>BLSH010469272.1:0-23878 GCA_018402905.1 Glandirana rugosa
ACAATGTCATTTTATATCCCTGCTTTGAATGGAATAAAAGCTATAAAATTATAGAGATGAGAAAAATTGTCAATTTTCTAAAGGTTAAAAGCATTGCAAGTTGAGAGCCTGAAAGGTCACACACTGTATGCATTCAGGACATCCAGGTTCTGTAGATAAGACAGAAGGATACATTCAAAGACATTAGAGATAGGCATTTCTGGACTTTGTATACAGTACATCAGCCTAATGCTGGACACAAGCAGTAAAATGCAATAACTCTATATTTTTAAATTGTATAAATGTGCCAGGCTATATAACCATTAGGGAATTTTGCTTTGAGAAGGATGTAGATAGATCAATAGTGGTTGGATCAATAGTGGCCTGCCATAACACCAAACTTGCAATGGCTTGGGCAACAGTGGACTCTGGTGCATGTTCAGAGTGATGGCTTCCTAGAAGGAGAAAGGACCAAGTCTAACATTTTTAAATACTTACTGTACTTACAATACAAGTATGTTGTGTTGCCTGGATAAGCAGTTATTATGCCTATGATGTTCTATGCTTAACTGCTGTAAATGTAATCTGTTAATTGTTTATAGCACTCTTCTCTATTCTGGCTTCAGTTGGCAAAAGAAAACTCCACTACCAGTACATGCAGCATGTATAACAAATGAAGAAATGTTGAACTGTTACTGAAGCCATTAACATTAACCCATTTTACACTTACAAGAGATGCCTAAGATTAAAAAAAAAACTGTAAATATTAGTAATAATAACAGTAATCAGAGTGGAGTCATGCTTCAAAGCAACATTTAGCACTTACATCATCATTTAGGGGGCTTAGTGGTTAGCGCGTCTGCCTGGTAGTGCTAGGATTGTTGGTTCAAACCCTCACCATGACACTGCCTACGTGTAGTTTACATGTTCTCCTTGTGCTTGGATAAAGTTCCCATACTCAAAAAACATGCTCATATTTTAATTGGTTGCTGTGTAAACTAGCCCTATTATGTGTATATATGAATATGAGCTAGGGACCTTAGATGTGAATTGAATATATATATATATATATAGTAAGATTGGGGTTATCAGACTCAATCTGTAGGTGTGTTCTCAATGAGTGTGCAAGTCCAAAACTGTAATTTAAAGGGCATGGTAGCCCACTTTTATTTAAAAATATGGAAAAGTTCACAAAAGACATCAGCCACCCACATATTCTTCTGGTTGTGCTTACACAAGTACTTCTTCCTGAACTGTGGGCTCCCACTAATCTCTCTACTATCCCTTCTACCTTCTGGCTTTGGGATCCTCCATTTCTTTTTACGCTCCCCGAAACCTACTCTCCCAGGACTGTTGGGGACCCACTTCCATGACACCTGTCAAGGACTGACCTCTCTCACTACCTGATTCAACACTAAACAACATCATCTGTTTCTCAGGTTCACTAACCCCTGTTTGCTTACCCTAGGCAATCAAACCATCTGGGATTAACACCACATCCTTCTGGTTAACCTCAATAACCACTTTCCACAATGGATTATTCAACTCAATATTGTCAGTGTCATCATGACCTCTTGTCCCCTGCTTTGTTGGAACAGGGTTTGTGGAGGGACCACCTACAGGCAAGCAGTTATTCCTCATGGGACCTTCCCATAGTTTCACATCAGCCCCTGTTGTCAAACACTCCAATAGCGACTGTCCTACCAATGAACTTTTTTCGCCATATTTTTGCACATCAATCTCTTTGTCCATTGGTAGCTCAACCAATACCTCTGAGCTGCCGACAGTGCTCTAGAGTGCCTCTCATACACCACATCAGTAGGAAGCAACCCAGCACACTGTGAGACAAAATTGAACATGGGTTTACACACTTCCCCCGTTACAGTTACCCACACTTTTATTTCCTGTCAGAGTGTCTCCGGGTACCTTATACTACACCTCTTTGTGAGTGATGAACAGAAGTCCCATTACTGCCGCATCTGTTCCGGGCCCTTCCTTCACATGAGGTCTAGCGGATGAGACAGTAAACGTGCCATGTACCAACCACTGCTCAGCCGCACCTTGGACCACACCAGCTGAAATACACCTCATAATACCAACATACGGAGAAACTTCTACCATGTCTGTCATTTCTGATTCCTCTAGCAGTTCCCCTGAGCGCCTTCCGCACACTACTGCTGCTGGAAGCACTCTCAGAGAACTGTGAGACCACTTTCAACAAAAGTAACCAACATTGCAGTAACCAATACCAAATTTTATCAACATTGCTTAACATCACCTGTACCATCTGCATCCACTTACTGGCACTACACAGTACCAGGCAGCCCATCTGCGGTGGATACATGCAGGTGTAGAGTGAAAAGGTTTTCCCCAATTCCAACAATATCTCTGTTATTTATAAACATCCCACATCTAAACTTAGAACTTTAGGGACTCTTCCCGCATTGGCGACGTGGAGGGGCTCATTTGCTAAGGCTCGAGAAGATGAGATATTTAAGGAGACCTCCACCTCAGAGGTAACTGACACAACTTGCGGCTCCCCTTGAGCACTGCAAAATGCATGTGTCATACTCATCCTCTCATTACCAGAAACACTGAGCCTTTCCAAGTCCTTATGCATTACACTGTCATTCTGACACTCAATAGTACTCATCTGTTTTGCTGTGGACAAAACCTCTGCGATGTGCGCTCCCAAATCTGATCCTTACGATTGGAGGGGTTAACTTCTGCAGCAGCCAATGCACCTATGACTACTTGCTCTGCAGTCTCTCCATTGGTCAAAGCAGCAATAGTGTCCACCTCACCATTACCTTCAGAAATTTCTTTCCACCGCGCTAATTCCTTTATGGTCAGACTATCACAGTCTATCCTGTCTGTGCTCCAATCACCAACACTCCATAGCATTGCTCTATCTACCCATGGAGCCACAGGCGGACAGAGTGGCTTGGCAGAAGACATCCTATACAAGTTAAAGTCAACCACATCAGATTGTGATAATTCATGCTCCACAATTTGAACCCCTTTTGTTCCACCCGCACTGTATTAGAGCTATCCTGGACCACTGCTAGCTCCAACACAGGGAGTACTTGTGAGATTTACAGGGACAATTCTGCAGCACCGCCCATGGTTGCCATGGGAGACATCAAACCATCAACATTGCCAGTAATACATTTTTCAACATAATCATTATCCACAGTCCTGCCTTATATAGACTGCCTTAATACCTTAGCATTTTGGGATTGTAGGATACTTAGTACATCACTTTTCATCTCATGTGAAACACCCTCACCCATCAGGGCAGCGACACCCTGAGCTCAGACACCATGAGCTCCTGCAAAAAATGTAGGCCATCGCGCTATTGGTTAATAAAAAGCCACAAACACAGCATTCGACCAAATGCAACCAAGGAAATAAACAAAAAGTGTTGCGCTAAAAAAAGGAAGTGATTCATATGACAAGGTCACTCAATTATTTAAAGTGACAGTGCATATATAGAACCTGTAGTGATCACATACATATACTCAAAAATAAAGTAACAGTGCATAAGTTGACTCTACATTAAGTCCAAATAACCTGTGATGGTAAATGACTTAAAGTGAACAGGATATCAAATAAGTTGATTCTATGGTGGTCAATGATTCAAGTGAAAAAGTCCAAATAAACCTGTGATGGTTAAAGACTTAAAGTGAACAGTGAAAAAAAAGTCCAAACAAATGTCCCAAATAAACAATAAAGTTGAACACAAAGACAGGTGGAATGTGCATAGATCAAATCCGTGGTGAGTTATCATCCAAAGATCGATGTAGAGGTTTAATGATGACAATAAAGACCAACAATTCTTCTCTAAGATAAAAAAGGTACACTCTTACCAGATGGGTTGGGTACACTTGACCGTACGGCCAGTGGACCTTACAGGCTTGTAGTGGAAAACTCCACAAACAGTGATGGCAGGATCTTCGTTGGTGGTGCTGGTGAACTTCTCCTTTTGGGTGGTCCCTTCGGTAGCACCGGAGTCAAGGCTACCCTTGACATCAGACCTCACCGGGAACCATGTGAAGAAAAGAAACCGCTCCACATTGTGTAGTAAAACATACCAGTTTATTCCACCGATACAGGAACAGACAAAATAAAAGCCGGCAAATAAAATACGTAAAAGAAAGACTGCAATAGACACGCGGTCACCTCCCGAGGGTTTTTGTCCGCACAGACGTTTTCTGTGGTGTGGGGGCCATGTGCCACTACCGCAGAATAAATAGCCATTAACCACACATCAATTTAAGTAGGCTCCACCCACCAGTATAACTCGGAAGTACAGCCCATTCACAAAATGGCTCCCGTGTGCGCTCCAAGCCTCACTCCCAATACAGGAAGTGAGTATGCACACGGGCGCAACCTGCTCAATGACATACTATAGGTAAGTAAAAAGGTAACAGTCATACCAGTAAGTGTAACCACACCGATAATCTGCACAGCTCCTGGAAAAAACATAGATTTTCCTGTTTAAAAGACCATGGTGGAATGATCCCGAAACCGGAAGTAACAATCCTATACCCAGAACCGGAAGTGCGACCATGAGGAGGTCAAACACAACCAACAAGCACCCACTAATTGGTTAGCTAGAGGGTGATGGAAGCCGTATCACTTTCGGAGCAACCCAGAACAGGAAACAAACACTTAAAGGTAACCAACTTGGTAAATGTAAACAGGAAGGTCATGGTTCATTGGACTGCAGGTCCTCAAAATTATTACATTCACCTGTATTCCAGAATCTGGGGCAAGTAAAAATACCATGCCCTACTTGACCACATTCCAGGCATGAAACAATTACACTCCTATTTCTATGGGAAAGCGGAGCCACTCCTCTGCTGTAGCTCCTCCTTTTTGCAAACAGACTTTCTGCCCACTGAATTTTTCTGTCACTCTCTAGATTGGATTGCTTCTAGGTAATTTTCGTAGTCATCTCAGTTATGACCCACCCAGCGGTACACCCCTTGGTACTCCTCTGTCAGAAAAGGCTGCACCAGTTCAACCCAGCAACCTCTGGGCCACCCTGTGTAGGAAGCAATCATTGCAAACTCATGCAAAAGTCTTCAACATTTTCAGAAAGCACCATAGGCCGTATGAAGTCAGCAGCATGAATTTCTCCTTTGTTGCCACTGGTAACTGCACCCATCTGCTCACTCCTTGCGCTGAGTGATTGCTTGCTTTCCTTTTTCCTTTGCTCCATAGCAGCCAAATGCATCTTGCACCTGTCAGGGCCTTGTTCTGTCGGTAACAACCACTCCAACCACAGGGTTCTGTCTCTCAACTCAGCAAATCTTGGTTCATTTGCATTTTGACTGCCCCATCTTTTCAGTCAGGGACACAACACTTTAACACAGGAAATTTGGCATACCGTCTCTTCAAGACTTGCAAGCAACACACTTTCACATGCAGACTCCACTGTGTTCATATTAGCTGCTTCTCACAGCATTGCTGCAAAACACACAGACTCTTGCTACTCACTGTTTTTTGTATGCGAGGATTAGGGATGCGCTTCGAGTTCCGGTCTAACATCCGTTCGACCCAAACATTGGCTGTTCGTTTGTTCGGCGTCAGCTGAACATTATGGGGCGTAAAATGTTGGCGGAATGCTGCCCGCTGATTGGCCAAAGCATGCACATGACCTGCATGCTTTGGCCAATCAGCGGGCGGCCTGCTGTGAGAGCTTTGATTGGCTAAAGGCATCCTGCCTTTAGCCAATCACTGCACAGCAGTCTCAATCAACGCCCCACACTATATAAAGCCGCTTGTACAGCGGCTCTATGATAGTGTGTCAGTGGCGGTGTTAGAGAGATAGTGTAGGTTCCTGAAGACAGGCAGTTTAGATTTTAAAATATGTTAAAAAAAGAAGAAAAAAATAGATAGCTAACTAGATAGATAGCTAGAAATCTGTCAGTTAGTGCAGACAGGTTAGTGTAGGAATATAAAAATATAGATATATATATAGATAGATAGATATACAGTCTAGTGTATATATATATATATATATATAAATATATATATATATATATATATATACTATCAGTGTACACTTCACTTGGTGTATTAAAATATATACAGCCTGATACATATATATATACACATACACACCACGTATTGAGTGTGCACTATATATCTGTCCATACGGTATATAGTACACTTGACATGGTGTATTAAAATATATACGGTTTTTAACCCCTTAACCCCCAGAGCCCTTTTTTACATTTGTTGTTTACAAGTTAAAATCAGTTTTTTTTTTTAGAAAATTACTTAGAACCCCCAAACATTATATATTTTTTTCAAACACCCTAGAGAATAAAATGGCAATCATTGCAATACTTTTTGTCACACAACATTTGCGCAGCGATCTTTCAAGCGCGTTTTTTTGGGGAAAAAAATCACTTTTTTGAGTTAAAAAATAAGACAACAGTAAAGTTAGCCCAATGTTTTGTATATTGTGAAAGAGGATGTTACGCCGAGTAAATAGATACCATACATAACACGGTTGAAAATTGCGCACACTCGCGGAATGGTGACAAACTCTGGTACTTAAAAATCTCAATAGGTGACGCTTTAAATTTTTTTAATGGTTACCAGGTTAGAGGTGCAGAGGAGGTCTTTTACTAGAATTATTTCTCACACTCTGGCGATACCTCATATGTGTGGTTTAAACACCATTTTCATATGCGGGCACGACTTACGCATGCGTTTTCTTTGCTGCACGAACTCACGGGGACGGTGGCACTTTAAATTTTTTTTATTTATTTTATTATATTTTTCATCTTAACACTGTTCCTTTAACCAAAAATGGTCCGACATGTCCGCCGCAATATCGCAGTACCGCTAAAAATTGCAGATCGCCGCCATTACTAGTAAAAAATAAAAAAAATAAAAACCCCAGAAATGAATTCTCATCATCCGGAAACGCGACAACTTTTTCCCAAACCAATCAATATACGCCGATTGTGATTTTTTTTATCACAAATATGAGGAAGAATATAAATCGGCCAAAACCGTTGAACAAAAAATGTTTTTTTATATTTTTTTTTTGGATTTGTATTTTAGCAAAAAGTAAGATAATTCTTTTGTTTATAGCAGCAATCAGAAATGACGCAGCAGTGATCAAATACCACCAAAAGAAAGCTCTATTTGTGGGGAAAAAAGGACGCAAATTTTGTTTGGGTACAACGCCGCACGACCGCGCAATGGTCAGTTAAAGCGACGCAGTGCCGAATCGCAAAAAGTGCTCTGGTCCTAAAGTGGGAAGTCCTTCCGGGGCTGAAGTGGTTAAAAAAAAAATCTGATCACTTTTATTGCTATCACAAGAAATGTAAACATCCCTTGTGATAGTAATATATGGTGACAGGTACACTTTATGGAAGGATGGGGGGGTCTAAAAGACCTCCCATCCATCCTTTACACTTCACAGTATTCAGATCACCAAAAACGGCGATTCTGAATCCTGTCTTTTTTTTTTTTATAATTGTAATTTTTATTAAGTTTTTCACAGATATACAAAAGAGTATACAATATACCAGCAAAGAATATAAGAACAATATTGAAAAAAAGAGATTGGGCAAAAAGCCTTATAGAAGTGGATAGTAATAAAACTTGATATGGAAGACTGCTATTTATGGTAGTCATGGGTATTCATGAAAAAGATAAGGCAACTATATAAAATTCAGGTTTACCACAGCGGGGAGCTTCGACTGTTTTGGAGGGAAATCCACAGGGTACTCATATAGCTCTACCCGATTGTCTGAATGATGAACTATGTGGACCATGACGATCTCAAAGGATCTAGAACAGTATATAGAAATATAACATCAACATGAAGGAGAACCAGGGAAGGAGGGGGTGGGGGTACACCATGGATCGTAGCCTCTGTATGAAAATACAACAACATTTTTCACAAGTATAGATGTTTACAGAAGAGTTAATCAGGATTGTAGGGCGAGACCTCGGGGTTATGGCTAGAGATATCCCATAACTCCCAGGTCTTCGTAAAAGATGGCATGGTATCGTGTATTGTGGCTGTCAGATATTCCATTCTACGGATATGGGCAACGTTTTGTATGAGTTGAAATTGAGAGGGAGGAGTGGAAGATAACCAGCTTTTGGGGATCGTCCTTTTGGCTGCTAATAAAATATAGGTCATCAGTTTTTTAGAATGTTTAGGAATACCTTGCATGGGTAGACCTAGTAAAAAGGTTACCGGTTCTAAGGGGATAGGTACATTAAGTATATCCTGCAGGAGGGACTGAACTGACGTCCAGAATGGGCGTATAATTGGACATTCCCAGAAAATATGATAATGAGTTCCTATTGATTTGTGACATCTCCAACATGTACGGGAGGAGGAAGGATCGAATTTGTGGAGAATTTCAGGAGTCCTATACCAAAATAGGAGAATTTTGTAGGCTGTCTCTTTCTGATCTACACACCTAGATGATTTGGAGATTGAATCCCATATGATTTTCCACTGAGGAAGAGATATGGGCGTTTGTGTAATCGAGGCCCATTTTTGCATATAGTTAAGAGAAGTTATTGTTAGTGGAGGAGTGTCTTGCAGGATTTGGTATATGAAAGAGATAAGCTTAGATTGATGAGAACCTTGAGCACATAACGACTCAAATGCTGTGGGTATCTCTAAGGATAAAGTTGGGGATTTAGAACTAAAAAAATGTTTAATTTGTAGGTAATAATAGAAAAGGTTATGCGGGAGTTTGTGCTAGTTGTGAAGCTCCTCGAAAGAGGTAAACTTTCTAGTCACTGGGTGCACCAAATCTCGAAGCTGAAAGATGCCCGCCTGTGACCACCTGCGCACTCTTTCATAGGATAGACTATCAAGTATATCTGGGTTGAATAATATATTGAGAAGAGGGGGGCAAGGGGATGCTAGGGGAAACTGTCTCAGACATTTCTGCCAGATAGTCAGAGTGAATAACATGGGACCTAAACACAGACCCTTCAGTTCCGAAATTGATGAGTGTAAGTCTGACCATAATAGAGAACACAGATGTACTGGTTGGGTAACACTATGTTCGATTTCCGACCATCTACTGGACGCAAATCTTGCTGTCCAAGAGATGGTCGCCTTCAAGTGAGTAGCTAGAAAATATTTAACAATGTCTGGGGCCCCTAGGCCCCCACGGGAGCGTGGGGCAAAAACCACTGAGCTTGCTATCCTATGTGCTCTACCTTGCCATAAAAATCGCAGGAAGATCCGCTGGATGTGTTTAAGCTGAGTCATAGTAACATTTATCGGCAAGGTTTCGAATAGATATAGCAGCTTAGGCAATATAGACATCTTAAGAACAGTCACCCTACCCAATAGAGACAGAGGGTAATCCTCCCAAGTGCGTAGCAGACGGGTGATTTTGGAGATAAGTGGGGGGAAATTTACTTGATAGAGGGTATGATATGTAGTGGTTAGGTGGATACCCAAATACTTAAGAGATGAGGATCGCCAATTATATGGGAAGTTGGATTGCAACGTGGTTAACAGGGGGCCTGGGATGTGGATAGGGAGAGCTTCAGTTTTTTCCGTATTTATCTTATATCCGGATAGAAAACCAAATTCGTCAAGTACAGAATGAAGATTTGGGAGGGAAATATGTGGCTTTGTTAGGGTTAGAAGTATATCGTCAGCATACAGCGATAATTTATACTCCCTTTGTCTGAGGGAAACTCCGCAGATATCAGGATGTGCCCTGATAGTTTTGGCCAGAGGTTCCAGGCATAGGATAAAGAGAATTGGAGAGAGAGGACACCCCTGTCTGGTTCCATTGCTGAGTGAGAAGGAGGGAGATAAGAATGAAGACAGTTGCACTTGGGAGGTAGGGCAAGAATATAGTGCTCTAAGAGCCGCAAGAAATGGGCCTGTGAATCCAAATCTGGAGAGGGTAGCAAACATATATGGCCAGCTGAGTCTATCAAAGGCTTTTTGGGCGTCTAAGCCCAGGACAAGAGAGGGGCGAGATGTTTTATCTAATAGATCAATAAGATCAATGGTGCGTCTAGTATTGTCTCCTGCATGTCTATAGGGCACAAACCCAACCTGGTCATTATGGATAAGCTTGGGGAGGACCTGTGTAAGTCTGTTCGCTAGGATTTTTGTAAATATTTTATAGTCTGCGTTGAGTAAGGCTGTAGGTCTATAGTTGTCAGGGATGGATGGAGATTTGCCTGGTTTCGGCAGGACGATGATGTTAGCGTGAAGGAATTGGGGCTGAGGGACTGTACCTTTCATTAAGGACTCATATAAGTTTAATAGGGGAGGGCTTATAACGGGTAGAAAAGTTTTATAATAAATATATGATAAACCATCCGGACCAGGGGACTTCTGAGAGGGAAGGGCCTTTACTACTTCAGCCAGTTCTTCTGGAGAGATATGGGCGTTAATCTGAGAGACCTGGGCCGGGGACAATTTTGGTAAATTTAAGGATGAGAAAAAGGCGTCAAATTTGTCTTGGGAGAAGAGATACCTAGGGTCTTTGTTTAGGCAATTGTAAAGCTTCTGGTAGAATTCTCCAAAGACCCCAGTCATCCTTTGTGGGCAATGTGTGGGGGTACCGTTGGGTTGCATAAGGAGATCCGGGAAGGAGTTGAACGGGCGAGGTTTGAGTTTATTGACTAGCATTCTATGGGGTTTGTTCGACAGTTCATAAAATTTCTGCTTGTTCCAAAGCAAAGCCTTGGAGCATTTGTTCATTTGTAATTTACCTTCGGCGGTACGTAGCTGCGAAATGAGGGAGGATCGTTGTAAGTTTGTGTTCTTTTTTAGACGGGAACCTGCCGAAATACACAGGCCCCTAAAGTAAGCTTTATGTGTCTCCCAAAGCGTCGAGGCCCCTGACACGGAATGTTCGTTTATTTGGAAAAACTCTTGAAGGTCCCGAGATAGTTGTTCTTTAATGGCGGTGTTGTGGAGCAGGGTGTCATTTAGACGCCAGTGGCAAGACTTAGTGAAAGAGGAGAGTAAAGTGATTTCTAATTGGACAGAGGAGTGATCTGACCAAGTAATGGGGTTTATATCCGCCGAGATTGTGGACGTTAATAGAGGAGTGGTCACAAAGATATGGTCCAATCTGGAATACATCTTGTGAGGGGGAGAGTAAAAGGTAAATTGTTTATGTGTAGGGTGTTTTATTCTCCAAATATCAAGTAGGTTGTGGGAACGCATAATTTTTCTAAATGCCTTGGATTGCTTATCTATTTTGGAAGAGGGAGTGGATGAGAACAAAGTGCGTCTGTCTCTTTTGGGGGACATAGTCAGATTAAAATCACCACCAACGATCATAAAGGGTTGAGCATATTTACCAAGTTTACCAAACACGTCCTCTAGAAATTTGATCTGGCCCGAGTTAGGGGCATATACATTAATTAGTGAGAATGAGCTTGAGAGATAGTCACAGTCCAGAAAGATGAATCTACCATGAGGGTCTATTTGAGAAGATTTAATCCGAATGGGACAGGAGCGTTTGATTAGAATTGCAACCCCTGCTTTCCCGGTGGGGTCAGATGCTATAAAAGAGGTTGGGAATTGTTTAGAGGCAAATTTGAAGGATCCCCCAGATCTAAAATGGGTTTCCTGGACCATGACTATGTCCGCCGCGGAGGACCTGAATTCCTTCAATGCTAGCCAACGTTTCCGGATGGAATTCAGGCCCTTTACATTATAAGTAAGAACCCGTAAAGCCATATTGGTAAAATAAGGACAGAACATATCTGATACAGAAGCTATACAAACATTCAGCAAATATACATCCATGGTGTAACTTAGGGGGTCGGGGGTAGATAGGAAAGTTTACAGAACCAGATGGTAGATTACCAAGGGGGTCTGTAGAGTACTTGGCACAAAACAGGAACATAAAAAAACAGTAGGTCTACCGTTGACCATATAAGCAACATGAGAAAACAAAAAACATTAGTGCCTGAGGGGGTGAGACCCCTCAGGAGTCCATGGCCGTGGCCAAGGAACCAAAGGGGGAGCATGGTGTGCTCCTAGAATTGCAGGGTATGACCCTGCCGCCTCCACAAATGAATGAATGAGCGAGAGAAAAAAAAAAAAAAAAAGAGAAATCAAAACACTTGAGCTCCAGCTTCCTTCAAGTCGGGTGTCTGGGAGAAAAGACAAGTTGAGGTGTGGAGAAGGCCTTTTGTGGCTTTTGCCGCGAAGGAGTCCAGATCCTCCCAGGAGCTGAAAGGGGTCTTGGGGTAGTGGGTATAGGAGCCATGTCAACCTCTGGGAGGGGTGGTAGTCCCAGGTTTTTAATGAAAGTTTCACCTTCATGCAGATCCCGTATAGAGAATTGGGTACCATCTCGGGAAGCAGAAAGCCGAAAGGGGAAACCCCAACGGTAGGGGACTTGATGATTTTGGAGGTGCATGGTAACTGGGCGAAAGCTTCTCCGTTTTGCAAGAGTAATAGGGGATAGATCGCTGAAGATTTGAATCTTAGCCCCTTTGAAGTCTAATCTAGGTTTGTTGCGGGTAGCCATGACAAGGGCTTCCTTGCTGTCATAGTAGTGAAAGCGTACAATGATGTCTCTGGGGTTAGCACCTAGAGGAGGTTTCGGGGCTAAGGACCTATGGGCCCGGTCGAGGCGCCAGTCTATATCTGGAATGTCAGGAGCTAAAGTATTAAAGAGGCTCAGCAGGTAGGAGCGAATCTCTCGGTCTCCAACGTTTTCTGGCACTCCCCTGATACGTAGGTTTTGGCGTCTCTCTCTGTTATCCAGGTCTTCCTGTTGAGATTGTAGCATGGAAACTGAGTGTTTAAGAGATGCATTGTCTTCCTCTAGGGCATGTACGTATTGAAGAAGATCGTCAAATTTGGATTCAAGGGTGTCTGTGCGTTCCCCCAGATGTGTTATTTCACCTCTTAGTTCTTGAGCAAGTTTCCCGACTTCTTGGGTGATGTTTCGTGTAAGGTTTTGTAGTAGGGACTGCAGCTTGAGGTCGAGAACCTCCACAGTAACAGGAGGTGAAAGGGCGACATTTGGAAGGGGGGGGGATTGTTGAGAAAACCCCCCTAATGCCCCAGATGGAGCTAAAGGGTCCGAAGAACAGACTTGCATGGTGAGGGCTGGGGAGTCGGGTCTGAGAAGATAGTTGTCTAGGGTCTGGGAAGACCGTGGCACAGTGGATGATGAGAGAGTTGCTTTTTTTGGCCCTATTTTCACCATGGGCTGTCCAGGTGGGACGACAAGTGGAGAATGAGGGCTCCCGTAAATAAAGAGGTTGAAGTTAGCTATGCGGGAGCCTTAAGGAGGCGGCAGAGACAAAAGTGATAATTCACATGGCTATCATGCACAGGGTCCAATCTCGGGTCTTTACCCCCCTAGTATTCAAAGGGGTGGAGGTAGTGAAAGCAGTTTTCTGGGGGGGTTATGTCTATGAGTTTGACCCGGGGTACCTTGGTAAAAAAGTCACTGAGGCGTTAGACTTGACGGGGGGTGTGTTCAAGGTTTGAAACATCTTTCTGGGAACAACAGCTGCAAACTTAGGGGTGTATGGAGTAGTAAGATGGCCGCCGTTACTAGGCCTCAGTGGATCCTGGCCAATACAGATACAAAACTGGGAACCTGGAGACTCCTCCACTCCTTCCAGGGGATGTGTGCGGGAAAAAAGACCTTCAGGAAGACCTGGAAGGTCTGTATGGATGTCTGTATGATGGATTCTGGTGCTGAGCGCCGCGGCCGGGTGTAGCAAGATGGCGGCGGCCTAGGCCTCAGGTGAAGCCGCGGTCTAAATTTAATGTAAGCGTCCGAGCGTGTGGGACTCTTCGCCTCCGCCTGGTTTGTGAGGTCTTCCTAGGTCCCTGAGGGAGGGTGACTTGGATATTGAGTTTATGCTCTACGTGTACTCTAAGCCCTGGCTTAGGGCTTACCAATATGGCGGCCGCACTAGGCCTCGGCTTATTCTGATCTAAAGATCAGGGTTGTTGTGCCGCTAGTTCTTCTGCTTGGGGCCTCAGCAATGTTGTTGGGGTGTGACTTGTCCCCGATGGCTGTGGATGGGCTATGAAGCTTGAGTGGGGACCACTGCCGCCGCCGCCCGTGTAGGCTGCAGAAGCTGCGGGCTCGATTTGGGGTTCCGCAGCACCCGCGGTCCGCGAATCTCCGGTGAGAGGGTTCTAGGGTGTCAGAGATGTGAGAGTGGGGTGTCTCACCCAGCCGCGGATCTCATGGATTCCCTCGGATTCGTCTCGAGATTGTAAGAGCTCACTACAAACGCGTCCTTCCTGGCTCGCTGCCGGCCACGCCCCCGTTCCTGTCATTTTTTTAAAACCAGCGCCGTTAGACGCTGAGTAAACAGGAATTGACATTGTAACGTTGCTTCCGGAAACGTAAGAAGGATTCTCAATTGAAGCTGATTCCACCTTCCACAGGTACTCCACACAGGGGCCAGAAGCATCAGATAGGAGCTCCGGTCTCCCGGTGGGACGGGAGGCCGGAGAAGAGCGGCGGACGGTGGCAGGATATCCCCTCCCGCTGCCTGGGATAATGACCGAGGGGCTCCCGAGCCAATTGGCTGTTATCAATGGATAGCCAACCGCCTGCTCTAAAAAAAACGGTACCAGGGTATAGCCTGTAGCTGCAGACTATACCCCGATAAGTCCAATTTTTAAAGCGTCGCTTATGGAGATTTTTAAGTGCTGGAGTTTGTCGCCATTCTGAAAGTGTGCGCAATTTTCAACCCTAACATGTATGATATCTATTTACTCGGTGTAACATCCTCTTTCACAATATACAAAAAAATTGAGCTAACTTTACTGTTGTCTTATTTTTTTTAACTCAAAAAAGCGTTTTTTTTCTAAAAAAAATTGCGCTTGAAAGACCGCTGCGCAAATACCATGTGACAAATAGTATTGCAACGATTGCCATTTTGTTCTCTAGGGTGCTTGAAAAAAATATAATGTTTGGGGGTTCTAAGTAATTTTCTGGTGAAAAAAATATTTTAACTTGTAAACAACAAGTGTAAAAAAGGGCTCCGGGGCTTAAGTGGTTAAACTAATTTACAACAGCAGGTCCCGTTCCTGCGTCCAACAAGAGTAACTGCAAGGGGTTACAGTGTTCTGGCACCACCAACACCCAAGGCCCAATTTTTGGCCACCTGTTTGACTGGGGGCTTTCGTCAGAATTTGTAAACTAATTTACAACATCAGGCCCAGTTCCTCTGTCCAAAAGAGTAACTGCAAGGAGTTACAGTGTTCTGGCACCACCAACACACAGGGCCCAATTTTTGGCCACCTGTTTGACTGGTGGCTTTTGTCACAATTTGTAAACTAATTTACACCTTCAGGCCCAGTTCCTCGATCCAACAAGAGTAACTGCAAGGGGTTACAGTGTTCTGGCACCGCCAACACCCAAGGCCCAATTTTTCACTACCTGTTTGACTGGGGGCTTTCGTCACAATTTGTAAACTAATTTACAACTTCAGGCCCAGTTCCTCCATCCAACAAGAGTAACTGCAAGGGTTTAAAGTGTTCTGGCACCGCCAACACACAAGGTCTAATTTTTGGCCACCTGTTTGACTGGTGGCTTTTGTCACAATTTGTAAACTAATTTACACCTTCAGGCCCAGTTGCTCCATCCAACAAGAGTAACTGCAAGGGGTTACAGTGTTCTGGCACCGCCAACACCCAAGGCCCAATTTTTCACTACCTGTTTGACTGGGGGCTTTTGTCACAATTTGTAAACTAATTTACAACTTCAGGCCCAGTTCCTCCATCCAACAAGAGTAACTGCAAGGGTTTAAAGTGTTCTGGCACCGCCAACACACAAGGTCTAATTTTTGGCCACCTGTTTGACTGGTGGCTTTTGTCACAATTTGTAAACTAATTTACACCTTCAGGCCCAGTTGCTCCATCCAACAAGAGTAACTGCAAGGGGTTACAGTGTTCTGGCACCGCCAACACCCAAGGCCCAATTTTTCACTACCTGTTTGACTGGGGGCTTTTGTCACAATTTGTAAACTAATTTACAACTTCAGGCCCAGTTCCTCCATCCAACAAGAGTAACTGCAAGGGTTTAAAGTGTTCTGGCACCGCCAACACACAAGGTCTAATTTTTGGCCACCTGTTTGACTGGGGGCTTTAGTCACAATTTGTAAACTAATTTACAACATCAGGCCCAGTTCCTCCATCCAACAAGAGTAACTGCAAGGGGTTACAGTGTTCTGGCACCGCCAACACCCAAGGCCCAATTTTTCGCCACCTGTTTGACTGGGGGATTTTATCACAATTTTTAAACTAATTTACAACAGCAGGGCCGGCGCCAAAATAAACAAAAAAATGTGCGGTTCCCCCCAAAATCCAAACCAGGCCCTTCAGGTCTGGTATGGATTTTAAGGGGAACCCAGCCCCAAATTTAAAAAAAAATGGCGTGGGGTCCCCCCCAGAATCCAAACCAGACCCTTATCCGAGCACGCAGCCCTGGCATGGCAGAAGGGGGTGGGGACGAGCGAGCGCCCCCCCTCCGAACCATACCAGGCCACATGCCCTCAACATGGGGAGGATGCTTTGAGGTCCCCCCAAAGCACCTTGTCCCCATGTTGATGGGGAGAAGGGCCTCATCCCCACAATCTTGGCCGGTGGTCTGCGGGCAGGGGGCTTATCAAAATCTGGAAGCCCCCTTTATTAAGGGGGCCACCAGATCCCGACCCCTCCTATGTGAATAGGTTTGGGGTACATTGTACCCCTACCCATTCACCAAAAAAGGAGTGTAGTGTAAAAAAAAAACAATAGACAGTTTTTGACAAGTCCTTTATTTTGTATTATAGCTTTCTTTTTTCTTCCTCCATCTTCTCCTGGCCCGCTCCTTCTTCTGGTCTTCTTCTTCTTTTAGTCTTCTTGCTTCCTCTCTTCGTCTTCAATCTTCATCTTCATCTTGATCTTCTTTCTTCTTTCCCTGCCGCTGCTCTCTCCGCTGCAGCAGTCCGGCTCCTGCGTGTCTTGCCGAATGGGCGGTTTTCAGGATAACAGTAATTTTATAAGAATGGGCGGGGCCACCCAGTGATGTAACTGAGTGAACCCGCCCCTTCTGACGTCATGTGATGTCAGAGGGGGCGGATCACCCATTTACGTCACAGGTGGCCCGGTCCCTTCTTATAAAAGAATTGTCATCGTGAAGACCGCCCATTCGGGGAGACGCTGCAGCAGCGGAGAGCGCGGCGGCGGGGAAAGAAGAAAGAAAATAAAGATGAAGATTGAAGATTGAAGATGAAGAGAGGAAGCAAGAAGACTAAAAGAAGAAGAAGAACAGAAGAAGGGCCGGGCCAGGAGAAGATGGAGGAAGAAAGAAGAAAGAGCTATAATACAAAATAAAAACTGCCTAATGTTTTTCTTTTATACTACACTTCTTTTTTGGTGACTGGGTAGGGGTACAATGTACCCCAAAACTGTTCACATGGGGGGGTCCGGATCTGGGGGCCCCCTTATTAAAGGGGGCTTCCAGATTCAGATAAACCCCCCGCCTGCAGACCCCCACAAGCACCGGACAGGCTTGTGGGGAAGAGGCTCTTGTCCCCATCAACATAGGGGCAAGGTTCTTTGAGGTGGGGAGGCAGAGCCCCCCCTCCCCCAAAGCACCCATACTCCCCATGTTGAGGGCATGTAGCCTGGAACGGTTCAGGAGGGGGGGCGCTCGTTCATCCCCTCCCCATCCTAACTGCATGGACCAGGGCTGCATGCTCGGAAAAGGGTCTGGTTTGGATTTTAGGGGGAACCCCACGTCAATTTTTTTTAACATTTGGACTGGGGAGGCTGCACGCACTTTTTTTCAGTGATTTTTTTGTATATTGCCGGGAACCAGCAATACATTACAGCCACGCTGGATTAAGTGCCCCAAAACCAGACCCAAAGGACCTGTCTGCTCCCCAAGACACCGTAGATCTCCTCCCACATGTCCAGGAGCCACGGTCAGATAGGATCTCGGTCCGCAATTCGAGAGCTCCCCACCGCTTGGGTGTACCAAGGTGGACACCACAAACATGCAGCCACACGCTGCAGAGCCAGAGGGACACGTGGATCACAGGCAAGTTCTGGGGCCAGCTACCCTGACATACACTCTTATATCCCATGTCAGCGGCCATCAACTTCTCGCTCTTCACTAGCATCCACAGAATCATTGTTGGGCCACACTATAGAAGATTTTGCACTCTCCCCACTGGGGCTTTCCCCTGCCCACAGCACAGAGCCTACCTCCCCGGGAAACCTAGGCCTCCATGCCCCCTCCCAGTTACAGGAACTCTTTAACAAATTCTCAGATCTGCTGGAGAAGGGCCTTGTGCAAACAGCAGCCAAAATAACGGGGGGACATAAAAGCTGACTTCCAAAACTTGGGGGCCAGAATGGAGGCCATTGAACATAAACTAGACCTCATGGCTTCTCGAGTGAATCAAAATTAAGACCATATCCAGGTTCTCTAAAAGCTACTAGAGACGGCCCTTTCCAGAACTGATGACCTGGAGAACTGTTTGAGAAGGTACAATTTCAGGATTAGGGTCCTGCCTGAGACTATTAAGGATACCTCAACAGCCATCCAGGATTTAATTAAGTCCATAATCCCCACAATACCCAAGCACTGCCTGAAACTGGACAAGGCCCACAGGGCTTTGGGGCCAGCCAGGAAAGACGGTTCTCCAAGGAACAAAATCGTGAAACCCCACTTCTACAATGTCAAAGAAGAGATCATGAAACAGTCCCACTCGGCTTACCAACTATCCTGCCAGAGCCATGGGGTTCAAATCTTCGCTGACCTATCCCCCACAACAATCCAGAAAAAGAGAGCTCTACGCCCCCTACTAAGAACGAAATGAAATACCGGTGGGCCTTTCCATTTGCGGTGATCTTCATCTGGAAGAGCACGACTCATTCTCCAATCTACCAGGAGGGAAAAAACTTCTACTAGACCTAAAACTCATCACTCAGAAAGCTGCCATGGACTTTACCAATGCTAACAATACTTGTTCTAAATGCCCACCAATCTCAAGCCTGCTGATCCCCACTTGGAACAAGATGAAGAGAAAAAAATCCAAGGACAGCAAGCCCCTCTGATTCGAACTGCGATGAACCCCCAGGGTTCCACAACTCTTCTCTCCCACCACAAAACTGTTCCTGGTGGCCTGAAGTTGGAGCAACGACGCCCCCACATTCCAGTTATATTTCTTTTTTTAACTTAGTTAAGCAATCATAAGTTTAAGGTTTGTCCCGTTACCAATCTGTGGGCTGGTTATCTTTGTTCTTCCCACAATATGCACTCTACCGGGACTTCACCGGAAAGGACACTGCAGCTTTCTGCGATGCCACATTGAAATGTAAAGCGGTCAGATTAGGCAGCTCTATAGGCAATGTGAACGACCGCCTGTTCCATGCCTCCTAAAAGGCCCTAAGTTAAAGTTCACACCTGTTTCATTGTTCTATAGATCTCCTACACTAGACTTCACATTATCTTTTATGGGGCTGTAGGCCCACTGATATTGCAGGGGAACCTCATCCCTCCTCACCCAATTAGGGATGGAAGGACACCTCACGGATGAGTACTGGGGCTAACTAGACCCCCTCCAGGATATCAAACAATAAGTTCATAGTTATTCAATTCCTTCTCAGAATTCCTCTTTTTCAGGCTGTCACCCTGGACCAGGGCGGTTAGCATGTGCCTCCACCTACCCCATAGTCACAGCTCCCCTGTCACTGTGGTGTAGGTCATAGGCCCCTGATGGGGTAGACAGTTATTGTTTAGGAGTTCAATGGATAACCCACCCTCAAACCCGACCAAGTTCTTACAAGCACTACTTTTGATATTTTTTGGCTTTTCTTAATGTATCTTTTCCTTATGACTCACTACGCTTCTCCTTTCCTAACCTCTTCTCTTTCCTTGACCAAACTCCAGGTAACCTCAGAGAGCCTCACCTACCTTTGGATCCTCTCCTTCTCAAGGTCCCATACCCCAGACATTGAGAGAAAACAACGGAAAGTAGGAAGTACCACACGTCACAGACTTCCACTCCTAGTTCTTCATGGCTAAGTCAACACACACCATTCCCCAACTAAAAATTGCCACACACAAGCTCGGCCGCTTCTTCAAAATCGAGGCCGCGACTTAGGCCTAGCAGACAAGCGGACCGCGAGGTTTCCAGGTGACGGGGACGCAGAGTCTCCGGAGGCTATGGAAGCCTATTCGGGGGGACTTTAATGGTTCCTTTCCCTGCAAGGACCCCTTCTAGGGTAATCTAAATACCAACCACAATGGCCCCAGAGAAATTAATACAGGGGAGAGAATTTATACTGAAACATAAAACTCAGGCCTAAAAAATCAACTTCAACCAGCCTTGGCCCGTGGGAACTTTAGCAGCTTTCTGCTTCAATTATTTTTCCTGCAGGATTAACGCATCCTCTTTCAGAAGAGATCCGTCCCAACCTCATATTGTCACAGTGCTAGCCCCTATATTATTCTTTATTCTTTTACACAAGGACATTATATCTCCCATTGTTTAGGTTCTCTGGGGGGAGAGAACACCTCCCTCTGCTCTATTGGTTACATACACAGCACCCTAAACATGCAGCCGGGAGCAGTCTGACGGGACCTCTCCCGTCAACCTGGATTTGATAACCCAGCCCCTAAAGGCCCCCAGCAGTCTAAAGGTCCCCACCCTACTCCTGGGTCCATTGAGGAGATGGAAGCCGGGTCAGATGGAGGTTCCCAGGTTCTACCTTCTCCAGGGCCCCCTCCTGGTTCTCTGCCGTCGGCACAGATCCTCTGTCTGGCCTCTACAATTTTGCTTTTAGAACGGACCTTGGATGAATTCAAAACAACACCCTTCAAGGATCAGAGTCCGGGTAACCCACTAGTGGATCCGGCTACACCATCAGCCCCAATACCACAATCAGACTTCCAGATGATGATGGAGGTATTCTCCAAAATGCTATCTAAAGGCCTTGCCCAAACAGCTTCTCAGATTACCTCTGTGATTCAGGCTGATCTTCAAACCTGGGCACCAGAATAGATGCAATAGAACAGAAGACGGAACAATCAGTCTCTAGAATTAATCAAAACACAGCACGTATTCAAGATCTCCAGGACCAACTGGAAACAGCCTTATCCAAAATAGACGATTTGGAAAATTGCTATAGACGCTACAACTTTCGAATCCGGGGGATCCCGGAGGCTATCACAGATGTGCGTGCGACAGTGACTAACTTTATTAAAGAAATCATCCCAGGCATCCCGGATCACCGCCTGGAATTAGACAGGGCTCACAGAGCTCTCCAGCCCCCAAGGTCAGATGGCCTTCCTAGAGACATAGTGGTAAAACCGCACTTTTATGGAGTTAAAGAGGAGATCATGAAGGTTTCTAGATCTAATCCCAATCTCTCTATTCAAGGCCACTCTGTCCAAGTTTTCGCGGATTTATCTCCGACTACTATTCAAAAAAGGAGCTCTCTTAAGCCCCTTCTGGAAATTCTCAATAAATCTTCCATCAAATACTTGTGGTCTTTCCCCTTCCGGCTATCTTTTATCATCAAAGGCAAAAAATTTGGTTTCTCCTCATTCCAAGAAGGAGAGCAACTCCTGATCAAGCTCAACTTCATATCACTGGACTCCTCTTCTGCTTCTCTTCACAAGGACATGGGACATTCCAAGAGCCCCTCCCCTCAGAGCCCCATTCTTCCGTTGTGGCAAAGACAACAAAAGAAGGCCAAGGATTCTCACCCTCGATGATTTTTGCCATACTCTCCCTTTCACTGATATCCACTCGGGTCTTTTTGGACTCCTTATCATTTGATTCTTCACCCCCTTCATCTTGGGGAACTTAAATTTGCCTGATTAATATTATTTTAAATATGCAGTTTTAGTTATTTTATACTCTGGGGGGTCTGGGGTTGACTCCCATCCATGCCTTTTTCTGGGCTTTGCCCTCTTGGAGGAGGATGGATGTGGGCCAGCTACGGGATACCCCCATTGCTTGCTTGTTAGTTTGGTACTTTATTGCTCGCTCCACACAACATGCTGCGGACTTACTAAGCGGATCCCTAGGGGTCCTGGTTATATCTGCTCTATTTTTATGTTTATTTAGTTATGGAACCGGAGGTGTCCTGTTTACAGGTCCCGATGGGTCCATCCAGTTGTCTACTACTCATTCAGCAAGTAGCCCCCTAGGGGGACTTGCATTAATTAACCTTAGCCTAAGTTAATGTTGTTGCTATTGAGTAAGCCACCTGTTCAATCTATGTCTCGGCTCCAAGAGGTGGCCGGGAGGGAGGCCATGCCCCTCCCTCTGATTTAGGGATGCTTTTAATGGTATTTCCTGGGTCAGATGTAGCTCTGCTGTTTGGGCAGACACTATTGTCATTTTTCCCGTTAGCGAGGAGTCTACATAGTCTCCTCCTTCACGGGAATTTGGGGGGTTTCGTGGCTAGTTTTTGCCACTTCCCCCTATACTTGTTGTCTCTATCTCTCTTCAACCTCTCTTGCACTATCCTATTGTTACCTTTCTGTTTTTTCCTTTCCTTTTCAGACACCAGGAAAGCCTATCTCGTAGAAGGCCCGCATGGATCAACACCATCATTGCCAGATTGGATGGGCCCTTCCTCGGGTTGGTCCGGGTTTGGGTGAGTCATAGCCAATTGCAACCTGTAGATCGATATTCACATGGTTACCATGTCCACTAATTCACCTTCGTTCTTGAGAGTGGCATCTCATAACACGCAGGGTCTCAACTCCCCTGTAAAACGGAAAAAGTATTTTAATTTAGCCCGTTCCCATCTCCTAGATATATTCATGATACAAGAAACTCACTTTAATGAGCAATATACCCCCAAATATATTCATCCTTATTATCCTCAGTTTTTTCTGGCAAATGCGCCAGATAAAAAAAGAGGAGTGGGAATCTTCTTTGCTAAGCACTTAGTTTTTACCCCTATAGAGGAAATCAAGGACCCAGAGGGGAGATTCATCTTTCTGAAAGGGTCTTTGGGGGGACTGATGTATTCTCTTGTGTCATATTATGCTCCTAACTCCGGCCAGGTTAAATTTTTTCAAGGGTTATTTGAGCGTATCCTTCCCCTCCTTGAGGGGAAAGTCATTCTGGGAGGGGATGCTAACTTAGCCCTAGATCCTATTATTGACAAATCTGGCTCAGGAATACCACGTCTTATCCGGCCCCCTAAACACAGCCTAAAGCTTGCTAAACTCCCTCTTCTCTATAGGATTTATAGATATCTGGAGAGAATTAAACCCAAAGGTGAGGGACTACTCGCACTATTCAGCTCCACATAAGAGTATGGCAAGAATTGACCACATCTTTGTTCCGGCATCTTTGTCCCCGTTAATCCTGAAATCCTCCATCAGGGACTCTCCTCTGTCTGACCATTCTCTAGTAACAATACATATTAAAGTTGACCCAGGAGGGGTGAAGAACCCCCAATGGTGCTTAAATGAATCACTCCTGAATAGAGTTGAGCGAACTTCTAGAAGTCCGGGTTCTGCTGGTTCGGCAGAACTTCGGGACAAAGTCCGGGTTCGGGTCCGGACAGAACCCGAACTTTGTCCCGGACCCCGAACCCCATTGAAATCAATGGAGACCCGGACTTTTAGGTACAAAAAGTGCTGTAAAATAGTCCTGGAAGGTCCTAGAGGTCTGCAAAAGGAAGGAAATGTGGGTAAGGGTGGGACAAGTGACCTACAAAGAAATGGGGACAGGGAAATAACTTTAAATATTTAAAAAAAAATAAAAACATAAAAAATGCAAAAATGGAGATCATCTTCAAAATGGGTCTTAAAAGTATTAATTAACATTAGAGGCCATAGAACTGTTCTAAAATCATCTTCAAACTGTGTCAAAAAAGTATAAATAAGCCGGGAGTACCCAT
>BLSH010469272.1:39132-59388 GCA_018402905.1 Glandirana rugosa
ACCGTTCCGGTGGTCGTAGAAAGCGTTCAACTTCTCATCTATCAAATTATGCACCTCGGAAGGGCTTTTTTCTTTATATAAACAAATATGCTAGTGACATCGTCGGTCTGACCCCTCAACACCTCCTACATGTCATTAACCCCGTGAGTTATTTATTCCAACTTCACAGGTTGGTGACAATCCTATATCTTGGTACCAAGTCATGTAAGACCTCTAAACGCTTTGTAACATCTGCCAATGTTGGTTATGATAATGTAAACTTGAAAATCAATAAAATATTTGAGAAAAAAAAAAATACCTGGGGGTTATTGTTCACCCACGTATCTAAGTATTTGGAATTAAATCTGCCCCTGCTATTGTTTAAATTTAAGCAGAAACCTAAGAGTTGGGTCAAGCTCCTCCTAACAGTGGTTGGACACTTCAACCTTATTTATTGAGTGCCCCAATTACTGTACATCCTCCACAACTCCCCAGTCTGGCTGCTACAGTGATCGTATAAACAAATATATTTCTTTTTTCGGGAAGGCTCCACGTATTAAACTATCTACTCTTCAACTTGCGAAAGATGCTGGTGGCCTTGCCATACCTCACCTTAAAATGTACTTTCTTCTGGCCCAGCTTCAACATTTTTGGATTGGGGTGAGAAGAATTTGGAGGATCATACTCAGTCAATTTTGCTCTCCCACAACTGTGAATAACCTTTGTTTTCCTAGTTTGAGGCTGACATCTTTGGTGCTTATCAGCAATACCCCACACTGCTGCTTTTGCATCAGCTTTGTCTGCAGGTGAGGAAACTGATGAAGTGGGAGGGTTATAATTATTACACTCCCCTATGGAAATAAATTGAGGAACAAGCCAAGGGTGGATAATGAGTGGAAGCAAAATATGGACAGCAGCAGGGAAGACAGGAGCGAGATACTAGCTGGAGAGAGCACAATAATCTAGCAACAAGGTCTTGTTGCAGCAAAATATTTTCTTGACAAGGATGCCAGTCTTCTGGCTGTACAACCTCTTTATGGCCAAAGGAGAGAAGGACATTGTCTATGCCCTTGCGGCTCCAGAATTAGCCCTATGGACAAAGTATATCAACGACGTCCTCCTCCTTTGGCATGGCTCAGGAGTCTTCTTTGAGAACCTCATGGAGACCCTGAATGATAACGACCAGGGTATATCCTTGTCTTTTACTGTGGATAGGACTAATATTAAATTTTTAGATCTTATTATTAGCATTCAGGAGGGTAGTATCATCACTAAGACCCACTTTAAGGCCACGGATCATAATGGGTACATACCCCTTGATAGTTGCCATGACAAATCCTGGTTATGATCTGTGCCATGGAGCCAGATGGTCCGTTTAAGATGTAATTGTACCTCTTTGACTGATTTCATCCAACAGGCACAATCTCTTGAATCTAGATTCGTGGCTAAAGGTTATGAACCACAGCTAGTCGATTATGAAATAGAAAGAGCGTCCCAATTGGACAGAAGGGTTCTATTAGAAGAGAGGCAAGTTTCTGGACATACTAGAGAGACGAATCAGGACTTTAAATGTGCTTTTGTGACAACCTTTTCTAGTCAATATAGACAAATTAAAAGTATATTTACGAAACACTGGGATATCTTGAGGAGTGACCAACTGATAGGTCCGTCCCTCCCCGAACAGGCTAAAATTATCTATCGTGGTGCCCAATCTATACGTAATGTTATTGACCCACCAGTGCCACCCACCTTTTTTGATGATTTAAAGGGATATTATTCCTGCAGAAAGTGCAGGGTATGTCACTTTAATGCCTACAAGTCAAGACATATTAACACATTCACGTCTACTGTTACCCATCAGGAATATGCCATGAAACAGTTTATGACATGCTCTAAGAATAACGTGGTATATCTCATCACGTGCCCGTGTAATAGACAATATGTGGGACGGACTATACGTCCATTTGTAGTCCGTATGAATGAGCATATTACAGGGATTATTAAAGGTTCCACTAAACATACTGTTCTGAAACATTACTTAAAATATCACCATAAAGATCCTAAGGGGACCAAGTTTTCCATTATAGACAAATATGTGGCTCCATGAAGTGGAGGGGCCACTACTAGAGGTGTATCCCGTTTGGAAACTTTTTGGATTTTTGAGTTGAAGTCTTACTGGCCATTGGGAATTAATGTTGAGTGGGATATCAACTCTTTTATTAATCAAGCTTAGAGAGTATATTAACTTATTACCTGTTTTATATGTCTTATGAAAAACATTTTATGTATTACTAATTTTGATACTATTACCTGTTATGTATTATTTTAAAAGTATTATTTTAAAAGTACATTGTTGTTACACCCATTGGACCACAATATATACGTGGCGTCATGCCATTTATGGACAATATGTATTTGATGGCAGTATATGCTCTGGTCCAGATTGTTCATGCAGGCTCCTGCTATTTTCTGCGTGCAGGGCAAGGTATGTGGACGATGCAATTCCATTAAAGGGCGCTACGTCACATCCATATGGGAGTACTTCCTGGTTCTGGTTCACATACCAGATGTTGACGTCTGGAACACACGCCGCATGCAGGTTCTTGTTATTCTCTGCATGCATGGTAAGGTATGTGGGTGATGCGATTCCGTTAAAGGACGCCGCATCACATCCGCATAGGAGTGATTCCGGCTTCCGGTTCACATACCGGATGTGGACGTCTGTAATGCATGCCGGGGTTAGGGGTGGTTTTACCACGCTGTGCCTGGGTCGGAGACATACAGGAGTAATTCCTGTCTCCGGTCATTTGTTTCTGGCCTGGTACATACACTGTACTAGACTCCAGCTTGATACGCACAGGAGTACTTTCAGTTTCCTGTCTACACATTTTGAAACAGAGGCCTGGAACGGACGCCGTGGACACTGGAACCTGCATCAATTACAGCTGAATGGGTACAGGTGTGTTAGTTATGATGGTGTATATAATAGCGCAGTGGCAGTATCAGGCTCATACCCCAGTTGAAGTCTTTGCAGACGAAAAGCATTGGTTAAGGAGAGCCTACTCCAGTCTACTGCACCATCATTTTGTTGGAATTCCAATGTTTGCTTTCTCTCGATCTATGTAAGTGCAATATTTTTATTAAATTAAATTGGTTAAGCAGTATTACACTATGTGGCAGTTTGTTTCTGTATGAGGAATACCTGCATGAGGGCATCTGGTGTTCAAGTGGATTCGTGGAATGCCTTGTTAATGAAAATGGTATGCTATTGTTGATACCCACCCATGGTTGATGAAGAAACATAGCGTTTTAGAGTGGAGTTCTACCCTTCCTATGATACTGGAATCTGGAAGTTTTTGAGATATTCTGCCTATGCCTGATTAAAGTTTAATTCTGGTAAGAGTACCTTATATATATATATATATATATATATATATATATATATATATATATATAGTGAAGGATCACTCTGCATGCGGGTAAATTTTATGTCATCATCACTCTAATCACCTTAATGAACTCATATGTTATTATCATTTTTACTAATTCAGTGGACTAATTTATTGATGGATATTGGTATATGAGATATAATATCGTGCTCTTCTGTATTATGGATGCCTATATGTTGTTTTTATGATCTCTTAGCTTTGCACTTTATTTGTACCTATGCAATTAGCGGACCTCCAGCTGTTGCAAAACTACAAGTCACATCATGCCTCTGGGTGTTATGCTTGTGGCTGTCAGAGTCTTGCTATGCCTCATGGTATTTGCAGTTCTGCAACAGCTGGAGGTCCGCTAATTGCATATCCCTGACCTATGGTGTAGTGGGATCATGGGAGAAAGGGATTTGAAATTAGATTGTTGTAAAGGTTTCCTCCCACAATCTGATAATGTTCAAGTGCAGCCCACAGGGTATTTGGAGATGGGGCAAACCATTCTTTTAGTTTTGCTAGAATGGAGACTGTGTAATAGTCTCGTAGGTGTGTGGGTCCCACACCCCCCCCTTTTCTACACTTAATGAGTCAACTAAATGCACATCATGCCCTTTTCTCTGCCCAAAGATAATTATTGAGAGTGGATTGTATGGAAGAGAAAAAAGATTTAGGAACAGGAACGGGCAGCGTTCTAAAGAGGTACAGTAACTGTTGGAGTACCTGCATCTTGAAAGCTGCCAACATGCCAGACCAAGATAACTCAAATGTTGCAAGATTATCCTGCTTGGTGCGAAGAGAGCACGTAAAAGGAATATAATTTTCTTTGACTAGATCAAACACTTTAGGAGTAAGGATGATGTCCAAATAGGAGATTCCCTTCCATGTATACAGAAATCTTTGGCAAAGATCCAGTTTATTTTCGTTAGAGATTCCCAAACCCATAATATACGATTTAGTCTCTTCAAGTTGTAAAGCTTGATGTACCTAAGCCAAGGAAGAAACCACGTTGGTAATCATTAGGATAATGCCATCTGCGAAGAGACTTATAGGGGGAGATTTACTAAAACTGGAGCACTCAGAATCTGGTACAGCTGTGCATGGTAACTTTAGCTTGTTCAATTAAGCTTTGACAATAAAACCTGGAAGTTGATTGGTTACTATACACAGCTGCACCAGAATATGTGTGCACCCACATATATGAGGGTGGGAATGGATATATGTGGCCATAGGCTCCATTAATAGGTTAAAAATGAGAGGGAAGAGTGGACAACCTTAGCGTGTCCCATTAGGTATTTTAAATGGTGTGGAAAGCATACCTGAAATATTGACTTGAGCGGATGGGGTTGTGTATAGTGCCATAATAGCCGAGTGGATCTGATCCGTGAATCCAAATTTGGTTAGCACTTGCGACAGATAATCCCAGTGTATTCTATCAAATGCCTTTTCTGCATCCAACACAAGGAGCAGAGAAGGCGTACTTGTTTTATTAGCCAAATGTATAATATTAATCAGATGTCTCATTGCATCTGTTGTCTGACTGCCCTTTATAAACCTGATTGACCTAGGTGAATAAGAGAGGGCAATAGATCCACTAGTCTATTAGAAAAATAAGTGCAGTGCTATGATAAGTGTTAAATTATAATAAATATAAGTTAAACAACAAATGTCCATTCGTAAGTTCATATGCAGGGTCTTGAATATGACCCAAATGACCCATATGAACTTTCCAATGGACATTTATCTATGGACATTTGTCGTTTAACTTATATTTATTATGAATTAACACTTATCATATCGCTGCACTTATTTTTCTTATTCTGTATTGCACTATATGTCTTGTGGAGTGGTAGCTGCTTACTTGCCCCTTTGCACATTTTTTTTACATATCCACTAGTCTATTGGCTAGTAATTTAGCATATATTTTTAAATCATTGTT
Organism: Glandirana rugosa; assembly: GCA_018402905.1. Classification (NCBI taxonomy): domain Eukaryota; kingdom Metazoa; phylum Chordata; class Amphibia; order Anura; family Ranidae; genus Glandirana; species Glandirana rugosa. The sequence goes on from BLSH010469272.1 coordinate 44,482, forward strand.
CAACAATGGGATAGGACGGAAGTTTTGTGGTGTATCTAGATCCTTCCCTGGTTTCAGCAATGCTGCTATTAATGCTTCAAGCATTTCAGAGGGGAAAGAGGAGGAGGTGACAGCACCATTATAAATCTCTGCTAGATACGGGGTGAATATATATTTAAATGATTTAAAGTATTCACCTGTAGAGTTGATCGAACCTCTGGAAGTTCGGGTTCGGAAGGTTCGGCCGAACTTCGGGACAAAGTCCGGGTTCAGGTCCGGACTTGACCCGGACTTTGACCCGGACCCCGAACCCCATTGAAATCAATGGGGACCCAAACTTTTAGGCACAAACATGGCTGTAACAAAGTCCTGGAAAGTCCTAGAGGTCTGCAAAAGGAAGGAAAATGGGGGTAAGGGTCGGACAAGTGCCCTACAAAGAAATGGGGATAGGGAAATAACTTAAAATAATTTTTAAGCTAAAATCACATAAAAACATCAAAAATGGAGGTGGATGTGGAGTTGGAGGTTGAGGAGGCGATGAAAGTGGCGGTGGAGGAGGAGGAGGAGGTAGCCAACACTGTTTTTTATTTTTGGAATTTTTTTGTTTTTTTTTTAAACCAGCAATGTAGATGCACTTTTTAATTTTGTGCAAGAAACAATAATCTTTCCCTTTAAGCAACAGTAGGAACCTCTCCCTATAGAACTAGGAGATGATTTTAGATTCTAAAATAATCTCCAAGTTGTACAGGGAAAGCCTCCAGCTGTTGCTTTAAGGGAAAGACTATTGCTCTAAAATCATCTTCAAAGTGTGTGGGAAAAGCCTATTGCAGGGGCATAGAGCCATATTACTGTTCTAAAATCATCTTCAAAGTGTGTGGGAAAAGCCTGTTTCAGCCGCATGAAGCCATATTAGTGTTCTAAAAGCATCTTCAAGGAGGGCGCATGCGCGGGAGCTCCAAGATGGTCGCCTGAGACAGGAGCTCCGCACTTGAGCGGACCATGGACACCCCAGGCACAGCCATCGGGAGCAGGAGTAAGTTACAGACGGGCCCTGACCCTCCCCAAGCTGTCCCGCTGCAATAAAACCTCGGGATTCGCTCCATTAGGAACAGCTGTGAGCGTGGGGACTCGGAGACCCACCGCCCGGGTGTACCAAAATGGCCGCGGTCTAGCATAAGCGTTTTCTCCTCTGCTTCCCAGGATCGGAGCAAAACAGGGCCCTTACCTCCCCTGCTCACCCCACGTCCTCGACCTTATCATAGTCCCAATCCGCAACGGGCGGGTAGGAGTGGAGAGGATCACAGGCAGCAGGCATCTCCCTTAACAGGGTGTACCAAAATGGCCGCGGCTGTGGCCTATCACAAAACGGAGGCCCCCCGGAGGAAGATGGGTATTCCCCCCACTTAATAGTCATGGAGGACTAGGATACAAGAAGATTCTTAAACTGGGGACATACACATTCTTTTAATTTAACAAAGCAGAGCCTCTTTTCTACAAGGTGTACTAATATGGACACAGGTGTAGCCTAAGGGACGCAGCGCCACCTGGGGTTGGAGGACAGTACAACCGCAGCTCTCTGTTTACTCTGCTGAAGTTGTTCCAGAGTGCTGGGAGCTCTAATCACACTCCTTGTCCTAGAAGGTTGCCCTCTTCTGCTTAACACAATTTATAGAAACTTAAAGTCTCCCAAATATCTATCTCCTGGGGTCCAGGCATTACACTGAATGCAGGGAGCAAATATGAGAAGGTCCCTTTCAAACAGTTTTCAAAATTCTGAACGGACCCTGAAACTGGACTTGAACACGACTAGTTCTACTACTAATACTAACTCTGCAGAGATGTCATCAGATCATAGGCCCATCCTCTCTCCAGCCACACTCACTCTCACTCCTGGACCCAATCTAACCGCACATCATTCTCAATCTGCCTCTCAGAATCTCTTTTACGTCACGCAATGGGTGACATTATGGCCACTCCGGCAGGCCTTCTCTCTTCATCTCATCTGGATACAGTATCCCCCAGCTCCCTGCTCCAAGACTCACCACTTAACACGGTGGATCTTTTCCTGAAATTCTCGAACCTCCTGGAAAGAGGCCTGGCAAACACCGCTGCTAAAATAACTGGAGACATTAAGGCTGATTTTCAGAACTTGGGCTCCAGAATGGAAGCAATAGAACAAAAATTGGATGTTACAGTGGCCAATACCAATCAAAACTCCGAACACATCCAGGTTCTGCAAGATCAGCTGGATGTTGCCCTAGCTAAGATAGATGATCTCGAAAACAGAGCTAGACGATACAACTTTAGGTTGAGAGGTCTCCCTGAAACCGTCACTGAGATCATTCCTGCAGTACAGGACTTAATTAGTTCGTTGGTGTGCCTAAACACAGGCTAGAACTGGATAGAGCACATAGGGCCTTAGGCCCCCCTGGGAAGGATGGCTCTCTGAGAGATATCATAGTGAAACCTCACTTTTATGCCATCAAAGAGGTAGTCATGAAGGCCTCTCGCTCCAAATCTTCTATTCTCTGCATGGGATTTCAAGTACAGATATTTGCGGATTTATCTCCGACCACCATTCAAAGGAGAAGAACCCTCAAGCCGCTGCTCCAAGTACTTCAGCAAAAAGACTTGAAATATTGGTGGGCCTTCCCACTGGCAGTAAAATTCATCCTTAAAGGGAAAACGTTCTCCTTTTCTACATTACATGAAGGGGAAAAGCTACTCTTACGTCTGCAGCTTATATCCCAAGAAGCCCCAATGGACCTGACTGATCTAGCTTCCTCCCAAACGAAAATACCTCTTCCAGCCAGCCCAGTGTCACCCTTATGGTCTAAATCTAAGAGCAAGAAAGCTAAAGACAATAAACCACCTTAACCAAGTGAATATCATGTTATTACCCCCCTGCATTGTACCCAGATCTTGAGTACCTGATCCTCTCATTGAGTTCTTTCATTGAGATCTTTTTTGTTTATTTTTCTTCATCTTTATGTAGAATGTTGCAATCTTTTTGATGTCTCCTAAGGAACATCTGGACCGGAGAGACTTCCTTCCTCTACAGGTTCTCCCTTGAATTCTTGCTACTCCGGTTTGATAGAATTTGTTTCTTTTTAAACTGCCTCACATTCAGAATCTGCACACAGTGGAAAAGCCTCTTTCCTGTCCCGAGTGAGGGAACTGTTCCTCAGTGAAGTCCTGTCTTCCTGTACATCAGGGATCCCACACAACCCTCGTGGTGTATTAGTGCCTTGAGTGTGGGAAATGTCTTCTATCCAGCTGCTCAGAGAGGTTTAGCTTCGCTGCAACTAGCTTCCATTTTCAGATGCAGTTTCTCCACCCTGAGTAAGGCAGCTCAGGCCCCATTTCACAGCTCGATTTTTGCACTGTCTTGTTATATGTTACACTTTAAGGTATTGTGATGATATTTTCAGATTGTTATAGCCTGGGGTGCCCGTGGCCCGAGCGGGTCCACATGCATCCTCTCTTATCCCCAGGACTTCGGCAGAACTCCTTGGGATAAGCTGTCTGTCCCTGATGGGTCAGACATCCTGATCCACCAAGTGTTTGGTTGTTTTTGGTTCCTCCCTGTGGAGGACAGGGATGGAGGGCTGGGGGATACTATGTTCCCCTCAGTCTCCACCCCTTCTAGTTCTACTTGTGTTGTTTTATCTCAGCCATATTGCTTTTCTTTCTATCCTTTTCTTTCTTTTCTTCCCTATTCTCTTAATGCTCCCAGACTATTCTTTTCATTGCAGCCGAGACTGAGATTGTCATCCACTTTATGGGTTCCCTAAAAATCCTAGGAACGCATACATTTCAAGTACGAGATCCGGGCTAATGGTGAGTACCAAAATTTCCACACAATATTCCTCTTACAAAGATCATGGCAGGGGTTCCACTTAGAAACATCAAATTTGCCACCCATAATGTGCAGGGCCTAAACTCCCCTACTAAATGGAAGAAAGTTTTTGACTATTATAAGTCCCTCCAATTAGATGTAGTGATGTTACAAGAGACTCACTTCCCCGCACGGTACAGCCCTAAATTTCTCCACTCACAGTTCCCCACCTTCTTCTTGGCCAAAGCAGAATCCAAAACTAAAGGGGTTGCCATCCTATTCTCCAAAAAATGTGGTTTCTCCCCGTGCCTAGAAATCAAAGACCCAGAAGGGAGATTCTTACTGATTAAGGGCACCATGGAAGGACACCTATATACAATAATCTCTTACTACACCCCAAATAAAGGACAATCAATCTTTTTCAAAACGTTCCTGGACTATATTCAACCTCATTTGGAGGGCCGAATTATACTAGGAGGGGATTCCAATGTTGCTTTTGATCAGGGCCTGGACAAATCCAGACCCCTTGGAAGCCAATTAACACGCCCCTCCAAAATGAGTCTCAAAATCTCTAAACTATTACATAGATCTAACTTAGTAGATGTTTGGAGGGAGTTTAATCCTCCCAAGAGAGATTTCACCCATTATTCCCCCCCCACACAACTCATACGCACGGATTGACCACCTTTTAGTCCCCGCTGATTTAATTCCTTCCATAATACATGCCCGCATTAAGGACACTTCACTTTCAGATCACTCAATCGTTCTCATGGAGATGCGATCTGACCCGCAATTTGCAAGAAACCCTCAGTGGAGACTGAATGAATCATTACTTACTAACCCGGTTCACGTCTCTGAGATCAACAACGCCCTCAAGGAATACTTTACTAATAACAACAAGGAAGATACTTCCGCAGAAATACTCTGGGCAGCTCACAAAGTCTGCATTAGAGGTAAATTTATCCAGTTGTCTTCCCAATTAAAAAAGGAGCGTAAAGCTGTTATTTCCAACCTTGAACATACTTACCAATCTCTTAAGGCAGCACATAAGAAATGTCCCTCTAACTCCCTCACTACTAAATTAGATAAAGCCAGACTGGAACTAAATTTGGCTCTCACAGCCAAAGCAGAAAAATCAATCAGATGGAGCGGGCAAAAATTTTATACACAGAATGATAAGCTAGGTGCCATGCTGGCCACTAGACTTTCTCCAAGACATCGCCATTACACTCTTCCCAAAATCAGAATCCCGGGCCAGGGTTTGACCTCTAACCCGGTGAGTATATTAAACGCCTTTCACAAGTACTTTTTTGAAATATATAGCCCCCATAAACAACTGCACAAGGAGGCTGCCTTAACTTTCCTAGACAATATAACACTGCCTTCCTTGCAATCGGAACACAAAAATCTCCTAGAGGCTGAAATCACAGAAGGAGAGGTTTTAGGGGTCATCAAGGACTTGAAGTTGGGCTCAGCCCCAGGACCGGATGACTTATCGACCTCATATTATAGAACATTTGCAGAGACCTTCGGCCCTTTCTTAGTCGAATTTTATAACTCAGCAACTAGAGGCTTCCCCATGGATCCTCAACTCAACATGGCCTTTATTTCGATAATACCAAAACTGGATAAGAATCCGGAGGAACTGGGTAATTATAGACCTATCTCATTAATTAACAATGACATTAAAATCTTGACGAAAATCATGGCAAACAGATTAGCATCATTTATCAGTACCTATATACATAAGGATCAGGTGGGCTTCATCCCAGGACGACAAGCCCCTGACCAAATCCGCAGAGCCATTGACCTGATCTCTATCCTTCAATCCAACTGGGCAGGTGGCCCCAAACAAAAAGGTTTGATCCTATTATTAGACCTTCAAAAAGCATTTGACTCGGTCTCTTGGTCCTACCTTCTTACTATTTTGGAGAGATGGGGATTTGGTCAAGGCTTCTTAGGCATCATTAAAACACTTTACTCAACTCCCGCAGCACGAATAAGGCTTCAAGGCTTTTATTCGAAGCCTATAACCATAGCTAAAGGTACATGACAGGGCTGTCCTTTTTCTCCTTTAATCTTTGCTATGGCTATGGAAACGCTAGATATAGCAATAAGGCAAAACCCAGACATACAGGGAGTGACTTGTGGAGACAGGATTCATAAATGCGGCCTCTTTGCGGATGATATTCTACTATTTATTACTTCACCCCACACCTCTCTACCTAACTTAATTTGTACATTAGACGCTTTTGCAGATATCTCAGGACTCAAAGTGAATTATAATAAATCATCCGCAATGAACATTTCACTCTCTCCTGAGTCAGCTCTCCACCTTCAACAATCTTATCCATATCAGTGAAATCATACTTCTACCAAATACCCTGGAATTAATCTCACAAATAAATGTGAAGATTTGTATTCCCATAACTACCCACCCCTATATCGAAAACTTGAAAACGAATTGAAAGCCTGGGCAAATAGAGGTCTCTCTTGGCTGGGTAGAATTAACGCTGTTAAAATGACGCTCTTACCACGTCTATTATACCTATTTCGAGCCCTTCCGGTAAAAATTAGAAAAGATCATCTAAAGAACTTTCAGAGCAAGATCCTCAGATTTGTTTGGGGAAACTCAGGTTATAGATTCTCTCAAGCTACGCTATATCGACACAGGAAAAAGGGGGGACTCGGACTTCTAGCACTCCTAAAATATTTTCAAGCAGCCAGATTAGCCCAGTTCTCCCTGGTATATATGAGAAACGAAAGACCTGACTGGATCCAAATCGAGAGGCAGGCTGTTCCAAATAATACATTCGATTTCCTTCTGTGGACTCCCCCGAAAAACAAAGACCTCCTATTCTTTCTCCTGCCTTATCACACTAATTCTCCCTCTGGGATTCCCTGAGGAACAATTCTGGTCTGGTCTCCCCAATGAAACCACTGAAGCACATTTTTCATAACCCTGAATTTCCCCCTGGCCTCAACATTACAGCATTTTAGTGGTGGCAGGACAAGGGGCTGTACCGTATAGGACACTTCTTCACTACATCAGGTCCCCTTTCTCTACGTCATTGCATAAGCAAATTAGGCCTCCCATACTCCGAGAGGTTTAGATACCTTCAAATCCATCACTTCTTACAAAAAATCTGCGAAAATAAACCCCTCCCGCCCAGCTTCACAGCCTACGAGATTTGGTGTGGTCAAGCTATAGATCAGAAAGGAGGCATTTCTCTAATATATAACTCACTAACTCAGCCAGGGATTAAAACCACTTACATGAATCGCTGGGAGGAGGACCTCCGGATATCCTGGGACCTAAAGACATGGCATTCAGCCATGACAGACTCTTACCGAGGTATTTTAAATACCTCTCTTATTGAGGCTAGTATTAAAGTGATTACGAGGTGGTATCTCACTCCAACCAAACTAGCTTCGATCTACCCTACAGCCGACCCAAGGTGTTTCAGAGGGTGCTCACTTCTGGGATCTATGGCCCACATTTGGTGGGAATGTCCAAGAGTTCGCCCCTTCTGGAGGGAAATCTTTAACCTCATTGAAAGATTAATCAGTAGCAAAGTTCCCAGGTCCCCAGAGACAGCTCTACTCAACGCCCATATCCCACATCTCTCTAAACCCAAAAGAAAACTAGTTCAATTTATCCTCCTAGGTGCCAAAATCACCATTGCAAAATCCTGGAAAAAGTCCAAAATTCCCTTTGCCATGGCGATCCGCAAAATCTCATGGATTATGTCTCAGGAAAAACTTTCTAGCATTTCTGACACAGAGGGAAGTTTCGAGGCCATTTGGGAACCCTGGGCATCTCTTTCACTCCAGGCCAATCTCGGTCTTAGGATATAACTGCTGCAATATCACTCTAGAAGGTCTTTAATCCCGAATCTGTCTGTCTCTTCTTTCCCTGTTCGTTCTTTTTGTTTCTCTCTTCGTCTCTATCTGATTTCCCAACTATTTCTCTTTTAGATACAGCTTTAATGATCGTTATACAGGTATTCTCCCTCAGTTCATACCAGAAACAAAATCCTATCCTATCATTTTTCGGCAAGGCTGGAAGTGGATTAAGTTCCTTTCTCCTTTTCAGAAATTGAGCCCCCCCCCCAATTTGGCACAGTTTGCTCCCAATTTGGGGTGCCAAGGTGTTGGGGTTTGATAACGGATTTGGCAAGTGCTAATATGAGCGCCTATTCCAGCTCCTCATATACTCATCGGAAAGATTAGCAAGTTATAGGATTTGCCATCTTCATAATAAATAACATTGGAAGCTTCCTTCCTTTATTTGGAAAGTTCTTACCAAATAATGGTGGTAGGAGAGTTTAGATACAAACTTCACAATTATGCTGTTATAATTGTTTTTTTTTTCTCTCAATATTAGTCATCTATTTCCTGTTTTCTTTTTGATAACATATATGTCAAATAGTATGTTGAATGATAAGTCTATGACTTGTAGTCTAATCCACAGTATTGATGGCTTAGCTGTATCTCTTCCCGTTCTGTTTCATCTCTTTATATACTATATTTTGACTATGTGTGAAATGTTTTTTTCTGTCTATTTTTTGTATTTGCATAAAAACGAATAAACATATTGAAAGTAAAATCATCTTCAAAGTGTGTGGGAAAAGCCTGTTTCAGCCACATGAAGCCATACAGAATTTTTGTTCTGCAATCTGTCCCTCACAGAGCCAGCAGCATCCTCTCCCTAAACTATCCTGAGAGCATATGACATGCAGCACGGTGACTCCAGCCCCATATAGAGGCTGGGTCACATGGTGCACTGGCCAATCACAGCCATTCCATTAGTAGGCATGGCTGTGATGGCTTCTAGGGAAAACCAGAGAAACACTTGTTGATTGGCTGCCCTTGGCAGCTTTTCAACACGTGGAATAAAATACCAGAACCCCGGACCCGAACCCGGACTTTTTTTGAAAAGTCTGAGTTTGGCTCCGGGTCCCGGACACCCAAAAGTTCGGTACGGACCCAAACTTTACAGTTTGGGTTCGCTCAACTCTATTCACCTGTAAAGCCGCCAGGCCCAGGTGATTTGTTGTTGGGTAGAGAATCAATAGTGCGGAGGATTTCTGTTTCTGAAAAGGAATAATTAAGTTTCACTAATAAATGGGGAAGTTTAATCTTATCGAGAAAGTCAGAGATCAGGCAGATCTGCAAATTATACAGGGAACTGTAATAATGGCTAAATGCATCCGCAATAGCCTGAGGATGATATCATTTTTCTTGATTAGCGGGATGTAGAATATAGGGGATCCTGGTGTTGTGTCTATGACTAGAGTTGAGTGGACACCTGAATGTTCAGGTTCGTCTGGTTCGGCCAAACTTCGCAGAAAAGTTTGCATTCGGTACCGAACTTGACCCGAACTTTACCCCGGAACCTGAACCCCATTGAAGTCAATGGTGACCTGAACTTTTGGGCACTAAAATTGATGTAAAAAAGTCCTGCAAAGGGCTAGAGGGCTGCAAAAGAAAGCAAAATGGGGGTAAGGAGTAGGACAAGTGCCCTAGAAACAAATGTGGATAGGGAAATAACTTAACCACTTGCTGACCGCAGTCTGATGGCGACAGATTAGCACGTTATTGCAAAACACCGTCATACGACGGCGGCTGCAATAACTAGTGCTGTGAGCGCTTGCACATTCACTGTGTGCGGGGGGGTCCGGGGAGCGGGAAGGGCGGACTCGATCGCCGCCGGCTACCCGCGATGGCCCCCCCGCAGTGAAAGAAAGGAGGTCCGTGTATGTAAACACAGATCTCCGTTCTGTTAGAGGGGGAAGGGCGATGATCACAGGCTTCCTGTATATGGAAGTCGTGATCATCCCCTTTCCCCAGCCAGGGCAACCCACACACAGTTAGAACACGCCCAGGAAACACAATTAAACCTTAGAGCGCCCCCTGCAGGTTAACCCCTTCACTGCCAATGGCATTTACACAGTAATCAGTGCATTTTTATAGCACTGATCGCTGTATACATGCCAATGGTCTCAAAAAAGTGTCAATTGGTCTGACATTTTTGCAGTACCGCTAAAAATCGCAGATCGCAGCCATTACTAGTAAAAAGTAAACAAAAAATAAAAACACCAGAAATGAATTCTCATCGTCCGTAAACGCTGCAACTTTTGCGCAAACCAATCAATAAACGCCGATTGTGATTTTTCTTTACCAAAAATATGAGGAAGAATATAAATCGGCCAAAACCGATGGAAAAAAATGTTTTTTTATATTTTTTTGGGGATTTGTATTTTAGCAAAAAGTAAGAAATGTGGGTTTTTTTGCAAAATTGTCGCACTTCTTTTGTTTATAGCGGCCAATCAAAAAGCTCTATTTGTGGGAAAAAAAGGACACAAATTTTGTTTGGGTACAATGTCGCACGACCACGCAATTGCCAGTTAAAGCGATGCAGTGCCGAATCACAAAAAGTGCTCTGGTCCTAACCAGGGAAATCCTTCCGGGGCTGAAGTGGTTAAAGTCACAAAAAAAAAAATGGGAGGAGGAGGTGGATGTGGAATAGGAGCCTAGAGGTTGACTAGGCCGGGACCGTAGCAGTGTAGGTGGAAGTGGCGGTGGTGGAGGAGGAGGAGGAGAAGGAGGTAGCCAACACTGTTATTTATTTGTTTTTTTTTTTTTTTTTCTAATTGGGGTAGCCCCCAAAATATTGAGACATATTAAAAAAAACAAGTATACCAATGGCTGTGTGAGGCTGGTCTAAATGTCTATTCTGCACAAGGTACAGAGAAGTCTTGTGGGATCCATGCCTGGTTCATTTTATTAAACGTTAGCTTGTCTACGTTGGCTGTGGACAGGCGGCTGCGCTTGTCGGTGATAACGCCCCCTGTCGTGCTAAGCACATGTTCAGACAATACACTGACTGCAGGGCAGGCCAGCACCTCCAAGGCATAAAGCGCAAGCTCAGGCCATGTGCCCAATTTGGAGACCCAGAAGTTGAATTGGGCAGACCCATCAGTCAGTACGTGTAGGTGTGTGCACACATACTGTTCCACCATGTTGCTGAAATGCTGCCTCCTGCTAAGACGTTGCCTATCAGCTGGTGGTGCTGTTTGTTGTGGCGGGCTGCTGACAAAGCTTTTCCACATTTCGGCCATGCTAACCCTGCCTTCTGAGGTGCTGGCGGTGCCACAGCTGCATTGGCGACCTCTTCCTTCTCCTCCGCCTTCGCCTTGTGCTTCCACAGAGCCCCTTGTGTCATTTGGGAATGCCCTCAGCAACGCGTCTATCAGCGTGCGCTGGTAGTCGCGCATCTTCCGATCACGCTCCAGTGAGGGAATTAAGGACGGCGCATTGTCCTTGTAACGGGGATCCAGCAGGGTGGTCACCCAGTAATCGGCATAAGTTAAAATGTGGGCAACTCGGCTGTCGTTGAGCAGGTACTGCAGCATGTAGTCGCTCATGTGTGCCAGGCTGCCCAGAGGCAAAGACAAGCTGTCTTCTGTGGGAGGTGTATCATCTGTTTCCTCTGTAACCCGCCAGCCATGCTCCAGTGATGCCCAGGAGCTGCATTAGATGCCACCCTTCTGTGAACACGGTTCCTCCTCTTCCTCCTCATCATCTTCCTCGTGCTCCTCATCCTCCAGAACTGTGCCCTGGCTTGAAAATTTTTTACCTGGCCTATGCTGGTGTAGGAACCCACCCTCCGAGCCACTTGTGAATGGCTGGCCCGATAACCATGTAAATGACCCCTCTTCCTCCTCCTCTTCCTCCTGTGCCACATCCTCTTCCATCATGAAGTGTTTTTTCAAGGAGACATAGAAGTGGGATAGTAACGCTGAGCACAGTGTCATCGGCACTGGCCGTGTTGGTGGAGTACTTGAAACACTGCAATATGGTACACAGGTCTCGTATGGAGGCCCACTCGTTGGTGGTGAAGTGGTGCTGTTCCACAGAGCAACTGACCCGTGCGTGCTGCAGCTGAAACTCCACTATTGGCTGCTGCTGCTCGCACAGTCTCTCCAGCATGTGCAAGGTGGAGTTTCACCTTGTGGGCACGTCGCATAGGAGGCAGTGAGCGGGAAGGCTGAAGTTCCGCTGCAGCGCAGACAGGCGAGCAGCAGCAGGGTAAGAACGCCGAAAGCACGCACAGACGGCCCACACTTTATGCAGCAGCTCTGACATATCCGGGTAGTTTTTTAGACATTTCTGCACCACCAAATTCAGCACATGCGCCAGGCAAGGGATGTGCATCAAACTGGCTAGGCCCAGAGCTGCTACAAGATTTTGCCCATTATCGCACACCACCAGGCCGAGCTTGAGGATCAGTGGCAACAACCACTCATTGGTCTGTTGTTCAATGCCCATCCCGAGCTGCTGCGCAGTGTGGGGTTTATCCCCCAAACATATCAGTTTTAAAACAGCCTACTGTCATTTCCCCCTGGATGTGCTGAAGTTGGTGGTGAAGGTGTTAAGCTGAGCAGATGAGAAGGTGGTAGAGGAGGAGGAGGAGGAAGCGCAGTAGGAGGAGGAGGTAACAGGAGGCAAAGAGAAATGCCCTGTAATCCTGGGTGGTGGAAGGACATGCGCCAAACGGCTAGCCGCCTCAGGCCCACCCGCCACTACATTTGCCCAGTGTGCAGTTAGCGAGATATAGCGTCCCTGCCCGTACTTACTGGTCCACGTATCAGTGGTTATGTGGACCTTGCCACAGATGGCGTTGCGCAGTGCACACTTGATCTCATCCCCGACTTGTTTGTGCAATGAAGGGATGGCTCGCCTGGAAAAGTAGAGGCGGCTGGGAACCACATACTCTGGGACAGCCACCTCCATCAGGTTTTTAAAACTGTCCGTGTCCACCAGACGAAATGACAGCATTTCAAAGGCCAGGAATTTTGAAATGCTGACATTCAGGGCCAGGGATCGCAGTTGGGTAGGGGGGTACTTCCTCTTTCTCTCCAGTGTTTGGGAGATGGAGAGCTGTAAGCTTCAATGGGACCGTGAGGAAATGCTTGGGGATGGTGACGGACATGGTGGTGTTGCTGTCACATCGTCTGTTTGCTGGGTGGCAGGTGACACTGGCACTGTAGAGGTGTAAGAAGAGGCCTAGGCAGCAGCAGAAGAGGAAGCAGGAGGAGGCCGAGATCTTTCTTGGATTTTGAGGTACTTATTCCACTGCAGCAAGTGCTTTGCATTTAGATGCCTGGTCATGGAGGTTGTGCTCAGGTTTAGAACATTTGTGCCTCGCTTCAGCCTCTCATTGCACAGTGTGCAAACCACTTGTGTCTTGTAGTCAGCACATTGTCTGAAGAACTGCCATACAGGGGAACGCCTTTGAGCTGACTTTGGTGTGCTAGGTCCCTGGGTGCGGTGGGTAGTAGCAGGCATACTGTCTAGGGGATGCTCGCTTCGCTTTTGCAACCTGCTTCCTCTTTTGCTGTGCTGATGCCTCTGTGCGACCACCACCTCTTCCTCCAAACTGCACACGTCACTCGCATGACCTTCATTCCATGTGGGGTCTAGGACCTCATCATCCTCCACATCATCTTCCACCCACCCTTCACCACTGCCCTCCTTGTCAGTCTGCACACTGAGGAAAGCCGCAGCAGTTGGCACCTGTGTTTCATCATCATCAGAGACGTGCTGCGGTGGTGTTTCCATGTTCTCATCCTGCAACAGAAGTGGTTGGGCATCGGTGCACTCAATGTCTTCCACTTCTGGGGCAGGGCTATGTGGATGGCCCACGGAAAGCACACCAGCAGAGTCATCAAAAAGCATGAGAGACTGCTGCATGACTTGGGGCTCAGACTGCTTGGCTGATTTACAAGGGACTAAGGTGAAAGAGAGATGGCCATGGGGTTCACGTGCCAACTCTGAGCTTTCATCAAGGGACCGGGTGGGAGACAATGTGAAGGAACTGGAGGCATTGTCAGCCACAAAATCTACTATTGCCTGTACTTGTTCTGGCCTCACCATTCGTTGAGCGCCATTCGGGCCTACCATATAACATTGAAGGTTCTGTCGGCAACCTGAGGAAGTTTTTTCAATTGTGCATGTAGCTGGCACAGATCGACCACATCCTATCCTTGTAACAGGAGCTTCAGCAACACCACCAACACCAGCAGCACCACGACCATGAACACGTTCCTTATTTGATGCTCTCATCATTTCGGACACAAATGTACTATGTAACACTATTTATTAATACTAAAAAAAATAATAATAAATGATTATTCTTTTTTAAAAAAAAAAAAAAGAAAATTGTAGATGCACTTTTTATTTTTGTGCAAGAAATGCACCACTCACACCAGCAGCAGGAACCTCTCCCTACACCAGTATGAGATGATTTTAGAATGATCGATAATCTGTCTTTCACAGCACCGACAGGAACCTGTCCCTAATGCAGTAGTAGATATTTTTATAACGATAAACTCTCCCTCAGAGCACCAACAGGAACCTCTCCCTAATGCAGTAGGAGATGGTATTATAATGATAAACTCTCCCTCAGAGCACCAACAGGAACCTCTCCCTAATATAATAGTAGTTGGTTTTAGAATGATAACCTCTCCCTAATGCAGCAGGAGATGGTTTTATAATGATAAACTCTCCCTCAGATCACCAACAGGAACCTCTCCCTGATGCAGTAGAAGATGGTTTTATAACAATAAACTCTCCCTCAGAGCACCAACAGGATCCTCTCTCTAATGCAGTAGTAGATGGTTTTTGAACGATAAACTCTCCCTCAGAGCACCAACAGGAACCTCTCCCTAATGCAGTAGTAGATGGTTTTAGAATGATAATCTCTCCCTCAAAGCACCAACAGGAACCTGTTCCTAATGCAGTAGTAGATGGTTTTAGAGTGATAATCTCTCCCTCAGAGCACCAACAGGAACCTGTCCCTAATGCCTTGTCTTTAAATAATCCCTGCTGCACTCAAGCTCCCTACTTTTCTGCATATGATACACTGTTTGCTGTATGTTTAAATGGTAATAATCCCTGCTGCACTCAAGCTCCCTACTTTTCTGCATATGATACACTGTTTGCTGTATGTTTAAATGGTAATAATCCCTGCTGCACTCAAGCTCCCTACTTTTCTGCATATGATACACTGTTTGCTGTATGTT
>BLSH010469272.1:62294-91707 GCA_018402905.1 Glandirana rugosa
AGTCTGATCTCATCCCTCTCGAAGTACACGACACTCCCTTTCTAATCGCAAGTGTTGGTAGAGTCTGTCGTAATCCCTCTGGAAGTAACACCAGGACACTCCCTCTGTAATCGCAAGTCTTGGTAGAATATCACGTAATCCCTATATAAGGACAGACACGACACTCCCTTTGTAATCTCAAGTCTTGGTAGAATGTCACGTAATCCCTCTCCAAAGACAACCACGGGACTCCCTCTCAAATAGTAAGATGTTGGTAGATGATGACGTAATCCCTGTCCAAGGACAACCACGAGACTCCCTCTCTAATAGTAAGATTTTGGTAGAGAGCAGGGCCCTCTGATTCCTCTTGTACCAAATTGTGATGTAACTGTACTGTCTTCCTTTTTGTAAAGCGCTGCGCAAACTGCTGGCGCTATATAAATCCTGTATAATAATAATAATAATAATAATGCAGTAGTAGATGGTTTTAGAATGATAATCTCTCCCTCAGAGCACCAACAGGAACCTGTCCCTAATGCAGTAGTAGATGGTTGTAGAATGATAAACTCTCCCTCAGGGCACCAACAGAAACCTCTCCCTAATGCACTGTAAGATGGTTCTGAACTCTAATGTTTCCCTCACAGCACAGACAGGAATATATCCCTAATGCACTATAAGATGGTTCTGAACGCTAATGTCTCCCTCACAGGACCACAATGAAGGTCTCCCTAATGCTGTCTGAGATGGTTGTGAACGCTAATCTTTCCCTCACAGCACATGAAGCTCTCCCTACTCTAGTCTGAGACGATCTGACACGCGGCGCTACGTGACTCCAGCCTCATATAGAGGCTGGGTCACATCATGCACTGGTCAATCACAGCCATGCCATTAGTAGGCATGGCTGTGATGGCTTCTAAGGGCAAACTAGTGAAAAGCTTGTTGATTGGCTGCCCATCAGCTATAGAAGAGGCACCAAAAATACCCGAATACATTATTCAATTTAGACATTTTAGCGTCCAATCCATGCTCAATGGGCATGCCAGCCAGACGCATGGTGACCGTAGTATAATATATTTACTACTATAGTGACTTAGGCTTAGGTCACCTACCTTCTTGCACCTTCTTCCAGAAGGTCTCAGTGGGCTCAGGCCCGTCCTGACCTGCTCTGTGGGAGCATGACCCATGTTATGGCTCATTCTCCCTATAGAACAGCTCTAAGTTTGATGTATTCTGCTTTTTCTCTTTGCCTTCCTATTCTCTCTTTCCTGTCTTTTTCCTTCTACTCTGCCTTCAGGCCTCTTCCTGTACTAATGCTGCTTATGATGTATTCCAGAGGTTGGCTAATTTCACGGAGTTCAGTCTGCAATCCCATCCTTTCTCCATGCCCAGAAGCTTTCGATCCAGTTTCGCCCATCCATCCCGGAGTCCTCCCGGTTACCCAGGCGGTAAGTACCTGTTTCAATGCACTAGAGTTTCCTCCTTCCTACGACAATGGCTAAGTCCACACACTCCAACTCCTCCCTGAAAATTGCGACCCACAACACGCAGGGTTTAAATTCCCCCTCCAAGAGACGTAAAGCCCTACAATTCTACCACTCCAAAGGCCTTGATGTTACAAGAGATTCACTTTCCAGGAAACTTTAATCCCTCGTTTATCCACCACAAGTACCCTACTTTTTACCTCTCTAGTGCTGAATCTAAGAAAGGGGGGGTTGCCATCCTCATATCCAAAAGTGTGGCTTTCAATCACACACTCACAGTGAAAGACCAGGAGGGCAGGTATATCCTGGTCAAGGGAGACATTGGGGGGTTTATTTACACATTTGTCTCTTATTATTCCTCTAATCAGGGCCAGTCGTTTGTTCCAATCCCTTGCCCCTCACTTTGAAGGCACTCTGGTGGTAGGCGGGGACTCCAACATCACGTTTGATAGCTTGTTGGACAAAAAGGCCTTGGGGCTCCTACAACTCAAGCATCCCCCTAGACAGAGCTTGAAAATAGCCCGTCTCATTAACTCGTTCGGCCTAGCGGATTCTTGGAGAGAGGTTAACCCCTCGGCCAAAGACTATACACACTTCTCAATACCCCACAACACATACACGAGAATCGACCATATCTTTCTCCCCTCAAACGAGGCTCACAGGCTTCAATGGTCCTCAATCCTTGATGTGCTGTGGTCTGTCCACTCAATAGTTATCCCCCGTCCCCTGCAGGCCCACTTTCATGGTGGTTGAATGAGTCTATACTCTCCAACCCGACTTTTGTGAACATGATAGGGAATGAGATTCAAGATTACTTTAAGCTCAGTGACTCACCTGAGATACCACCCGATCCCTCATGGAGTGGGCATAAGGCTGTAATCAGGGGGGTGCTTATCCGTCTAGGATCACAGGGGAAGCGGGAACGTCAGATCGACTTAAAAAACTTAAAAACTAAATTCAAGCAAGCTAGCCGCGCCCATAAACGCCTGCTCACGGCAGACTCCCTGGCAGCTCTGGATACCACCAAATTAGCCCTTAATCTTGCCCTCATGCCAGCAGCAAATAAACATCTCCACTGGACAGTGGGACGCTTTTATTTATTGGGCAATAAAATAGGCCCCAAGTTGGCTTCCAAATTGTCCCCCAGATTTAAGCTTCTCTCGTGCCCAAAGATCAAATCCCTTTCTGGTACTCTCACTCAAAACCCAAAGTGCATTCTAGAGACTTTCTATAACTTCTACTCCCCTCTGTACTCTAGGAAATACCTGGGGTCCATAGATTGGGGGGACGCTCTTGGAGGGAATCCCCCTCCCCAAAATCAAAGGCCAACACCGGTCTGCCCTAGAGGCCCCCTTCTCAGAATCAGAAACCTGCCAGGTGAACAAGGACCTTAAAACGTCCTCAGCTCCGGGCCCGGACAGGTTCTCCAATCTTTATTACAAAACATTTGCCCCCATTCTCTCCCCATATTTGGCTTGACTCTTTAACTCCCTAAGGGATGGACAACCTCTGGACTCCCAGGCCAACTTAGCATACATCACCATACTACCTAAACCAGGAGAAGATACTAGTGAAGTTGGAAATTATAGGCCAATCGCCTTAATAAATAATGATCTTAAAATTATGACTAAGACTCTGCCTCTTTGGTGACCCAATCCCATTGCCCTGGGTATTTCTCCCGCCGACCTGTGCGCTGCTTCCATGTGTGCAGGGTTGGTTGTGGTAATAACAGCCCTAATCCATCATGGCTGCCGCAACATCTTGCAGGCATAGTCAGGTGTCTGACTGTGGGGTGTGACTCCCCGATGGATGTGCGGCACTGTGGGGAAAGGGGGAGGACCTTGTCTGTCCCCCCGTGAGGTGCTTGTGGACTCACATCAATTGACACGATCGTCCGAATTAGGCATTGCGCAAGCGCAATCGAGCATGGGCACCACAGGCCCGGGTCCAGCGATGTCTTACACCATTCAGCGTTGCGGCGGCGTCGGGCAGAGAGGTTTTGGTGTGATTGGTGGGGATAAATGGAGGCACAGACACACAATTCAGCTGCTGCAGCCGCTGGAAGTATCATAGGGGACAAACCATGGTAAGCTTGGCTATACAATCTTGATAGGCATTACCTTGTATTCTCCATTCGGGACATGTATTAATTCCCTTGCTTTTGAAAACATACTAGGCTCTTTTTGGAATCCATCTTGAATTATATCTTCATACTTCGTCAGCCCATCTCTATTAAAGGGATCTTTGTCTTCACCTGGGATTACTTTTCAAGTTATGAGGTGAGCTTTACCATGACTTGCAGTGTAATCACACTGCATATCCAATAGCATAAACAATATTAAAATACAAGCCGATACTTAGCTTTATATAACATTCTAGGTCTGGTTTCCCCTCTTCAGTACTCATTGTTTAACTACACCCTACAGTGGCAGGTGCAAATACCCTTTTGACCAAGTAATAAATACCATATAACTTTTAAATTTAAGATACAATATATATTTTTCTAAACGATGTATTCCATATCAGTAGTAAATTAATATTATGGGTATTGTTTACTCTAATTAAATCTAGACAAAACCTTGGTCAATTGATATCTTGGGGATTATTATTGCTAAGTTTTATGAATAATATAACATAATATTATTTCCTACCCTATCCAGGGTCCCCCGATCATTGCGTCTTGATGTCTCCACATTCGCCGGGGGAGTTGGGGCCCCCCTGTTCATAAACACAGTGACTCCTTGGTAAGGGGACCATATGGGGCAGCCCTCCCCCCAGTGACAGTTAAATTTATCTTATGCTTACAGGCTTGTTATGTGACCTACATGCATGAACTTTTGATAACCTATGATATGAGTGTTTAATCATATGACTCTGTTACTACCATTGCAGTATTCATGCAGATATTGAATGTACAGAACACATGCACTCTCCTGTAAGAAAGACTCCTGAGGAAGCGGTGATATTCTGTCATATCCACAAAACATGTTTCTACAGGAATCTGTATAAGTATTATTTAACAACATGTGCATGGATGTCTTTTAATGTCACTGTGTAATGTGATCTAAAGAAACATAATTTTATTTTGTATAGATGTACGTACGGTTGTATTTAACTATCCTTAAAGGATTAAAATAAAGATGTATTTTTTATAAACCTTTATTGTTAATGAATTCATACGGTACGATGAAAGTCCAAAAAAACCTGCCTCAAATGGGGGTGAGGTTCTGCCACTCTCTCCCCTCCTTACTTTATAAGATTCTTGCAAACCAGCTAGCATCCTTTATCAAACTATATGTGCATAAAGATCAGGTTGGTTTCATCCCTGGGAGGCAAGGCCCTGACTAAATTCGACGAGCCTCAAATATTATTTCTCTTCTTCGGTCGGGTTGGGGGGGGGGGTGTATTACTGTCGATTGACCTTCACAAGGCCTTCAACACGATATCCTGGCCCTATTTATTTATGATTCTGAGTAGATGGGGCTTCGGTCATAAGTTTATATCTGTACTATCGGCCCTTTACTCACGGCCGAGAGCCCAGGTGTGCTTTCAGGGTCACTATTCAGACCCCCTACCCATTGAACGAGGTACCAGACAGGGATGCCCTTTATCCCCTCTACTCTTCGCAATGGCGATGGAGACATTAGCCATTGCTATCAGATCTAACCCAGACATTCATGGAGTCCAGTGTGGGCAGGCTACTCACAAATGTGTGCTATTTGCTGACGATGTTCTGTTATTCGTCACCTTGCCCCTCATCTCGCTCCCGATCATCACCCAAGTCTTACGAAACTTCAGCAGCATCTCAGGCCTCCATGTTAATATGTCCAAATTGATGATCTTAAATATCTCTACCCCGGGCCCACTAGCTGAGAGGCTAAAATTTCCCTTTTCATGGAGAGAGACCAGTATTCCTTATCTAGGGATAACCCTCCCATCCTCTTTTGACCGCATTTACGAATCAAATTACCCCCCGCTTTACAAAAAGCTACAATCTGATCTAGCGCAATGGGAATCACTTGGCTTGTCCTTGCTGGGCAAAGTAAATGCTATCAATGAATGACTTTATTACCAAGGATCCTCTATTTTTTTTTCGCTCTCTACCTGTCCCGATCAACAAGTCTCATTTAAATAGACTACAATCCGCAATAATCAAATTCATTTGGGCTAGCAAGGGTCATTGTCTTCCCAAGCATATCCTGTACAGACCCAGACTTAGGGGGGCTTAGGCCTTCCTAACCTTTGGTATTACTACGTAGCAGCACAAATGGCCCAATTTTCCATTTTTTATGCCAAAGGCTCTAAACCTGACTGGGTCTCTATGGAGAGACAGGCCACCCCCTCATACACCCTGAACTATCTAGCCTCGTGTCCCTCTAAACTTAGACCCCCCATTCTCGCCCAACGCTCTTGCACTCCATTCAACTCTGTGACAGGATCCACAAATCTAACATAATCATGTCTCCCTGGCGCCCCATGTCTCACATATTTAATAATACCCTTTTACCCCCCGGTCAGGACATCAGGGCCTTTGGATGGTGGTTAAACAAAGGTTTACTTAGGATCGGAAACTATTTTAACTCAAGGGGCCCTCTAACCCTCAAACACTGCTCTGCACAATTGGAAATGAAGTTCCGCTTCTCCCAAATTTCTCACTTTTTACATTCCATCTGGATAGACAAGTCAGTCCCCTTAACGGCCACCCCCTTTGAATGATGGTGTTCAGAAATCTCGGACGTGAGGGGAGGAATCTCATTAATCTACTCTGGCCTGGTCGACCCACAGGAGAAGACCTCATATTTGTGGGCCTGGGAAGAGGACCTTGGGATGGACTGGGATATCGAGACTTGGCATCGGACCTTTGCTAGATCCTTCAAAGGTATTTTAAACATTTCTTTGATAGAGGCTTATATTAAGCTTATGGCGAGATGGTACCTGGTCCCTCTCCGCCTAGCTAAGATGTTCCCATCAACCTCCCCTCTCTGCTTTAGGGCCTGTGGGCATGTAGGTTCCTTTATGCACATTTTTTGGGAATGCCCCAAGGTTAGAAGCTTCTGGAATCGACTATTCCACGTATTACGCCAATCACCAACACTGACATCCCCCAGAGCCCCCAGATAGCTCTTCTTAATCAGCGCACACCTACCTTGTCCAAACACACCCAATTGCTGGTTTTCTTTATTTTACTAGGGGCAAAGCTGACAATCGCCCGGGCATGGAATTCCCACTTGGTTTATATCCGATCAGTAAAACGTAAGGTATCTTGAATAATGTCTCAAAAAAAGAGAACCAGCATTATCTTAAATACGGTTACGAAATTTGAACGTATCTGGGAACCGTGGGCCCAATACATGGGTGTCCAGCTATGACTGCCCCCCCATATTCCTCTAATTTCCTCCCTCTCCGGTTATGGATTGTCAGAGCCGTGTCCATTACTCAGCTCAAGTAGCCATCCTCCAATCGCTTTCTACACTCTTTCTTTTCTTCTCTTGATTCTTTAACTCACACCCTTCTTTTTCCTTTCCATATCTTATCTCCTTGCTCTTTTCACCTTTTTCTTCTCCCAACAGCAACCAGTATCTAACGCTAATTGATGTCATAGTATGGTGTACCCTGGACCCCCCAGGATGTGTGCTGGAGTGGTGGATTATCTATCCTTTAGGTATCCAGCACCCCCCTTTAAGCATTTGGTCACGTACCCCGTGTTCGCTTTGGGGGCTCACACCTTGTGCTCCTATCCAGGGTCAGCGGCCAGGGTGAGCATATGGTTCAGTGGGGGGATCCTTTGGGGCTAACCCCCCTGGCCACAGCTTGATCCCTATGTGGTGGCCGGGGGGCCCGTACCCCTCTTGCGCCTGAGGTACCAGGAATTTTGCCAATCGGTCTCCAGCTGTACTCCGGCTCTCACAATTTTTGCAACCACTTGTCCTTAAATCTTTATCTCAAGGTTGTGCTCCTTCTTGGATAATTGTAACCACTTATCCCCAGTTTATGTTATTTTCTGGGACCATGAATAACCTATACGCTTTATCTTGTCATACTGTCTTATTGTGGTTTCTGTATGACAACTCTTTCAATAAAATATATTTAAATTTAAATATTGACCTTTAGTGTTATCATGGCATATTTGTTACTTGCCTCTAAATTAAGAACTTGCATCACTCATTTTACCAAAATAACAAACAATAACTATTACATGTTCTATACCAAACGGATTTCTATTAATTTTGTTATCAACCCTTTAATCTCTGTGCAATTATATGAATGTTATCAGGTAAATTCCGTTGTGTTTAAAATACAGTTAAAATGTCAAAAAGGCCATGATATTAAATTATAAACTGTGTAAAGGAACTGAACACTGCAGATTTTCAATATTTTACAAATGCTTCATCAGTCAACCATGCACTAAGCTAACTAGTATCCTTGACAAATTTGACAGGTTCAATATTTTTACTCTTCTGTAGGAACAAGATAGCATCAAAGTTTCCAGAATTGTATAAATGAATGCTCTGGGATGTATTTTCTAAGATGTTTTGCTTTGCTATTTTTGTGGTGTTGCTCTGTATCTTGTCAGTTATGTTCCTGGATTATGGTAAATCTCTCCGTCTTTCAAGTTTTATTAAATTCTTCAAACCATCATGTTTGCAGGTTATAAAATACAAGTATAAGTTCAGTGTGGGCTGAAATTCATAAAAAGCCTGAAGGCTCATATGTCACATACTATAAACATTTTTGCATAAAAACACAGATGTATATATTGTCCAGTGAAGATTGTAGTTTTAACAATTATATATTTAGAATGAATAATTGATGATAAAATATATTTTGATTAATGTAAATACTTCCATGTAGGTGTGTCTGATCTGGGTATAACAACCAAATTAGAAATCCAAGCATCCATAAACGGTATGCATTTTTGCAGACTGGATCAATCTGGGATATAGTCTGGAGAATCACCTTGTTTTGTAAACCAATTTGCTCAATCTTATTTATAAATATTAGGCCGTGGTGTCACTGGAGTTATAATAAGTAATTCATTTAAGTGGTCTGAACAAGCAAAAGGAGCTTTCAAATAAGCCAGTTGCTAAGGCTTGATTTTGTATAGCAGTGTAGCAGTGCATTTAGCTAAAATTGCTGCTAATATGCTAATTTTTCAATTTCAGCTATATTTTTGTACATCTGCATTGCCTGTTTACCACAGTAATTAAGAATGTAGCAATTTTTCATCTACATAGTAGAGTACATTCAATGCCAACTATTACCTTGGGAAAATGATACATGATTATGATGGTACAACTCCTTAAATCAAAGTGGTTGTCTATTATTACAAAATCTTGCTCCCGCTCCTTCTTGTCTTGCAGCAAACCAAAATAAAAAAAAGAAGTTTAAACTTAAAGGTCCAATCAACAAAATTGATGGTGCCACAGCTAAAATTGACTGCTAATGTGGCTTGTCCTAGCCGCTGACCAAGATGGCCGCTCGGCTCTGAATCTCCTCAACACCTCGGATCTTCTTAGTGGCACACAGCAGCCCAGATAGCTAACATCGCCTCTGAGAGGGAACACAGATGTGGAACAGCAGACAGGCTATGTCCTGGAAAAAACAGACATGGGACCACATCGCTTAACAGACTATTTCATACAGCTGACCAGCAAGAACAGACAAGATGGTGCTGAGGAGAGCAGCTGCTCTCTTCACCTGCTTCATACACAGGCATATGCAGCCAAGGACTCCCTCTCTGACATGGCGGAAAACCTTCAGCATCTCACCAACTCCTCATATGCTGACAGAGGTAAGAGGGCGGCAAATTCCTCTGGATTACTCTCCTCAAAAGCAACCATCTGTCAAGAAACATCACTGGGCAGATTTACGAGGCACACAAGCAGATCCACATGCAGAACCCACAGCATCCTTAGCAGCCTTCCTGGCATCTGATGCTCCTGCTTCATAAAACACCATTAAAGCCATACTTCTTTCCTTCCAAGCTGGCCTGCATGCCAAGCTACTCTCTTCTGTATCCCAACTCACTACAGGATAGATCTTATTGAGGACTGCACAGAGCAAATTGAATCCCAAATAGGGGTAGTAGTTAAAGGCCACTGTGAAATGGTGGAAGCTCTCCTTAAACTAAAATTAAAAGTGGCAGACCTAGAAGACTGCTCACGCCACAATAATATAAAGATAAGAGGGGTCACTGAGATGGTCAAACCAAATGATCTGATCCTGTATCTGCAACAGCTCTTTTTGAAGCTTATTCCAGACCTTATACCCAGGGATCTCCTGATGGATAGAGCACATAGGATCCCTAAGCCGGTGTACCTTACAGACACAGTTCCCAGGGACATTCTAACACGGATCCACTTCTACCATATTAAAGAACATCTTCTCAGAGTAGCCAGATGCACTTGCTCACTTCCTCTTCCCTATGCTGGAGTGGCCCTTTACCAGGACCTCTCTGCTGCAACCTCTCAAATGAGGAAAGAATTCACACCTATCACTGCTATATTGCGGCATCACAACATTGCTTTCCACAGGGGCTTCCCCATTAAGCTGCTGTTCATGTACCAGAGCCAACAAGTAGCCTCCCCAAAAGATGGCTATAAGAAGCTCCACAACTGGGGCCTAACAACCTCTTCACCATCAAATACTCCAAGTAATAAAAGTGTATAAGGAATTACTGCGCTACCTTAAAGTTTTTAACCAGCAGTTGACACAACAATCCAACAAATTTGTATCAATATATGCAGTGTTTAAAGTGCAGCGCTAAGATAATATTACATCCATAATATTTATTATTGAAATGTTTTATTTTTTTTGCACATTGCACTTTACTGTGTGGATGTAATATTATCTAAGCACGGCACACTACTCCAAGAATTAATCCTGCTTATAAATCCTGAGTTGCTTGTTATTCTACAGCTTGCAACTTAGCTAAAATAGTGTATGTTACATTTGCCACACCTCGCCTCCTCTTGGTAGGCTGTCTGGACTTTCTTCATATGTATGCCTTGTACCCGAGCAGTGAGAAATATTGAGGGACGAGGGTAAGCCGGTGGCAACCGGAGCTGCTTCCCGCGGCTCCATCGGGAAGCACCCGGACTCCACGCGGGGAGCGCCCATTACGCGAGGCCGCGGCTGCGGCCTACTTCTTCGTTACGGTGATCTGGCCCCCTCCCATGCAGCGTTAAGGGCTCTTATGCGGGCTCTCAAGGCCAGACACCCCCGGAACGCTGCTAAGACCGTTTACCCAGCCCCAGGAGCCTGCCAGGAGTTTGTGAAGGTGACTCCCTTAGGAAAGGCCGAAGCCGGGGCCTATATTAGTGCCAAGCCACATTTCCTGGGTGTTGCAGACAGTATCCCTCATACAGTGACCAATCTCCCCTCTCCCCCTAGTCCCAACACAACAGAGCAGAAGACCAGGGGCTCAGTTGCCACTGTATTGACTGTTCCTGAACCTTTCAACTCAATCCTCACTAAAATAACTCTCTGGGCCACACGCCATGTATGCGGCAGCAGTAAGGAGGGACATCTCCAAGCACCCAACCTTTACAGACCAGGCCTCTGGTCCCCCCTCACTTCCAAACACTTCCTCCCCACCTAATAAGGACGTTCTGGAGGACATGGAGGCCGGGACAGAGGGAGGATCACGGGTTTTACCAGATCCGGGGCCCCATTCCAAGGAATCCAACAACCCCCAAGTGCACTCCCCAGCTTCTACTTTTTCCCTGCTGGAAAGAACTCTTCTCTGTCTCCCCGGGAGACCATATCCATACCCCGGATATTATGGGAGTCCAGGGGTCCCCCACTTCGTCCCTTAACTCTTAGTTCAAATTCTTGATGGAAACCTTTTCTAAAATGCTCTCTAAAGGCTTAGCTCAGACTGCCTCTCAAATCACATCCACCATCCAAGCAGACCTCCAAAGCCTGGGGTCAAGAATTGACGTCATTGAGCAAAAGACTGATCAGTCTATAGCTAGGACAAACCAAAACATTGCACGTATTCAAGACCTCCAGGACCAGCTGGATACAGCCCTATCCAAAATTGAGGATTTGGAAAATCGCTCTCGGAGATATAACTTTAGGATTAGAGGGCTTCCAGAAAATATCACTGATGTCCCAGGAATAGTCCAGGCCTTTCTCAAGGAGTTGATACCCAATATTCCAGAACATAAACTGGAGCTTGACAGGGCGCATAGGGCCCTCCAGGCCCCCCGCCCAGACGGACTCCCCAGAGATATTGTGGTGAAACCGCATTTCTACTCAGTAAAGGAAGAAGTTATGAAGATTTCCAGGAACTCCATCCAACTCTTCTCGATGCTCTAACCCAAAAATCTGTAAAATACTGGTGGTCTCTTTCTCATTCAAGGGCAAGAGATATGGTTTTGGCACCTTTCAAGAGGGAGAGCATCTCTTGGTGAAGCTGAACTTGATCTCCTTGGAGTCATCCTCCACCCTTCAGCCCAAGGGAGCGAACCCCTCCAAGCGACCATCCCCTCAAAGCCCTATTCCTCCAGTGTGGAAGAAGTCCCAATCTAAAAGACCTAAGGACTCCCACCCCACTTGATTGTGGAGGACGGTTGGGAGGGTACCAATTTTTTCTTTCCCGTTCTTTTGTTCCCTCAGTGGTTTCTCCTGCTTAGTTTCAGGTTTTGTGAGACCCTTCCTCATGAGGGATCCCAGACTTTGGTTTGTCATATACTGGATTTCGTTGCTTTATGTTACCCTTTCTTAATAATATCACCAATAGTTTGGTTCTGTTTTGAGAGCAGGGGTTCATAGAACCCTATGACCAGACCTTGTGGTGGCTCAATTTGGGGGTCACGGTTGGGTCTGAGGGGACTTATTGGGTGATTGGTCGCACCCGGTCCCGTCCTTCTCCACCTTTGCTCCCCCGTCGTTGAGGGGGGGCGTGGTGGGCGGGTCGGTTCTGGTGGTGGCCATGAACTTGTTGAGATTGTGGGTAGAATTGGGGGTTTTATTGTTTGCTTTATTGTTTGTTTAAAGTCATTCAAGAGCTTGCTATGACCCTGAGGACCTAGGTTCCTCAGATATCAGGTCTTTTAGATATGAAGATGGCGGGTGACTCCTTGTTCCTCGCCTACTACCGGGGGGGGCCCGGGAGTCGGGGGAGTGAGGGGGAGCCCCCCTTGAGGGCCTCTTGAGCTCATCCTTGCTCCCCTGGCCCTGGGTCCCGGCTCCTCCTTTGGGGGGCGGGGACCAACTGCTAGCCTTGGCAGGATTTAACTTATGTTTATCATATATAGTGTGTCTTGCCATTTCAATAAGGAATTTTGGCTGAGCGGAGCGGTAAGCATGCACCTCCCTCTGCTCTCGGACTCCCCTCTATTGATTCCCTGAGGGCAGAAGTGGTTCTGCCTACGGGGCAGACGTGTTCCAGTCGCTCCTGGGGATGGGGGTCATTTAGTGTAGCCCCCACCCCCTGGACACTGAGAGGGGCGGTGGTGCCCAACCAGCGCCCCCCTCGTCCGTTCTCTCTGAAACTCGACTCTCTCTTTCTTTCTTTTCCCCTTCCTTCTTTCCTTGTCTCTCTCATTTTCCAGGATCCAGGAAAGCAGCTTCGAAAAGGACCCAGGCAACACCAGGTTACCTACCCAGTACGAGAGGACGTCCTTCTTCTCCTCCTCACGAGGTTGGGTGAGTTCTACTGCAATGCAGCATTAATCTACTACAAATCAACATGGCACATTTCCCTGACCCAACAGGTATATTGAAATTAGCCTCCCATAACGTGCAAGTGCTCAACTCCCCCTTGAAACGTCAGAAATATTTTCAGCTGGCCCACTCGCAGCACCTAGATGTTCTTTTATTACAAGAAACTCACTTCCCCAGTAGCTACAACCCGAAGTATATTCATGCCAAATTCCCGCAGTTCTTCTTAGCAAACGCCCCAGATAAAAAAAAAGGAGAAGGAATTTTCTTCCCAAAGGGAGCGAAGTTCCACCCCAAACAGATAATTAGGGACCCGGAAGGTAGATACATTCTTCTAGTGGGGGAACTCAGAAACCATTTGGTTACGCTCTTTTCATACTATGCCCCCAATCAAGGTCAGATCAAATTCTTTCAAACCATGTTGAACTCTTTATCCCCCCATTTTGAGGGGACGGTAATCCTGGGGGGAGACTCTAACACGGCGTTAGACCTGATGCTAGATAAATCTAACGATGCCCAGTCACGTCTTCTACAACCTCCGAAACAAAGTCTGAGGTTCACTAAACTAGTACAATCATTAGGACTAGTAGACATTTGGAGAGAGTGGAACCCTAAAACGAGGGACTACACCCATCACTCGGCCCCACACAAATCTTTTGCTCGGATTGACCATGTCTTCATGGGAGCCTCATCAATTCCCCTAGTATCTAAATCTATTAAGGATTCCCCCCTCTCAGACCACTCCCAGATGGTTGTATGCTTTAATCTCAGGTCCACAGCGGATCATAGACCCCCATGGCGTTTAAAGGAGTCTATTTTTAACAACCCGGTTCACTGCACTATGATAGGGAAGGATTTAAAGGACTATTTTGAATTAAACACGACACCAGACATCTCCCCCATGACATTATGGGCGGCCCATAAACCAGTGATAAGGGGTAAGCTTATTTCACTCGCTTCTAAGCTTAAGAAGGAGAGGACTTATGACATAGACAAGCTTGAGCGAGAGTTTTATAAACTCGCTAAGACACATAAAAAGAACCCCTCAGCCAACTCTCGCGCTCTACTTGAAACAGGAAGGGCTGCTCTAAATCTCGCTTTAATCACTCAGATTCAATGGTCCAATGCCCACTTCTACACTCAGAGAGACTGTATAGGCCACAAATTAGCTTCCAGATTATACCCGAAATTTCGTTCCTTTTCCTTTCCTAAAGTGAAGGACTCTTCAGGGACCCTATCGCAAAATCCCCATAAAATTCTGGAATTGTTTCAGAACTTCTACACTAGACTTTACACCTCTGAGGCCCTAGACCCCCCTCCCCCCTACATCCCTTCCTAGACGGGATCTCCCTGCCTTATCTAACTAAGGAACACATTCAAGTGTTAAAAAATCCTATTTCGGAGGCGGAGGTGTTGGAGGTCATTAAACACCTTAAGAGGGGTTCGGCCCCGGGTCCAGATGGCTTCTCCACTGGATACTACAAACAGTTTGGGCCCATCTTGGCCCCCCACCTTGCCAGCTTCTTCAACTCCCTTCAAGAGGGGAAGATAGTAATCGAAGACCTCAACACCGCTAACATCTCTGTCATCCCGAAACCTGGTAAGGACACATCGGAAGTAAGCAATTACAGGCCGATTTCGCTAATTAACAATGATCTTAAAATATTAACCAAAATCCTAGCGAATAGAATGTCCTCCTTCATAGGCAAGTACATTTCCAAGGATCAGGTTGGTTTTATCCCTGGAAGACAAGGCTCTGATCAAATTCGCAGGGCAATTGACCTAATCTCCCTCCTCAGATCAGGCTGGGATGGAGGCCCCCACAGGAAGGGCTAGTTCTTTCCATCGACTTACAAAAAGCCTTTGACTCAGTAGAATGGCCCTATCTATTTGAAGTCCTAGGAAGATGGGGATTTGGCCCCAGATTCCTCCAGACCCTCAGAGCCCTATATTCCAATCCCAAGGCACGTATCAAGTTACAAAAATTTTTTTCGGACCCATTTTCAATACATAGAGGCACGAGACAAGGCTGCCCATTGTCGCCTTTGATCTTTGCAATTGCTATCGAAACCCTAGCCATAGGCATTAGGGATCACCCGGAGATAAAGGGGGTTAAATGTGGCCCACAGACGCACAAATGTGCTTTATTCGCAGATGATCTGCTTCTCTTCGTCTCTTCCCCCCTTGTCTCTATTCAGCAGTTTCTCCATCTATTACATGACTTTAGTAAGGTTTCAGGTCTAAAAGTCAATTTGTCTAAATCGATGGCCCTAAATATTAACCTCCCGGAAGAGACAGTCAAACAGCTAAAGGGCTTTACCCACTTTTCCTGGCACTCGGACCAAATACCCTACCTGGGTATACAGCTCACCTCCAACATTGCTCGACTCTACAACACCAACTACCCCCCCCCCCCCTTCAAAAAACGAAGGGAAGATCTTACAAATTGGGGAAAATTAGGTCTTTCCTGGTTTGGTAGAGTGAACTCAGTTAAAATGACCCTCCTACCTAGAATTCTTTACTTTTTTAGAGGCCTGCCAATTCAGGTCCCCAAAACACATTTATACAAATTACAATCTCAAGTCAAAAAATTCATATGGGGCAATAAAGGCTACAGATGTCCGGCTGAGGTCCTCTTCAGACGGAAGAATCAGGGTGGGTTGGGTGTGCCCAATCTGGTGAGGTACTTTCAGGCTGCCCAACTGCCACAGTTTGCTATCATCCATGCATGCTTGGATAGACCTGACTGGGTTTGAATTGAGAGGCAAGCAATCCCAAATAACACCCTAGACTACCTGGTGTGGGCTCCTCCAAAATCCAGGTCCCCTATCCTATCACCTACACTTTCTCGTTCAGTAAGACTGGTAGACTCGTTGGCCAAGTTGCACAACCTGGTCTCCTCCATTTGTCCCCTACAACACCTTTTTAATAACCCTCGCTTCACCCGGGTCAAGATATCAGAGCCTTTGGGTGGTGGACCAACAAAGACCTATATAGAATAGGCCATTTCCTATCCCCCTCGGGCCCCCTACCTCTGAAACACTACAAAGATAATCTAGATATGCCCCCAGAAGAGGAATTCCGATTAAGGCAAATCAACCACTTTATGGCCTCCGTGTGGAAGGCCTCCTCAGCACAGGTAGACACCACTCCCTTCGAGAAATGGTGCTCGGATATCTCAAACCAGAAAGGGGGCATCTCCCTAATTTATGCCTCTCTGTCAGATCAGAAAGGGAAACCCTCATATGCTAAACTTTGGGAAGCTGACTTAGGCATGTCCTGGGACGCTGACAGATGGTGCGCCCTCTCTCTTAACTGTTTTAGAGGTATAGTTAACTCCCCCCTGCAGGAGGCTAGCTCGAAAGTGATGCTTCGGTGGTATTTAGTCCCGGCCAGTCTCTCCTCAATGTTCCCAGGCTCATCCCCACTAGGCTTTCGAGATTGTAAACTACAAGGCACTTATCTCCATATCTGGTGGGAGTGTCCGAAAATAAGGGGCTATTGGAATAAGATATTTAGAATGCTAAGGACAATAACAGGAGTGTCAATTCCTCAAAATCCAGAAATTGCCCTTCTGTCTTGTAAGCCTGACGGCCTTTCCAAATCTCTCTTTAAATTGTCCCACTTCATCCTGCTAGGTGCTAAACTCACGCTCGCGAAGGCTTTGAAGAGACCCTCAGTCTCTTTCAATGCGGCTAAGAGAAAGATCACATGGATCATGACCCAAGAAAAATTGGCTAATATAATCCTTGATACCTCAACCAAATTTGATCAAGTCTGGGCCCCCTGGAAATCCTACCTCAAGTTACCCGCTTGAGAGGCTGATTCACATTTTGGGCAATCACTTCCTGGATCCCCCCTACCCCTGTCTTCCTTCCTTTCTTGTCTTACTCTTTTCTTTCCCTCCTATTCTGATTATCACAAGAATCTTGATACACTTAGAGTTACAGTTATGTTTTGTTTACAAGGAGGCATTTTCTCCTGATGATCTTCCTTTTGGAGCCCTTGCACCGGCTCCCAACGGAATCAAGATGGGCATGAGCCCCTGCCTATTCGCTTTAGTGTTTTCAATGTTTTCTTTGTAGGTGAGGCTGGATTTGCTGGAAGCCCCTTGGGACACAGCACTGTTCCCTATTGGGGTGTCCCGAGGTGGCCCAGCTCCTTGCCTTCTCATCACCCTGCGCTGTTACGCTTGAGACTGTTGAGATATTACTATATTACTCGTTGGACCCGATACCTTCTGTTAACAATATGTTGTTTCTTTTTTTTTGCTTTCTCCTAAGTGTATTTCTATGATGATCTATTGTCTTTACTATTTTGTAATCTCAAATAAATAAAAACCTTTAAAATTAAAATCTTTTAACCACAATATGAGTACAGGTGACCTACCCAAAGAATCATTAGAGGCCCTCATTGTCACCATCTCACAGCCTGGCAAACCTCAGACCTCAAAATATGTGCAAAAATCCTAGCCACTCATGTATCATCACATATCCCCTCTTTATTGCGCTTGGACCAAGCGGGAAAGCCTCTGATGGCACTAGAATAGGTGTCTCAAACTGGCGGCCCTCCAGCTGTTGCAAAATACATGTCCCATGAGGCATTGCAAGGCTGACAGTAATAAGCATGACTCCCACAGGCAGAGGCATGATGGACTTGTAGTTTTGCAACAACTGGAGGGCCGCCAGTTTGAAACCCCTGCACTAGAAGGTTCATCAACCTCATACAAGGGGAAGAATTCCACAAAACGCCTTCTCTGCTCCTATCTCTGGATGCAGAGAAAGTGTTTGTTTGAGTACACTGGTCCTATCTTAAAACAGTCCCCCAAAAATTCAAATTTGCAGGCAATATCTACACAGCAGTACTAGCCCTGTACACCTGCCCATCAGCCAAAGTCTGGATTTCAGGCATGACCTCAAGTTCCTTAGGAATTACCAATGGCACAAGACAGGGAAGTCCCCTCTCCCCATTAATATTTGCCCTAGTAATGGAGCCCCTTGCGGTGACCATTAGACTTCACCAATATGGGGCTTACAAGTTAGGAAATGTCACTCACAAACTAGGATTGTATGCTGATGATGTAATTGTGATTATGACAAACCCCTTACAGTCCCTTACAGCGATTTATGATCTTCTAATGTATTTTGGCCAAATTTCCCTATATAAAGTAAATCTTGCATGAGTGTATATGCTTCAACCAACCCATAAGAACTAACCTCACACATTTGTCTCCTTTCCCATGGGCCCTAACATCCATGCTTACTTAGCAATACAATTAGCAGTTCATTCCAGTAATGCTCTCTGTAAAAACTACAAAGCTCTTCTCAAAAAGTTGCAGGACCTGTGCTCTTCTCTACATTCTACTCAAGCTTAATAGGCTGGCAAGATATTGCTCACCAAAATGTTCCTCATGCACCACTTGTTGTACCTATTCTAAACCCTCCCAGTCCCAATATTATCTTGCCAACTGAATATGCTCCAACCAGTGCTCAATGCTTTTATATGGGATGGCAAACACCCCAGAATAAAACACTCTACCATGTGCAATCCAATGTCAAAAGCAGGAATTCATGCGCTGGATCTTAAATATTATTATAAAGCCATCCTTATCAACCAAGGCAAACATTGGTGATCATCTATGTCCTGTTCTTCTTGGGTGCAGCTTCCATTAGACATTCCACTTATGCTGGCCATACACTATTCGAAAAATTGGCCGAAAATTATTCATTTGGACAGTTCGTTCATTTTTTGGCCAGTTAATGGGTACAAAACGTTAACGGATTGTGAGTTTTTTGAGCCAAAAAAATGAAGGACAAGTTTGGAAATTTTCTGACGAACGAACAATAAATTGAAAGGTTAATGTGTTTCCCGTCCATACTTTGCATTAGGTATATGTGAAAAAATAAACAAAAGATGGATTCATTTATGTCTATTGAACGATTTATCAGTCATTACATGATATTACTATCGTTTGCTCTCACGGCCGAATGTTTGTTTTTTAAAAATGGGTTTGAACCATTTTTCGTATTGTGTATGGCCAGCATAAGACTTTGCTTGTCACTGTCTGGATGCAACACCATCCACTGCTCCCTTTTTCCTTACCATAATAAACTCTATGTTCAAAACATGGGGATCGATATGGCGACAAACCAAAGGCCTTTCGAATAAAGCCTTGGCGACTTTTCCCTACTGGAAATTCTATGTACAGGCTTATCATTAGCATCCTGGTCCGCAGATGGTATCATTACCATAGGGAACATTCTAGACAATGGGAACTTGTGAGTACCTCAGAATTAGACATACCCCATATCACTGGGTTGGAACATCCTCCCACCGCTGATAGCATACATGCCTACGAACACAACCCTTACTAAGGGAACATCATATTTCTACAAATCGCTCAACTCCTTCGCAAAACCCCACAAAATTGCCAGCAATGGAAAAATGGGAGCAAACTCTAAACTTCTCAGCGGACTTATCAACATGGTATCAAGCATCACATTCAATCCTTAAATTCTCCTGGTGCCTCTCACATTGGGAAACAGCACAGAAGCTCCTACATCAATGGTACCATACAGCAACAAAACTAGCCCGGTTCTCCTATTCACACTCTTCTGCCTGCTGGGGAAAATGCAGCTATACTGGATCATTAATACACATCTAGTGGACTTGTCCACCACTATCTACCTTCTAGAAAAATGTACAAACTCTCATTATCAATGTTACTGGTAATCCCACAGCAATTATTCCACAATTAGCTCTGCTGGGCTTAGAAGCCTGGCCTACCCAATACCATCCTATCCTGATGCATATCCTCATATCATCCAGGTTCTCTATTATGCATAACTGGAACAACAATTCCGCTTCTTCTCTTTAACAAATCTGGCAGATTTTCAATCAACACCTACATCTGGAATTTATGGTTTACACATACCTTAATTGCAGAAAGACTGGGCTCCCTGGCTAGATTACTTCTATACGTGTACCACAGTTTTACTGCAATAACTGCAATGAACCAAATACTGATTACAGAAATGGAACTTCATAATTCTCACCGCTCTCAAAGTCGCTACTTGATATTTTTTCTCTTTTATCATTTTCCCGAGCGATCCCTTACCCCACCTACACCTGATACCCGGACTGTAGCTAATGGAAATGCTGAACTTTACGTTTTATTGACATCTCACGATCCTGGCCTGATTACTTGTATTGTGTAACGCACGGTTATTGCTTTATTGTTACTTTACATGTACTGTATACTCTTAAATCTCAAATAATATTATTAAGTGAAAAAAAAATTGACTGTTAACATTAAATTAACCACAATAAAAATTAAAGAGAAAAAAGCATCCAATAATGAGAAAAAAACAGCAAAGGGGTTGCTTGCCTAAAGAAATACCAATCACAGTTAAAGTACAGTTTCCTAAATGACCCTAATACTTCTCTATGCAGTTTGTTATCTTTCCCTAATCCCTAAAACAGCTTAAAAAAACATTGATACCATGGTTGCTCTCTGGCCTGTCTTTTATAGTGAGGGGGCTGTGTATCCAAAAATTCCTTCTAAGTTTGCTGGACTGGTTTAACCACTTCAGCCCCGGAAGGATTTCCAGCTTTAGGACCAGAGCACTTTTTTCAATTTGGCACTGCGCCGATTCAAATGGTAATTGCGCGGTCATGCAATGCAGTACCCAAACTAAATTTGCATCCTTTTTTCCCCACAAATAGAGCTTTCTTTTGGTGGTATTTGTTCACCACTGCGCTTTTTAATTTTTGCGATATAAACAAAAAAGGAACGGAAATTTTGAAAGAAAATGATATTTTCAACTTTATGTTATTACAAAAATACAATAAACTAAATTTTAGTCATACATTTTTGCCAAAATGCATTCAGCCACATGTCTCGGGTAAAAAAAAAGCCAACTAGCGTATATTCATTGCTTTGCGCAAAAGTTATAGCGTCCACAAACTAGGGTACATTTTCTGGAATTTCCGCAGCTTTTATTTTATGACTGCCTATCTCATTTCTTGAGGTGCTAAAATGGAGGGGCAGTACAAACCCCCCCCAAATGACCCCATTTTGGAAAGTAGATACCCAAAGGAATTTGCTGAGAGGCATGTTGAGGACAGTGAATATTTTATTTTTTTATCATAAGTGATTGAAAGATGACCAAAAAAAAAATTACATTACTGAAATGATATATTGCTCACATATGCCATGAGTATATGTGGTATTACACCCCAAAATACATTCTGCTGCTTCTCCTGAGTACGGGGATACCCCATGTGTGAGACTTATTGGGAGCCTATCGGCGTATGGAACCCCGAAA
Organism: Glandirana rugosa; assembly: GCA_018402905.1. NCBI lineage: Eukaryota > Metazoa > Chordata > Amphibia > Anura > Ranidae > Glandirana > Glandirana rugosa. Next base: position 83,752 of record BLSH010469272.1, read on the forward strand.
ACCAATCACCGCCTTCAGGATTTCTAAGGGCAAAAATTTATGCCTTCACCCCACACTACCTTTCTCAGTTTTGGAGGCCATGAAATGCCCAGATAGCACAAAGACACCCAAGCTATCTGCTGAGAGGCATGTTGAGTCCATGGAATATTTTATATTTTGCCACAAGTTTCGGGGAAATTACATTTTTTTTTTTTTTCACAAAGTTCTCACTAAATGATAAGTTACTTGAACATGCCATGGGTATATGTGAAATTACACCCCAACATACATTCTGCTGCTTCTTCTGAATACGGGGATACCACATATGTGAGACTTTCTGGCAGTCTAGCCGCGTACGGGACCCCAAAATCCAATCACCGCCTTCAGGCTTTCTAAGTGCGTAAAAAGGTGATTTTACTCCTCACTCCCTATCACAGTTTCGGAGGCTATGGAATGCCCAGATAGCACAAAACCCCCCCAAATGAACCCATTTTGGAAAGTAGACACCCCAAGCTATTTGCTGAGAGGCATGTTGAGTCCATGGAATATTTTATATTTTGCCACAAGTTTCGGGGAAATTACATTTTTTTTTTCTCACAAAGTTCTCACTAAATGATAAGTTACTTGAACATGCCATGGGTATATGTGAAATTACACCCCAAAATACATTCTGCTGCTTCTTCTGAATACGGGAATACCACATATGTGAGACTTTCTGGCAGTCTAGCCGCGTACGGGACCCCAAAAACCAATCACCACCTTCAGGCTTTCTAAGTGCGTAAAAAGGTGATTTTACTCCTCACTCCCTATCACAGTTTCGGAGGCCATGGAATTCCCAGATAGCACAAAACCCCCCCAAATGACCCCATTTTGGAAAGTAGACACTCCAAGCTATTTGCTGAGAAGTATTTTGAGTATTTTGCAGATCTCACATTTTGTCACAAAAAAGTAAAAAAAAAAAAAAATCGGTTTATTTCTTCATTTTCCAAAACAAATGAGAGCTGCAAAATATGCACCATGCCTTTTAGCAAATAGCTTAGGGTGTCTACTTTCCAAAATGGGGTAATTTGGGGGGGTTTTGTGCTACCTTTACATTTCAGGGCCTCCAAAACTGTGATGGGTACTAAGGAGTAAAATCACCATTTTATGCCCTTAGAAATCCTGAATGCGGTGATTGGTTTTCGGGGTCCCGTACTCCGATAGGCTCCCAATAAGTCTAACACATGGGGTATCCCCGTACTCAGGAGAAGCAGCAGAATTAATTTTGGGGTGTAATTTCACATATACCCATGGCGTGTGAGCAATACATCATTTCAGTGACAACTTTGTTTAAAAAAAATAAATAAATAAATAAAAATTGTCATTTCCCGGAAACTTGTGGCAAAATATAAAATATTCCATGGACTCAACGTGCCTCTCAGCAGATAGCTTGGGGTGTCTACTTTCCAAAATGGGGTCATTTGGTTTTTTATTTTGCTATCTGGGCATTTCATGGCCTCCGAAACTTGGATAGGTAGTGTGGGGTGAAGGCATAAATTTTCGCCCCTAGAAATCCTGAAGGCGGTGATTGGTTTTCGGGGTCCCGTACACGGATAGACTCACAAAAAGTCTCACACATGGGTTATCCCCGTACTCAGGAGAAGCAGCAGAATGTAATTTGGGGTGTAATTCCACACATACCCATGGCATGGGTGAGCAATATATAATTTCAGTGACAACTTTGTGTATTTTTTTTTATTTTTTATTTTTTTGTCATTTTTCAATCACGAATGACAAAAATATTGAATATTCCATGGACTCAACATGCCTCTCAGAAAATAGCTTGGGGTATCTACTTTCCAAAATGGTGTCATTTGGGGGGAGTTTGAACTGTCCTGGCATTTTATGCCCAACATCACCCACTCTTCTAACCACTTGATCCACCAAGTCTTTTCTGACACTTTTTGTTTACATAAAAAAATTCCTTTTTTTGCTAGAAAATTACTTTGAACCCCCAAACATTATATATTTTAAAGCAGAGGCCCTACAGATTAAAATAGTGTGTGTTACAATTTTTTTTTTCAAAAAGTATTTGCGCAGCAATTTTTCAAACGCATTTTTTGGGAAAAAAAACACTTTTTTGAATTTTAATTCACAAAACACACTATTTTTCCCAAATTTTTGGCGAAATATAAACGTTGATCTCATGCTGAGTGCATAGACACCAAACATGACATGCTTTAAAAATAACGCACACCCGCGAAGCAGCGACAAACTATATACACTGTCCCTTTCATCTTTTTTTTTATCATTTTTATTTTTTATCACAGGGATTTTAGATATCCCCTATGATAAAACTAGGTATTGTCGCATATTTTTTTTTTTTTAATTTATGGTCTACTAAACTCTAGATCTTTCCCCAGCCCTTAAAGCATCTGACCACAGCAAAATCGGTGTGATAAAATGCTTCCCCAATTTCCCAATGGCGCTGTTTATATCTGGCGAAACCGAAGTCACAAAATGCTCGTAGCCTTTGGTTTCTTAAGCCATGGAGATGATTGGAGCCATTCTAGTCTTCAATCAGCTCTATGGTCAGCTGGCGGAACCACCAGCTGCATTCTCACGTTCCCCAGTGGGACAGGATAGCCTGAGAAGACCAGCAACACACTAGTATGTCGCGGGTCCTTGTTGGGCATATATAGTAATGTTCTTTTTTTCATGAAAAAAAAGAATCAATCGGTGGGTAAGCCCACCATTAGAAAACCTCCCTTCATCCTCCCACTTCTAATGGTGGGCATAGCCACTTTTTAAAAAAATATACCGGAGCACAGGGGCAATCCACCCCAATTTCCACCCACTGCCCCTATGCTGCGGTATATTGGCTCTATTTTTAACTGTGGTGGTGAAATCACCGCCAACAGCGCTGGAGTCGCTGCTTCATGAATGGTGGGAGCAAACGCTTTTGCTGTCACCATTAATAAATCAGTGCTGCAGCTGAATGGCGTACCTGAAAAGGAATAAACAATGAATAAAACACAGTAACTTAAAAAATTATATACCTGCTAAGAAGAAAAAGAATTGTAAAACACATCAACAATATACAGCGAGTAGATACTGCGCTCATTCAGTAGTACTTCATACAAAAAGAGACACCTCTCTCGTATGATAAGTGCACTATCAACCAGAATAAACCATCCCAGTGACACCACTTACTGCTATATTTAAATCATAGCGCCTAAATTTAAGTATCACTCTAATAGACACTATTCATTATCAACGATATAACATTACAGGTAAGCATTAACAAAAAAAGTACATACCTGCAAAGAAAACATGATAAAAACAGTAACAAACAGGTATGCATACAAAATATTAACAATAGAGAGAGAACAGAGAGAGATTAGAGAGAAAACAAGAGAGAGAGAGAAAAAAAGAAACGTACAACTGTTTTTGTTTTTTTTATTTTATATATTTTTTTGTTTTTTGTTTTATATTTTTTTTTTGTTTTTTTAACTTTTTTTATTTTTTGTGTTTTTTTGGTACACCTTTTTTTTTTGTAACTAAAAATCAGTTCCAGGTTTGGGTCTTTTAAAATGCACTGGCATTTTTGGAGACCCTATGTCAGTGTGCCTATCGCTGTGTCTGCTGCAGTCGATGCTAATAATTCACTTATGTGTGATAGCGTTCAAAACAGTCATTGATGCAGAGACCAGGCTGGTCAGGACAGGTTTTGCAATAACTGCGGGTGTCACGCCTGTATCCGCGTCGTCTGCAGACACGACATCTCTTTTGGGGTGCTCTTTGGACTGGGGTACCACGGAGGAGGCGTGGAAAGTGCCTCCCATGCAGCCGGCTAACTGCATTCACATTGTGAACAGGGGGTGCAGCACCATCTGGATACAGAAGGGCTGTGACGATCTCTTCCATGAATTTGAGGAAGGATCCTGTCAGTCCTGACGCTCTGTATAAGACATGAGCGTTCAGCAAAGCCAATTGAAAAAAGTATAGAGACACTTTTTTGTACCAGCGACTCGCTCTATGGGAAATTAGGTACGGCGCCAGAAACTGATCATTGAGGTCCACCCCTCCCATATTTAGGTTATATTTGTGGACACAGAGGGGTTTCTCCACAAGACCAGTCGCCGTAGAAATTTGCACTGTCGTATTTGCGTGAAGGGAGGTCAGAACGAAAACATTCCGATTGTCCCTCCACTTCACCCCGAGCAAATTATTACACTTTGCGCAGGCTCTCTCCCCCCGACTAAGACGGGATTCTACAAGCCATTGGGGGAAGCCCCGGCGATTAGGTCGCACGGTGCCACATGCTCCAATCTGTTGATCAAATAAGTGACTAAACAGTGGCACGCTCGTGTAATAATTGTCCACGTATAAGTGGTACCCCTTTCCGAATAAGGGTGACACCAAGCTCCACACAATCTTGCCAGCAATCCCTATGTAGTCTGGGCATCCTTCCGGCTCTACGTGACTATCTTTGCCCTCATAAACCAGGAAACTATGTGTATAGCCTGTGGCCCTGTCACAGAGCTTATACATCTTGACCCCGTATCTGGCACACTTGCTGGGGATGTACTGCTTGAAAGCAAGACGGCCAGAAAATTTAATCAGGGACTCGTCCACACACACAACTTTGTTGGGAATAAAAAGTGTGGCGAACTTCTGGTTGAAATGGTTTATGAGGGGCCGAATTTTGTAGAGCCGGTCAAATTCAGGGTCACCCCATGGATGACTAAGTTCATTATCACTAAAGTGCATGAACCGCAAAATCTGCTCACACCATGCCCTGGACATGCAAGCAGAGAACACGGGCATATGGTGAATTGGGTGGGTGGACCAATATGACCGCAATTCAGATCTTTTGGTTATGCCCATGAGGAAGGAAAGGCCCAGAAAGGTCTTAAACTCTGGAACCGTGATTGGTTTCCAGTCTTTGGCAAGCATCAAATGGGGATTAATGGCGATGAATTGACCAGCATATAAATTGCTTTGGTCCACAATAGATCTATAAAGATCTTCCGTGAAATACAGCGAATAAAAATCAATGGCCGTAAAATCAGCTGTATTCACGGTGATTCCGGGTTGGGCAGTGAATGGGGGAAGTACGGGCGCTGCATCAGTGGGGGGTTGCCAATCAGGGTTTGCAAGCGCGTCAGGAAGGGCACTATGGGTTCTGCAGGCCTGTCTTCGTCTTCTTCGTGGCTGCGGGGCATTACTCGTGCTAGCCACACCAGCTTGTACTGCACTTATGGGACTCGCCACATCACCAAGTGTTACTGCAGTGCTGGTTTGTCTACGTCCAGGGGGTACTAGGCCGCTGGTGCTTGCCAGGTCACCAGAATAGGTAGCAGCACTAGTACTGGCTCTCTGCTGCATACGAGAGCCCTGCGGTTCACGCACATCAGTGACAGCAGAACGGTGTCTGGTACGCCTGGCTCTAGCAGGGACCACAACTTCATCGTCAGAGCTATCTGTCAGGGTGCTGCTGCTGTCTACAGGTTCATATGCTGAGCCTGATTCTGACAGTGAGTCTTCCCCATCGCTCTCATCTGTCAAACTCAGCATATTGTAGGCCTCTTCGCTAGTGTACGTGCGGCCAGACATTTTGGACTTTTCTAAATTTGAAACGTACACTAGCGTGACTCACAGGAGAAAAAGCGCACCTGGTTGTCAGAGCCTGCTTCAAACGCTACCAAATTCACTGTCAGAATTCACAGGGATCGGGCGTGATCTCTGCGAAGGCTGCAGATATGTGTGATCTGTGTTTGGTAAGTGACAGCTATCTATTGATCCTGCACTTGGGTGGGCTGGGCTGGGCGGAGGGGCTAAACGCAGGTGTTAGCAGTTATCTGGGCTGATCCCGCTAACACTGCATTTTTTAGAACCCTAATCTAAGGGGGACGCTAATATATATCTGATCAGATCGCAGATATTGCTCTGATCAGATACTACAATAATATCTAGCACCTACCTAATGTGCGTGCGTGCGTGTCAGAGTACCTCGCTAACTGACCCTGCCTGGAGTTTACACTGACCCTAACGCACACTAAAACCTAACTGGGGTCACCGCCGCGCGGTCGGGGGTTAAAACCTATAAAAGGTATTTACGGTGGGTAATCTGATTAAAAAAAAACGATCTATCTAGCTAGCGTCACCCGTGACACTTTTACGGTGATCACAGGGGACAGGGGGCAATCAAGGGGTTAAAAACTTTATTGGGGGGCAGGTGGGGTATTTTCACCTAACTAGGCCTAGTACTAGCCTAACCTAACACTGATTTAGCGTCACAAGGGTCACAAGTACAGCGATCTCTAAAAATCAGATCGCTGCACTATGTGATACTGTGACAGGGGGTGACAGGGAGTGAAAGGGTTAACTGGGGGGGCGATCAGGGGGTGATCAAGGGGTTAAATGCGCCTATGTGACCTGGTGTCAGTGTGGTGTTGGTGCAACTCACGTTTCCAGATGCTTCTTCTTCCTCTCTGAAACCGAAAAGGGCTTCGGGGAGGAAGGGGAGCTTACTTCCTCTGCCTCTGTTTACATTTACAGAGGCAGAGGAGCAATGTTATTGGCAGGGGCGATCTACAGGGCCAGGCCAAAAATCATTGGCCTGGCCCTGATGATTGATCAGCCCTCTATCGAATGCCGTTGCAGCGCCCGTGCCTAGGGGGCGCGCACGCGCACATGGCTCTTGATCGCGGCCGCCGTCATATGACGGCGATTTGCGCAACAGAGCCACTCTGTCGCCGTCAATTGCCGATCAGCGGTCGGCAAGTGGTTAATCTGCACATACATTTATCGGTAATGGGAATCTTGAACTTGCAGGGTTTGCCTCAAACCCATGGTAGCGGTGAACACAAACGTTATCCCTATTATAATCAATGAAATCACAGCACAGCTATACCACTCACATGGTATTTATTCAGCAATGCCCAGTGATGTATATTTATGGAAAATATTGGTATGATGAATGACATGGCAGTTATGGTTGAGATCTGATTCTGTGGTATGGAGGTGTGGAGGGAATTGGGATGTGGACCTATGAGTCTTAGAGTATTGGTATGGATGGGTGACTGGGGTAGGTGGTTGGTGTTGTCTTGTGGTCAGGATGAGTGGAATTGCTGTCTAGTCAGTAAATACCAGATGTGCATAGATCTATATATATACATATATATATATATATATATATATATATATATATATACACACATTTTGTATTTTAGCGTTTTCAGTGTTGCAGTCTTTACCTGCTGACACCGCCAGGTGGGCAGTCCAGTGTTCATCCAACTTAGTCCTGGTTTTGACCAGAGGGAAGTGGTTGCTCCATAGTCTTCTTCTTCTCACACATTGGGAGATCTACATATAAACCTTAATGATAAAGTTGTAAAATTACAATTGTTCAGTGTATTATAGCATCCTCTTTTGAAATCTGATAATTCTCTAGATGCATATCATATCAGCATGGATGTCACACCACTTTCTCAAACTCAATCTTTCTAAAACTGAGCTTATAATTTTTCCTCCAGCCCGTGCCCCTCCCCCTGACTTCTCCATCAAGATCAATAATACAATTATCAGTCCCTCCCCTCATGCCAAGGTCCTAGGTGTAATCCTGGACTCTGACCTGTCCTTTCAGCCCCAAATCCAATCACTATCCAAATCGTGCCGACTTCACCTCCAAAATATCTCCAAAATACGTCCCTTCCTAACCGCTGACACTACTAAGCAACTTATTCACTCCCTTGTTATCGCTCGCCTTGACTATTGTAACTCCCTCCTAATTGGCCTACCTCTCCGCAAGCTATCCCCTCTTCAGTCTATCATGAATGCTGCTGCCAGACTCATCCACCTTACCAACCGTTCGGTGTCCGCCACTCCTCTCTGCCAATCCCTCCACTGGCTTCCCATTTTCCAAAGAATCAAATTCAAAACCCTAACCATGGTATACAAAGCCATTTACAATTCTGCCCCAAGCTACATCAC
>BLSH010469272.1:91717-111932 GCA_018402905.1 Glandirana rugosa
CACCAGCCCCCCCCCCCCTCTTAGATTGTAAGCTCACAGGAGCAGGGCCCTCTAACCCTCTTGTTTTAAACTGTACTGTTGCTGTAATGTCTCTTTATCTTGTAAAGCGCTCCGCAAACTGTTGGCGCTATATAAATCCTGTATAATAATAATAATAATAATATCAACAGATACCCTGAAGAAGCAGAAATATTCTGTGAAACGCATTTGAATATATGTACAATATGAAGTGAACAATAGCCTCATGACAAACTTCAATGTTATTATAATGAGCCGCTGTGTCCAATATACATTTGTATACTTATGTTACTGATGTTTTTATACTCAAAATTTGTTTTTAAACTGTTTGTACAATGAAAGTATTTTTATTATCACATTGTGTAGGTGCTCACCTCAGTGACAGCTCTACATGCCTGTAAGTCCTGGTGCCTCTTTGCCTTTGAGAGGCCTTTTTCTGATCTGTTTTGATGATCATTTTTCTAAATGTTTCAGAACCACTACTTTCTATAAAGCTATTTCACAAAAAGTCGGCAAGCTCTGGGAAATTGATGTTAGTTCCTAGGCATAATGTAATCAGTTCTTGTCAGCTCTCAGTGACATTTTCATTTATAAATTTGCACATTGGTATTTTGAGGGCGAGCGCGTGTCGCCAGCGGCGCGCTCTGTGAGCATGCCCGCGGGTCGGGTGGACTCGATGTCTGCCGGTGATCCACGATCGCCTGTTACAGAGGAAGAACAGGGAACCGCCAATGTAAACACGGCGGTTCCCCGTTCTGACATGCGGCATGGCACTGATCTACTGATCCCTATACTTGGGATCAGTTAGATCTGTTATGCCCTTGCAGTCCAGCCTCCACACAGTTAGAACACGCCTAGGGAACACAGTTAACCCCTTCATTGCCCCCTGCAGGTTAATTCCTGCCAGTGACATTTATACAGTAATCAGTGTTTTTTTTTTTTAGATCTGATCACTGTATAAATGTCAATGCTCCCAAAGAAGTGTGAAAAATTTCTGACATGTCCGCTGCAATATCGCAGTCCCGCTAAAAATCACAGTTACTAGTAAAAAAATAGTAAAACCTCCATAAATTAATTCTCATGGTTTGTAGACGCGGCAACTTCTGCGCAAACCAATCAATGTACGCCGATTACGTTTTTTTACCACAAATACGTAGAAGAATATATATCGCCCCAAAACTGATGAATAAACTTGTTTTTTTATATATTTTTTTAGACATGTATTATAGCGAAAAGTTAAAAATATTGCTTTTTTTCAAAATTGTCACTATTTTTTTGTTTATAGTGGGGATCAGAAGTGACGCAGAGGTGATCAAATACCACCAAAAGAAAGCTCTACTTGTGGGGAAAAAAGAATGCCATTTTTGTTTGGGTACAACGAGACACGACCGTGCAGTTTCAGTTAAAGCAGAATCACAAAAAGTGCTCTGGTCGTGCAGGGGGAAATTCTTCCGGGGCTGAAGTGGTTAAATGACTATCGCTGAAATTTATCTAAATTAATTTCCTTAATTTGTTTGTGTTAACCATATTTACTTAAAACAGCATTGTTGCTAAACCATAAAGTATAATGAAATAATGTTTTTTGTAACATGAGAAATTAAATGCAAATGACTACAACTAGGTTAAAGCCACATGAGCTTTTAGAATTGCATCCAAGGATATAAATTCAAAACATATGTAAATAGCTGTTTCCTAATGTATTAGTCGCACCATAAAAAAAGTTGAAAAGAATCACATATGATGCTAATTTCAGTGTTTCTACACTGTGTTTCTACACAAAGACTACTTACATATTTGCACTATACTGAGTGTGTTATTTCACAGACAGCAGGTTGGCATAAACATGTATCATAGATAGCTCCACTTCATCAAGACCAGCAGTGAAAGAGTCATCCACACAATTCCTTGATCTCAGTATAGCAGTCACATTTGGTCTATATTATATCAAATACAAAAATAACATACTGAAGAAACCTATAACAACCCCATCCACATATAAGATAATATGTGAACATCAACCCCATTGAAATCAATGCAATGTTGAATTTGTCAAATTAAAAATGCCAATTTTATGGGATAATAGGCAGGGGTGTGTGAGGGATTGGGGATCACTGGAACATATACTAATGGAAAAAAAATGAGGCCAAGGGCAATGATGTTTTTTTAAGTATTGACATTTACAAAGGAAACAAGAGTTTTACATTACTGGCAAATAACATCTCCTTGCTTCTTTTTATTTTAAAAAAGAACACAGACTCTAAAGGTCCCCCTAATTACATAGCAGACCCCTAAAGATCTGTTATGTTACGCAATGTTATGTTATGTGAGGGACCTCTGGAGGGGGTCCGTGTGCTTTTTTTTTTTCTAAGCTGGCAATGAACTTTTATTTGCATGCAATTTAAACTGTCTTTTTTAAAAAAAAGAAAAAACAAGTTGGAGTCTTGTATTGATTTGAAGGGGTGCCTCATGCAAAAAAACAAACAAAAAAAAATGCCAAGAAAAGGTAATTTGTGTAAATCCACCATCAATCATGATGCCCACTGCCCTACTGAAAACAAACCTGATGACCCACTGCAATCCCGATGTTACACAAAGCCAAATCACAGTGACCACAGCTGTCTTCAGCTATGAAAAGGAAGGATGGGTATAATGTTAACATTACTGTGGTCATATTTAGTCAATGGTCTAACTTGTTCCATTCCCTGCCTATTTGCTTATGTGGCCAGGGATTCCAGCTGTCAAGTTCATCCACACCAAATGCCCTAAACTTTTGACATTTGGAAGAACATCCAAACAACCAAGCTCATTCCTACCCTTAACCAGTAAAGGATAAGAAGGTAGTGGGCAAATACCTTTCCTGAGACTGATGGGTATGCCCAATGCATTCATCCTGGTGTGCACAATGTTTGCACATATGTGAAAAAAGGCACAGTGCATGTTGAGAGGTCAAAACAAAAGCATGGTCACTGACAACTATCCCGCTGAGTACAGGCTGCCACACTTTATTTCATGCAATGCACCAAAATTTATGACATAATATGTTTAAAAAGAAAATGCCCCTCTGTATATGCGTAGGAAGCCGCTAGTCCTACCAGCTCCCCCCCCCCCCCAATGGGTAACCAAATAACACCACAATAATACAGTATACACAAAACCATTGTACATCAAAAACACAAAATATAATCAAAATCATAATTTTATATCGGTGTGTTACCGTGCCGCTGAGCGTCAATCATCACGCTGCTCCGGTCCCGCATCCAGCTCCCTCCAATGTTGCCGTGTAGTCACACCCTTGGACGCGTTTCATCACATCCGACTTGTTCACCAGGGGTGACTACATGGCTAGGCAACGTAACTTATGTGAGCACTCCTTTCCCTCACAGCTGAGAAGCCGTGCCCATCTCAGCTGTGAGGGAAAGGAGTGCTCACATAAGCTATGTTGCCTAGCCGCGTAGTCACCCCTGGTGAACAAGTCAATGTGACAAAACGCGTCCAAGGGTGTGACTACACGGCAACATTGGAGGGAGCTGGATGTGGGACCGGAGCAGCGTGATAATTGACGGCTCAGCGGCACGGTAACACACCGGTACCCCAGCTTATATGCGATTTTACTACTTTGGAAATGTAAGAGCATTACTTGGTGTGAATAAAACGTTTTTAATTTACAACAATGTTGCACTATGAGAGGCTCTGTTTTATATATCCCTATGTAGTAGTGGAGACTCTAAAGCTGATAGATCATTGGAGTGAAGGAGTTGCCCTATCTGAATGGTTGAAGCTTATTTCTGGTGAATATTGAACAGGCTGGTAGTCACTTTTTATCCGGTGAGCCTCAGTATATTTGGGTGGCTGGAGACACTATGTGCACAGTGGTGGAAGACTAAGGGTGTACTGTTTATTGCACCATTTCATCACAATTGGAACTGGACTTTTTCTTATTCCACTAATTATATTTTACTTCTTTCACATACATTGGAGGATGTTTTTTTATATGAACTTGTTTTATTTAGAGTGTTTTTTTGTGAAACACATGCACTGCTGAGAATTACTTTGATGCACTTTATGGTTGATTCACTTTTAGGATGTCTTGTAACACTTTCACTGTTGGTCCAGATGAAGAAGAGCTATCTACAAAATACATTGATCACAATTGTCACATACCTGGTTATTGAGTCTGATATGAAGAGTAAGGCCTCTCTTACAGCTCTGGCTCAGGCACCACTGGTAATGGAACAAGGGCTGCAAGAGCTCGGTAAGCTATGAGTACCTGTAATAAGTCCGGTAGCCTGTGCAGGCACTAGCTTTAGGTAGTCTGTGGGTATTAGTAACTGCTTCACCAGCAAGGAGCCAGGGGACAGAGGCACCTGACAGAAGACTGATGCAGCAGGCAGAGGGCTGGGGAAAGGCTGCAGATGCTTGATATGTGAGCAGGGACCAGAAAAGACCCTACTGGACTGGAGATGCTGTAGCAGACTGGATGAGCAGGATGCAGGGTCAGGCATGCCCGGTTGGTAACAGACAGTCAGATCAGGCAGAAACAGAAGGCAGAAGAATAGTCAGGACACAGGCCAAGGTCAGCAACGTTTAAGCAGATCAGGCAAAAGCAGGAGACAAGAGTAGATTCCAGGAGCAAGCCAAGGTCAGGCAGGGTAGCATACAAACATGATCAGAGGCAAGTCAAGCACAGGAACAGGCAATGAAAAACATAGAGCATTGTAGATGAAATAGCAATGAACCTGCTGCAACCCTGTTTAAATGGTCCATTTGGCACCAGTATTGGTCTATTATTACCTTGAGAGGACTATAAGAAGTGATGTATACCAAAGTAAAGGTGCCTCATCCGGAATGTAATATAGTAAGGTGGTATGGGTAGTTCGGTCCCCAACCGACAGCCAAGGGGGGTATATGTATATGTATCTATCATTAGGTAGATCACCGGTAGTTCTCCAGCAGTAAAAACAGTTTTTACTGCCGGAGATCTACCTAATGATAGATACATATACATATATATCTCCCTGCAGGTATACAATAAATAGAATGTTGCATGTAGACCTATCAATATCCGTGGCTTAACACCTTAACAGTATCCCCCCCCCCCCCGACTGGGGGGAAATGTGTTCTTGGTGATATGTTTTTATGTGTATGCTTGCATTGATTTAGCAACTTTTTAATTCAAGTGTCAATAAACTTTGTTATATATATTTTTAGTACTTTATGTAGTTCCACCTCATTTATTTATTTTCCTAGTGGTGCCATGATAGTACTGCCATTGTTTTCTCAAAGGCCCTTCCTTCCCCCCTTGGGTGTCAGTTGGGGATCGGACTACCCATACCACCTTACTATATGGCACCAATATTGGTACACGCCTGTGCACATCTGCTTGGACAGTTACTAGTCTGCGCCTGCACATGCGTATGCATCTGGGAGCATTGTCTCTACAATGGGCAAGCCTTCCTTGACAACAACGTGCTATCTGTGAAATGGAACATCTGTATAATGTAACTATTTTATATTTTTTTGCAGTTGGGCAAAAAAAAAAAAAAAAAAAAACAATGTAATGACCATCAAATGTGACTATTTTAATTTTTTGCATTATATGACTAACACATTTGCAAATGTTTTCATAGCTACTGTATGTTTTACATTTATACAGTATACTTAAGGACTATTTTAGAAAGACCCTGGTCTCTACCTTGTTGTCAGTAGTTCTTGGTGTGGGATGATGACACTTTCGGCCCTCAGCCACTATGTGCTTAGTGCCACTCTGCCTTCAACTTCTCTTTTGAATCTAAGAAATGCACTCTTTATTCACTATTTAAATTTTCTATACACACATAAAACCTGTCCAACATTTTTTGCCATTCAACTTAGAATACATAGAGTGTGAATAACATACCTGCTTGTTTCTATATATTTTTACATTTTAGATATTTTATATTTCTACATTTTAGATATTTCTACATCTCTCAATGTCAGGAAACATAAGATACTGTATATATACTATATTACCAAAAATATTGGGACACCTACCTACATGAACTTTAACCACTTCAGCCCTGGAAGGATTTCCCCCTTTAGGACCAGAGCCCTTTTTGCGATTCGGCACTGCGTTGCTTTAACTGAAAATTGCGCGGTCGTGCGACGTTGTACCCAAACAAAATTTGCGTCCTTTTTTTCCCACAAATAGAGCTTTCTTTTGGTGGTATTTGATCACCGCTGCATCATTTCTGATCGCCGCTATAAACAAAAGAAGAGCGACAATTTTGCAAAAAAACCCAAATGTCTTACTTTTTGCTAAAATACAAATAAAAAAAAAATATAAAAAAACATTTTTTTCCATCGGTTTTGGCCGATTTATATTCTTCCTCATATTTGTGATAAAAAAAATCACAATCAGCGTTTATTGATTGGTTTGCGCAAAAGTGGTCGCGTTTACGGATGATGAGAAGTCATTTCTGGGGTTTTTATTTTTTTTTTTTTTTTTACTAGTAATGGCGGCGATCTGCGATTTTTAGCGGTACTGCGATATTTCAGTGGACATGTCGGAACATTTTGACACTTTTTTGGGACCATTGGCATTTATACAGCGATCAGTGCTATAAAAATGCACCGATTACTGTGTAAATGCCATTGGCAGTGAAGGGGTTAACCTGCAGGGGGTGCTCTAAGGGTTAACAGTGTTCCCTGGGCATGTTCTAACTGTGGGGGTACTGCCCTAGCTGGGGAATGGAAGTGATCACACCTTCCATGTAGAGGAAGGCTGTGATCACAGCCCTTCCCCCCTCACAGAACGGAGGTCCGTGTTTACTTACACGGACCTCCGTTCTTTCACTCCGGGGGGGCATCGCGGGTGGCCGGTGGAGATCAAATCCGCCGCACCCGCTCCCTGGCCCTCCCCGGACACAGTCGTGCGCTCACTGGGCTCGATCTCGCAGCCGCGTCATATGACGGCGATTTGCGCAATAGAGCCATCTTGTCGCTGTCAATTGCCGACCAGCGGTTGGCAAGCGGTTAATGGCATCCCAATGTTTGTCTGTAGAGTTCAATATTGAGTTGGCCCACCCTTTGCAGCTATAACAGCTTCAACTCTTCTGGTAAGGCTTTCCACAAGGTTTAGGAGTCTGTCTATGGGATTGTTTGACCATTCTTCCAAAAGTGCATTTGTTAGGTCGGGCACTGATGTGGAAGAGAAGGCCTTTCTTGCAGTCTCCACTCTAATTCATCCCAAAGGCGTTCTATTGGGTTGAGGTCAGGACTCTGTGCAGGCCAGTCAAGTTCCTCCACCCCAAACGCGCTCATTCATATCTTTATGGATCTTGCTTTGTGCACTGGTCTAAATCATTTGGTAGAGGGGGAATTATTGTGTGGGGCTGTTTTTCAGGGGTTGGGCTTGGCCCCTTAGTTCCAGTGAAGGGAACACTTAAGGCGTCAGCATACCAAGACATTTTGGACAATTTTATGCTCCCAACTTTGTGGGAACAGTTTGGGTATGGCCTCTTCCTGTTCCAACATGACTGTGCACCAGTGCATGAATTAAGGTCCATAAAATCATGGATGAGCAAGTTTGGGGTGGAGGAACTTGACTGGCCAGCACAGAGCACTGACCTCAACCCAACAGGACACCTTTGGGATGAATTTGAGCAGAGACTGCGAGCCAGGGCTTCTCATCCACATCAGTGCCTGACCTAACAAATGCACTTCTGAAAGAATGGTCAAACATTCCCATAGAGACACTTCTAAACCTTGTGGACAACTTTCCCAGAAGAGTTGAAGCTGTTATAGCTACAAAGGGTGGGCCAACTCGATACTGAACCCTATGGACTAAGGCTGGGATGTCATTAAAGTTCATGTCCGTATAAAGGCAGGCATTCCAATACTTTTGGTAATATAGTGTATATACAGTATATATATATATATATATATATATATATATATATATATATATATATTGACATTTTGTCAAGAAATATTTTATTATTTTTATATATTTATTGATGTATTGATTGAATGCACTTATTTTGTTTGTATAGATTGTGTTATGAATCATTAGGTTTATTATTATTGTTGTTATTATTATTAAAGATATATTCACTTTTTGCATATTGCATATAATGTTGTTGATGGCATTCACATATTTACACCATAGCTTGGTTTGAGGGGGTTTGGGGTGCGTGCATATTTGACATATTTTTATATACCGTATGTAAGATATTGCTTAAAAGTTTAATGTTTAAAAATATTAAAAAACATTTAAAACATAAGTGATATTTTAATGATTGTCTTTAGATCTATTGCAACTAGCTTAGCTCTGGAAGGTTTTACCACCTTCATGATCAGTGCATTTTTTGCTATTCAGCATTGCGCTACTTTAACTGGCAATTGCACGGTCATGCAATACTGTACACAAATTAAATTTTTTGCATTTTTTACACAAATAGAGTTTTTGATGAATGGTTTTTGATTACCATTGTTTTTTTTGCAATATAAATGAAAAAGGCTAGACATTTTGAAAAAAAAAAAACATTATTTCCTATTTCTGTTATAAAACATATCCAATGAACTCTAATTTCATCATAAGTTTAGGCCAAAATGTATTCTGCTACACGTCTTTGGCAAAAAAAAAAATCCCAATAAGTGTACAGTATATTAATTGGCTTATGAGAGAGTTATAGCACCTACAAACTATGGTATACAGTATATATTTGAAAATTGACCAATGCTGGCCCTAAAATGCTAGTACAGTACAAATTCCCCACAAATTGCCCCTTTTTGGAAAGCATAGAGTCCAAGGTATTTAGTAAGAGGCATAATGAGTTTTCTCCAGTTATAATTTCTTTGTCATATTTTTTATGAAAATTAAGAAATTGAATAAAATGTGTTTTTTTTTTCAAATATTTTTATTGAAATGTTTAAGAACATACAAACAACATCAGACTATTCAGGGTGCATGCCTGCAAAAAATAAAAATAAAAGGAGTAGTTTTATACAGGCTCAGAATAACAGGGGAGTTCACTAGAGTTAGGCTGAACCATTAACAGCAGCTCAATATAGCTAAGCCCAAAAAAAAGGATCAAAACCACACTTGTGTCAGTGACCCGATTCAGTTCAATATGCATACAATAAAGGAAATGTGGATGGCAATGAAAAACTCTCAGCTCTTGATATTGTGCTATTGTCTAGGTTAGTGTTTCTTAACCTTTTTGCAGTCCAGGCACCCTTTGCAATTATGGACAGTTTTAAGGCACCGAATTCTAAAATGTATAAAAACGATTCTAATAGCTTTACATAATGCAGCAACAGCCACATGTAGGACACCCAACATTAGATGTGATTTATTCTTCCAAAGCAAATACACTTTTGCACACTGGTACTGACCCTCAATTTCTCTCCATTAGTCAGCTAATGTCACCCCGTTTCTGAGGGAGAGCGGCACAGGAGGGTCAAACAAGGATGCTGTGGAGACATCCTCCTTATTAACTGATGACTAGAGTTGAGCAGACACCTGGATGTTCGGGTTCAGCGGGTTCGGCCAAACTTTGCGAAAAAGTTCGAGTCCGGCCCCGAACTTGACCCCGACCCCATTGAAGTCAATAGTGACCCGAACTTTTGGGCACTAAAATGGCTCTAAAAAAGTCCTGGAAAGGGCTAGATGGCTTCAAAAGGAAGCAAAATGGGGGTAAGAATCGGACAAGTGCCCTGCAAACAAATGTGGATAGGGAAATAACTTAAAATCACATAAAAAAAATAAAAAATGGGGGAGGAGGTGGATGTGGAGTAGGGGGTTGAGGAGGCGGTGAACGTGGCGGTGTAGGTGGAAGTGGTGGTGGAGGAGGAGGAGGTAGCCAACGCTGTTTTTTGTTTGTTTTTTTTTCTAATTGGGGTAGCCCCGAAAATATTGAGACATATTGAAAAAAAAAAAAAAGATCACTATCTGCAGTCAAATCCAGAGATGTTCTAGCACAGGTTCACTTTTTCCATATAAAATGTACCATGGTTTATTTTTCATGTTTCTCCTGTTACAAATTCCAGTAAAGACTTATGTTCTATAAAAAAAAAAAAAGAATAAGTTCACTTAAGTATACCAATGGCTGTGTGAGGCCGGTATAAATCTCTATTCTGCACAAGGTACAGACAAGTCTTGTGGGATCCATGCCTGGTTCACTTTAATAAACGTTAGCTTGTCCACGTTGGCTGTGGACAGGTGGCTGCGCTTGTCTGTCAGCACCTCAAAGGCATAAAGGGCAAGCTCAGGCCATGTGCCCAATTTGGAGACCCAGAGGCTGAATGGGGCAGACCCAACAGTCAGTACCTGTAGGCGTGTGCACACATACTGTTCCACCATGCTGCTGAAATGCTGCCTCCTGATAAGACGTTGCCTATCAGCTGGTGGTGCTGTTTGTTGTGGAGTGCTGCTGACAAAGCTTTTCCACATTTCGGCCATGCTAACCCTTCCTTCTGAGGTGCTGGCGTGCCACAGCTGCATTGGTGACCTCTTCTTCCTTCTCTGCCTTCGCCTTGTGCTTCCCCCGGTGTCATTTGGGAATGCCCTCTACTAGAGTGCGCTTGTAGTCTCGCATCTTCCGATCACGCACCAGTGAGGGAATTAAGGATGGCACGTTGTCCTTCTAATGGGAATCCAGCAGGGTGGCCACCCAGTAATCAGCACAAGTTACAATGTGGGCAACTCGGCTGTCATTGCGCAGGCACTGCAGCATGTAGTCGCTCATGTGTGCCAGGCTGCCCAGAGGCAAAGACAAGCTGTCCTCTTTGGGAGGTGTATCATCTGTGTCCTCCGTATCCCCCCAGCCACGCTCCAGTGATGCCCACATGCTGCGTTGGGTGCCACCCTGCTGTGAACACGGTTCCTCCTTCTCCTTATCATCATCATCCTCGTCCTCCTCATCCTCCAGAACTGTGCCCTGGCTTGAAAAATTTTTACCTGGCCTATGCTGGTTCAGGAACCCACCCTCCGAGCCACTTGTGAATGACTGGCCTGATAACCATGGAAATGACCCCTCTTCCTCCTCCTCTTCCTGCTTTGCCACATCCTCTTCCATCATCGCCCGAAGTGTTTTTTCAAGGAGACATAGAAGTGGGATAGTAATGCTGAGAACAGCGTCATCGGCACTGGGCATGTTGGTGGAGTACTCGAAACACCGCAATATGGTACACAGGTCTCGCATGGAGGCCCACTCATTGGTGGTAAAGTGGTGTTGTTCCGCAGAGCGACTGACCCATGAGTGCTGCAGCTGAAACTCCACTATTGCCTGCTGCAGCTAGCACAGTCTCTCCAGCATGTGCAAGGTGGAGTTCCACCTTGTGGGCATGTTGCATTGGAGATGGTGAGTGGGAAGGCTGAAGTTCCGCTGCAGCACAGACAGGCGAGCAGCAGCAGGGTGAAAACGCCGAAAGCGTGCACAGACGGCCCGCACTTTCTGCAGCAGCTCTGACATATCCGGGTAGTTTTTTAGAAATGTCTGCCCCACCAACTTCAGCACATGCGCCAGGCAAGGGATGTGCGTCAAAACGGCTAGGCCCAGAGCTGCTACGAGATTTCGCCCATTATCGCACACCACCAGGCCAGGCTTGAGGCTCAGTGACAACAACCACTCATCGGTCTGATGTTCAATGCCCGTCCACAGGTCCTGCGCAGTGTGGGGTTTATCCCCCAAACATATTAGTTTTAAAACAGCTTGCTGTCGTTTCCCCCTGGATGTGCTGAAGTTGGTGGTGAAGGTGTTACACTGACCGCATGAGGAGGTGGTAGAGTAGGAGGAGGAAGCGGAGTAGGAGGAGGAGGCAACAGGAGGCAAAGAGAAATGCCCTGCAATCCTTGGTGGCGGAAGGACATGCACCAAACTGCTATCCACCTCAGGCCCACCCGCCACTACATTTGCCCAGTGTGCAGTTAGCAAGATATAGCGTCCCTGTCCGTGATTACTGGTCCAAGTATCAGTGGTTATGTGCACCTTGCCACAGATGGCATTGCGGAGTGCACACTTGATCTTGTCCCCGACTTGTTTGTGCAGGGAAGGGATGGCTCGCCTGGAAAAGTAGTGGCGGCTGGGAACCACGTATTGTGGGACAGCCACCGCCACCAGGTTTTTAAAACTGTCTGTGTCCACCAGACGGAATGACAGCTTTTCAAAGGCCAGGAATTTTGAAATACTGGCGTTCAGGGCCAGGTATTGCGAGTGGGTAGGGGGGTACTTCCTCTTTCTATTCAGTGTTTGGGAGATGGACAGCTGTTAACTTCCATGGGACCGTGTGGAAATGCTTGGGGACGGTGGCAAACATAGTGGCGTTGCTGTCACATCATCTGTTTGCTGGGTGCCAGGTGACACTGGCACTGTAGAGGTGGAGGAAGAGGTCGAGGCAGCAGCAGAAGAGGAAGCAGGAGGAGCCCGAGACCTTTCTTGGATTTTGAGGTGCTTATTCCACTGCAGCTCGTGCTTTGCATGTAGATGCCTGGTCATGCAGGTTGTGCTCAGGTTTAGAACATTTATGCCTCACTTCAGGCTCTGATTGCACAGCGTGCAAACCACTCGTGTCTTGTTGTCAGCACATTGTCTGAGGAACTGCCACGCCAGGGAACTCCTTTGAGCTGCCTTTGGTGTGCTTGATGCCTGGGTGCGGTGGGTAGTAGCAGGCGTACTGTCTAGGGGACGGTCGCTCCGCTTTTGCAACCTGCTTCCTCTTTTGCTGTGCTGGTGCCTCTGTGCGACCACCACCTCTTCCTCCAAACTGCACACGTCACTCGCATGACCTTCATTCCATGTAGGGTCTAGGACCTCATCATCCTCCACATCATCTTCCACCCACTCTTCACCACTGCCCTCCTTGTCAGTCTGCACACTGTAGAAAGCCGCAGCAGTTGACACCTGTGTTTCGTCATCATCAGAGACGTGCTGCGGTGGTGTTTCCATGTTCTCATCCTGAAACAGAAGTGGTTGGGCATCGGTGCACTCAATGTCTTCCACTTCTGGGGCAGGGCTATGTGGATGGCCCACAGAAAGCACACCAGCAGAGTCATCAAAAAGCATAAGAAACTGCTGCATGACTTGGGGCTTAGACTGCTTGGCTGATTTACAAGGGGCTGAGGTGAAAGACAGATGGCCATGGGGTTCAGGTGCCAACTCTGAGCCTTCAGCAAGGGACCGGGTGGGAGACAATGTGAAGGAACTGGAGGCATTGTCAACCACCCAATCTACTATCGCCTGTACTTGTTCTGGCCTCACCATTCGTTGAGCGGCATTTGGGCCTACCATATAACGTTGAAGCTTCTGTCGGCTACTCGCACCTGAGGAAGGTGTTTCACTTGTGCGTGTAGCTGGCACAGATCGACCACGTCCTCTCCTGCAACAGGAGCTTCACCAACACCAGCAGCACCATGACCACATCCCTTATTTGACGCTCTCCTCATTCTGGACGCAAATGTACTATTTAGCACAAATTTATATTATTTTTTAAACCGGCAATGTAGACACACTTTTTAATTTTGTGCAAGAAATGCACAGCAAGGTGCAAATGTACTATGTAGCACTATTTATTATTCTTTTTTTTTTAACCAGCAATGTAGACACACTTTGCTTAGCAAACAAAATGTACTCTAGCAAACAAAAATCTCATCTAGCAGCCACCCACCAACAAATCTCTGTTTTTAATAGATTTCCTAAAGCTAATCTGTCCCCCACAGCAGCAGCAGCATCCTCTCCCTACACTTGTATGAGATGATGTGACATGCAGCACTATGTGACTCCAGCTTATATAGAGGCTGGGTCACATGATGCACTGGCCAATCACAGCCATGCCATTAGTAGGCATGGCTGTGATGGCTGCTAAGGGCAAACGAGTGAAACGCTTGTTAATTGGCAGCTATTCTGAAGGCGCATGCGCGGCAGCTCCCGTAATGGACGTCTGACTCGGGAGCTCCGCACCGCTTCGGCCGACACACAGCCCCAGCACCAGCGATACCGTACATACGGCAGCCGATTCAGGCTCCCCACGCTGCGGAGACACTCATCCATCACTGGATGTCAAGAGAACCCCGCAGAGGGGAGGCTGCCCGGCGGCTGGAATTCAGCAACAAGGCCCCTGGGAGCACCAAGATGGCGGCCGCGGCTGGGATAACAAGCTATGAGGACGCTCAGGAGTCCATAGCGGACCCTCCCCAGGACATGAGAGAAGCAAGTAGTCTGCCTTCTACTCCTGTGAGTATTGTTCAGCTCCAGACTACCTCTCCTGCCTCCACTGAGTCTCTCCTGGGAAGGGCTTTTGGTGAGCAGTTAGGGGCATGGGCTGATAGCCCTGCAGGCCTCTCTACACCATCACAGCAGTTGCTAACCCCACAGGGACAAGGCCCAGATATTTCACAACTGCTCTCCAAATTTTCTGACATGCTAGCAGCAGGACTTGCTCAAACAGAAGCACAAATTACCAATTCCATCAAATCTGATCTACAGAATTTGGGCTCTCGTATAGAGGTCATTGAACAATCGGTGGATCACACTATACAAAGAGCTAACCAAAATACAGCATGTATCCAGTTACTACAGGAACAATTGGACCCTGCGATTTCCAAAATAGAAGTCGCAGATATAATTTCCGTTTAAGGGGACTCCCGGAATCGATAGTGGATGTTCAGGGGGCAGTTAAATCTCTCATGAAGGATCTCATTCCTGATCTACCTGATTGCAAAATTGAGCTAGACAGGGCTCATAGGGCTCTTCAACCTCCCCGCCAAGATGGCCTCCCCAGGGACATCATTGTAAAACCGCATTATTATTCGACCAAGGAATTAATTATGTGGAAGGCAAGAGAGTCGGAAAACATTTCCATGCAAGGACATACGATCCAGATCTTTGCAGATCTCTCTCCTACAACCCTTCAGCGCAGGAGATCACTTAAACCCCTTTTGGGGGTGCTGGCCCAAAAATCGATCAAGTATTGGTGGGCTTTCCCTTTTAGACTCCAGTTCCTATTTAATCATAAAACACATGGGTTTGCCTCACTTCAGGAGGGAGAACGCCTCATGCTTTAATTGGGCCTCATCTCACAAGAGGGACCTTCTATCAAGATCGATGACAGCCGCCATAATGCCTCCAAGAGACCACTTCCACCTTCAAGCCCACTGAACCCAGTCTGGCACAAGCAGAAGCAGAGAAGACAAATCAATAACTTACCTCCTTGAGCCTGAAGTATAACTCCTGGGTTCACATTCTCATTGGTCTCTAAGGGGTCCCCCTTATTCAAAAGAGAGACACATTTTTTCTCCATTTGGTGTTTTTTTTTTTTTTGTTTTTTTTTTTTTTTTTATTATTATTTTTTTCACTCCACTGTTGGTCCTGATAAGGGACTGGGTACTTTATCTGAACACTGATGCTATTATATGCTTAATAGTTCACAATTATCAATCTCCACTATGCTAGCTGTATGAGGTTCAGGTCTGATAAAGACCCCCTGGGTCGCTCTACACATCCTTTTTACATATCACCTGACCGGTAGTACAGCTAGTAATAGTTGAAGCATTCTATTTCATTCCAATGGGATCGATTTAAGGTCTCACTTTGTTCGGCCAAGAGGCCAAAGTCAGCTGGATTAATATGTTTAAAGCTATTTCAGGGCTTTAGGCCGGAGCGGCGGTAATGCGCCTCCACCTGTAGTGACCCAAGGGTTGTTTTTTCTTTGTGTGGCTTCAGGTTAATGCCTGGATAACTCCAGGACCTGACTAACAGCCGGTCTCTCAGGCTGACAGGCTTGGACAGTTCCTGTCATATGCCTCTAGGGCTTGGTTATTCCCCAAACAAGGGTTGTTTGTTTGTTCACTCTCTAATTATTTACTGCCTCTCTCCTTTTTTCTTTTCTATTTTATTTCCACCTATCTTTCAGGTGTCTGCTGGGCGAGCCCGGGTCTCTAAAGGCTGGTCAAGGGATGAACATCCTAGTATAGGCTACATTCAGATGGTCTACAGTCTGGATAAGGTATGTGCTAAGGTAGTGTTGTAGTTTTATACCCTCAGTCACAATGGCTAATCAGGATGTACCAGAGGGATCCATTAAAGTGATCTCACACAATACGCAAGGATTAAATTCTCCCATGAAAAGACGCAGGGCATTACAGTATTATCATTCCCAGGAGTTGGATATCCTCCTTCTGCAAGAGACACATTTTCCCAGGTCGTATAATCCCAAATTTATTCACCATAAGTTTCCTACATTCTATTTGGCGAACGCAGAGACTAAAAAACGGGGAGTCGCAGTTCTGTTTTCTAAAAGGGTCTCATTTTCGCACTCCCTCACAATCTCCGACCAAGAGGGGCGTTATCTCTTAGTGAAAGGTCATATTAACAATATTTTGTACACCTTTGTGTCATACTACGCTCCCAACACAGGACAGGCCAAGTTCTTCATTGATATGCTCACACATCTCTCACCACACTTTGAGGGCCGGTTAATAATGGGGGGGACTCAAATATCGCTCTGGATCACACCATAGACAAAAGAGGGGCAGGGGCCCCAAGACCTAAAAGGCCCTCTAGGCAAAGCCTACACATAGCCCGCCTGTTACACTCCTTAGGCTTGATAGACAACTGGAGGGAGATGAATCCCTTGGCCAGGGATTTCACACACTATTCTGCTCCCCACAAAACTTTGGCTAGAATTGATCATATTTTTCTCTCCACCAGGGATATTCCTGCAGTACTCAAGGCGTCTATCCGGGATATCTCCTGGTCTGACCATTCCCTAGTCTTCCTTAAAATTGTGGAAAACATCACTTCACTAGGCCCATGCCCTTGGCGTCTTAATGAATCCCTCTTGAGTAACCAAGTTCACAGGACTGTTAGACAAGAGTTTAAAGGAATACTTTAAATTGAACGATGTGGGGGATATATCCCCTGTCTCCCCTGTCTCCCTTTGGGGAGCGCATAAAGTGGTTATCCGAGGCGAGCTCATACAGCTGGGTTCAAAATTGAATAAAGAGCGGAGGGCAGACATAGACAAATTGGAAAAAGACTTTCGGGCATTAAGCAAATCACACAAGCGGAATCCGACTCTTGACTCACTTCGCAAACTTGATTCGGCCAAATTAGCTTTGAATCTTGCCCTTACTTCTACAGCGGAGAAAAGCTTACAGTGGCAATCAGCCAAGTTTTACCTGTCCAAAGATAAAATTGGAGCTAAGCTAGCAGCCAAATTATCCCCCAAGTTCCGAGCTATTGCTGTCCCCAAAATTAAAACTGCTAGGGGAGATCTCATCCAAAATCCCCAAAAGATTATAGAAACCTTCCGCTCTTTCTACACGAAAATTTATGACAGGGACAGCATGGGGACTCAGAAGGGCATGGGTGCATTTCTGGAGGGGATACCCCTCCCACACCTTTCATTGGAAGACTGCTCGGTCCTGGAGGGTCCTATCCAGGAAAAGGAAATTCTGGAAGTTATTAAAGGCCTCCGAAAAGGTTCGGCCCCGGGGACCCGATGGATTTTTGACCTGTTACTATAAAACCTTCTCTGACACGCTTGCTCCCTATCTGGTCCGGTTCTTTAATTCTCTCGAAAGTCCTGGCTTCTCGATTGGCCTCATGTATAGGTTCTTATGTACATAGGGATCAGGTGGGATTTATACCAGGTAGACAAGGACCGGACCAGTTAAGGAGAGCGATCAACGTGGTTTCACTGTTGAAATCAGGCTGGGATGGGGGTCCCCCCCAGGAAGGATATTTATTGTCATTGGACCTACAGAAGGCCTTTGACACAGTATCATGGCCCTTCCTCTTTACTATTCTCAAAAGATGGGGATTTGGTCCCAAATTCATTGCTGTTCTGGAATCTTTCTATTCAGGCCCAACTGCATGAGTTAGACTTCAGGGATTATATTCGGATCTGTTTCTCTGTTTCCAATAGCTAGAGGTACCAGGCAGGGGTGTCTGCTTTCTCCCCTTATTTTTGCCATAGTTATAGAGACCCTGGCGATAGCCATCAGAAACCATCCAGACATACATGGTGTAAGATGCGGACCCCATATTCACAAGTGCGCTCTTTTTGCGGATGATATATTATTATTCATTACATCTCCCCTCATAACCACACACACCATTTATAAGTTGCTACAAGACTTTGGACACTACTCAGGTCTCAAAGTCAACATGAATAAATCCCAAGCTCTTAATGCCTCTACACCCCCAGCCGTGGTTGATAAATTGAGGGAACTTTTTCCCTTTGCATGGAATACTCATGCAATCCCTTATTTAGGTATCAACCTAACTTCCTCTATTGGCCTATTGTACAAGGCCAACTACCCATCCCTCATCAAGAAACTATTAACTGACTTGAATGCTTGGTCGTCCTACGGTCTATCCTGGCTGGGCAGGGTCCATGCGGTCAAGATGACTCTTCTTCCCCGTATTCTCTATTTGTTTAGGTCTCTTCCGATTCCAGTTGTTAAATCTCACATTTCAGAATTGGAATCCGTCATTGTCAAATTCATTTGGGGAAGAAAGGGACATCGCTTCTCTAAAAGGGTGTTGTTTAGGTCGAGACTCCGAGGGGGGCCTGGGACCCCCAAACTTATGGTGGTATTATAAAGCTGCTCACCTAACACAAATCTCTGCTGTCTATTCGAATGTAAGGAAACCATATTGGGTGTTGATGGAAAGACAATCGGTCCTTCAACATACCATTGATTTTCTGATTTGGCAAAACCCTAAAGCACGCCCACCTATACTTGCCCCAACTCTCTCACACTCTATGGCAATCTGTGACTCACTGCACAAATCCCGCAAATTAATCTCTAACTGGCACCCGTTAGATCACATCTTCAATAATCCTAATTTCACTCCTGGGAATGATATACGAACCTTTAAATGGTAGACTGACAAAGGCCTTTATAGAATAGGCCACTTTTTCAACCCCTCGGGACCTATTACCTGGAGCCATTGTATCAGTAAGCTGGATATGCCTTCCTCGGAGAGATTTCGTTTTAATCAGATCTCAAACTTTTTACGTTCCTTATGGACAATCAAACCGACTCCAATGTCGGTCACACCTTATGAACAATGGTGTTCCAAACTTACTGATCTGCGAGGTGGTATCTCTCTAATTTACTCGGCACTAGCTGAACCATTGGGTAAAACTCCTTATATGCTAAGCTGGGAAAGAGATCTCAACTTCGAATGGGATATTGAGAAATGGCACGGTAACTTTGAACATACATTTAGGGGCTTACAGAATACTTCACTGGTCGAAGCCAACCTAAAAGTAGTGACCAGATGGTACATGGTTGCGACCCGCATAGCAAAAATTTTCCCTCAGACATCCCCACTTTGCTTCCATAATTGTGGGCTTTCAGGCTCCCTACTACACATTTTTTTGGGATTGTCCTAGGATTAGGAACTTCTGGAACCGTTTATTCCATCTAATTAGAAAGCTCACCAATGTAGCTCTGGACCAGGATCCCAGGGTCGCTCTTTTACACCACAGACCATGTAAAATTTCAAATACACACAAGCTCTGATTGATTTTATTCTATTAGGAGCCAAAACTACATTAGCGAGGGCTTGGAAATCCCATTCGGTTTCCTTTACCCAAGTAAAACGGAAAGTCTCATGGATAATGGCTCAAGAGAAGGTGGCAAGCATTATCCGGGACACAACTGGGAAATATGAGCGAACCTGGGAACCTTGGGTTAACTTTATGAAAGTTCCAGTTTAGAGAACATGGAATGTAAAAATATTTTTAGCATCCATCTATGCCGTCTAGTCACTTAAACTATAGTAGCGATATATTAGCAGGATGTAAGTTTAACCACTTGCCGACCGTGTAGCGTAGATACACGTCGGCAAGTGGCACCCATTGTTGTGGGAGGACGTTATATAACGTCCTCCCACAATCGCGCTCCCGCGCGCCCCCTGGGGCGCGCACCTGGGAGCATCCGTGACCGCCGGGTCTATGAGACCCGGCGCATCACGGATCACGGTAAATGGCCGCTTGGAGCAGCCATTTACCATGTGATCGCTCCATCAAATGACGGAGCATCACATGTAAACAAGCCGGCGGAAGTGCCGGCTTGTCTCCCCCCTCTCCGCACCGATCGGTGCAGTGTGACAGGGGAGGGGGGAGAGACGAGATGCAGCGGTGCTGTGGGCAGGATCTGAAGTGCCCACAGCACCGCTATGTGACAGGCAGGGACCCCCTCATC
>BLSH010469276.1:7746-23054 GCA_018402905.1 Glandirana rugosa
GCACTGATTCCCGGTTTCATTTAAAGTGACACACACATTTTGCAGAACAGTGATATGGGTACTCCCGGCTTATTTATACTTTTTTGACACAGTTTGAAGATGATTTTAGAACAGTTCTATGGCCTCTAATGTTAATTAATACTTTTCAGACCCATTTTGAAGATGATCTCCATTTTTGCATTTTTTATGTTTTTATTTTTTTTTAAATATTTAAAGTTATTTCCCTGTCCCCATTTCTTTGTAGGTCACTTGTCCCACCCTTACCCACATTTCCTTCCTTTTGCAGACCTCTAGGACCTTCCAGGACTATTTTACAGCATTTTTTGTGCCTAAAAGTCCGGGTCTCCATTGATTTCAATGGGGTTCGGGGTCCGGGACAAAGTTCGGGTTCTGTCCGGACCCGAACCCGGACTTTCTCCCAAAGTTCGGCCGAACCAGCAGAACCCGGACTTCTAGAAGTTCGCTCAACTCTAAAAGCTAAGTTTCCACTTGTGTGTCTGCATTTTCTTGCACTTTTTGTCCATGTTTGTATGCTTTTTTTCATGCATTTTTCATGTTTTTCATGCATTCACATTGATGTCTATTCGGCCAAAAATGTGTATTGTTGCACTAATAAAAGCACCTGTACTTTTTTTCAAGATACACAGCAGAAAAACGCACAGGTTTGAATGGACCCAATAGAAAATATTACTAATCCTCATGTCGTGCATTTTTGCATGGTAGCGCCCCCTTATGACTGGAGGTTATCTCTGCTTACCAGGGCCGCACAACAGACAACAAGGAAACATCATCTTTTCTCTTCTTTACTCTTCTTGCCAGCTGACCACCATGTCCTGACACCAACTCAGAGACAGTTTCGGGGACACGATGCACCATCTTTCCCACCAGCACTTCTGACAAACAGTTTCTTTATAGACTTACTATACACAAGACCAAGATAGGAGCCACTCCAATACACATGCATAGCAGAGGTGTAACTAGAACCTTCAGGGCCCCAGTGCAAGAAATTATGAAGGGCCTCCCTGACTCCTGATCCTGGGGCCCTTTACTCCTGTTGTGGGTCCCTTTATTACAGTCCCACCGAATAAAGAAATAGTTGTGTATCGAGCCTTCCATTCATTTAGGAATGGAAGTATAGTAATAACAGTTTTCTATGCTTCAGTTATGAGTGAACCAATTGCCTATGAGTGTACCAATCACTGACTCTGTCCATTCAGAAAAGGAAGGAGCCAGTAAATGACAAATTTACCGACCCGTTCCCATCTCTCCATCATGGCACATCTTCTACAGCAGCTGGCAGGAGAGAGGAGGGGGGATGACAGCAGCTTTGTGGGGGGCCAGGGAAGCACACAGGGACCCTAGGAACAGCAGAAGACAAGTAAACTGGATAGGAGGGGCGGCAGGGGCAGCATATAGAGCAATTAATCTCCTCCATTAGGAGGAAAATGGAGGAGATTGGTTCCTCTAAATGCCACCCCCGCCATCTCTCCTATCCGGGTGTACAAGGGAGGCACACGGGCCCCCTAGAGCATGGGGCCCGGTCGCATTTGCAACCCCTGTAGTTACGCCACTGATGCATAGCCTTGTTACTTTGTGGTTGCAGGCTGGGTCCCTAGAACCAGCCCTGTGCTGCAGCTGAAGACCATATAATAGTATCCCAGCAGTATCCCAGGGGTTGCATCTTCTCCACATGGATTGCCACACCATCAAGACCCTCCGTTGCTGGGCGATCACCACTCCAATCCTGAGCTGGTTGCTCCTCCTAACTTCTTTCCGCATCTTCACATTACTCTTAAACAAAATTACTATCTAACATGGTGCATACACACACAATTTTGCAGGAGACACTGATCAGGCCATGCAATGCATTCTCCAATGCTTTACTTTAAGTCTGAGGAAAGTTACAACAGCTCTGATAAATCCAAATAGTGGCATAACCGTTCACAACAAAGTTCCCATCTCCCACTACCACACAGAGCTGCTGCGGTGCATGTTACCTTTCCCAGGGTATGACACCCCCAAATAATAGCTCCAGCATAAATCCATGTCCTTCAATCCCCATTATGGGTGCCAACAGAGGGCAAAGTCCTTAAAGTGTCTTGTTATCTGGCTAGCCTCAAGGCCACTACTCCCCCCCCCCCCCCCAATTGCTCCTACTCTTATATTTATAGCTTTCCACCCAAAAGGGCACAGGAAGCCACATCCACAAGAGGAGGTGCACCACAGCAGAAAATAAATGTTACCCTTTTCTACCCCTGCCTACACATATGTCAGCCAACAGGCATAAAATTGCACAGGTTACAATGGATAACAATGACAAAACCAACAATTGGCTGTACAGAATATATCGCTGTTTGACAATCCTATAGACAGCAGTTTCTGTCCAGATTATTTTTCAACAGCTCAGTGTGGTTTCATTTCATTTTGAAACGTTGATGGGTTTTAGAAATCTGCTGAAAGACACCTAGGCATTGATATACACAAGGTAGTGTTTGACTCTGCCATGGGAATATGGGAATAATTTGCACTGGGGCATGACCGGGAAATGAGATGAGTGGATTTCACCGGTGAAAGACCACGTATTTATTTAAGAAGAAACCTTGGTTTGTGGTTTCTGCACCATAGTGGGAAACAGATTTCTTCACATGGGGAAGCCCCACAGGAAACCATACAGAATATCACAGACAGGAGAGGATATGTCAACCCATTTGAATCCAATTCATGTCTGGCTCACAGCCTACGCTACTTACTACATCCAGGCAACAGCTGTAGAAACAAATTACAGTAGCGGAGCTTTTTCTGTGCTTGTATGATTGCAATATAAATCTAACTGATCAGTGGGGTGGGGGCAGACGTAAGCAAAATGTGTCTTCAATTACGAAGTTTGCATTGGAAAATCTACTGCAGCTTATGAAATGCTATTGAAGGTCTACAACACATGGGAAATGTGATGTACAGTTTTTATTTTATCTGGTAATATTACTGAACTTCATGAAAGTACAGAAAAAAATGGTTATATTGTCCATAGCGTCCAATAAGTTTTTAGCCCTTATCTTTACAGCACGGGCCCTGGGCAATACAGTTTTGATAGCTAAAAGTGATATTTAATCAGTTTAAAAAACAGTATTTTTGACTACCTCCTCTTATAAGAATAGCCATGCATTTTTCAAGGCAGTAAAACCATAAAAATTATGATGAGACGGCATTAAAGCAATCAAAAAGCGATCAGTCTAATCCAATGTTTCTCAACCTTTTTTTAGTCACCCTTTAAAATGATGTAATGGTACCCCCGTAGGGGCTGCTGAGTGTTGTGGTTCGTCTTTCAACCTGCTCAGCCAGGCACACAATTTCACTCATCCATAGACATGAAACAGTCCTTGCACTGTTATTTGTATTTTTATTGAGGGGGATTGAACTTGGATAGGGTAAGGGGGTATGGGATGCCCACTTGGATGAAATGTAAATTTACATGGGACTCAACGTATATACACGCCAGTATATACACCTCTACTCTTCTCTCCAGCACCTCACTTGCTTGAAAACTATCACTCCTCCAGCACATCACTTGCTGCAGACTATTACTCCTTAACACCACCAGCACATAACTTGCTTGGACTTTCCAGACCAAATAGCACTGATTTGTAGGACCTGGGACTGACTCCACCAGACCCAAGGTGAATGTCTTTTGCAGGCAGGGGCCACGGGCCCCTTTAGCGTAGCAAAAAATGTAGATAAGTCCTAGTACTAGCTGTCTATGTGGATACTGCTCATAGCACCACCTCTTCAGGCCCTTCCAGCCCTCATGGCTGCAGCTGCCTTTCTCCACTGCCCATTCCTCCACAGTCCACATTTCTGGTTCTGCACCCATCCCAGACTGCACACTTCCAGGCCTTCCAGACATCCCTCCCCAGTCCTCTCTTCTGGTTCTGCACCCATCCCAGACTACTCTTTCCCAGTACTCTCAGGTGTGCCTCCCCAGTCCTCCTGACTGTGCATCACTCACCAGCCCTCCTGGCTGCGACCTGTTGTTCCTCTCCCTTGAGACTTGCATGGCAGTGCTCTCACCGGCTGTCCTATCCTTGCTCCTGTGCCTCCAGTTCAGGACACCTCCATGTGTTCTTAGTGGGCCCAGGCCCAAGGTCACCCCCCCCCCCAGACTGGAGAGCTCCCTCAAAGGCCCCGACAGCCTAGCACACCATCTCCATCTCTTCCATCTGAACAACTTCTCCCCAGCTGGGCTGACCATAGGTATTCAAGGAGGCACGCCCCCTGCCAATCCACATTGGGGATTGGTCAGAGCTCCTTAGAACACCACAGATAGCTCCACCTCTTCTCCCCTCCTCTCTTTCCAGAAAACACCAGAACATTCTGGAAAGATGTGGGAGGTACCAGTGATGCTATCTGTGAGTCACCCAGCCCTACCCTGAGCCACTCCCAGCCCAGATTAAAACAAACAGGCCTAGCTACCAGCTAGGCCTGCCTCAATTTACCAATTATATCAAAAATCTACACTTCTCACTCTAGCAACCTAGAGGGTGCTACAATTATGTACAACCTTGAGGCACCCCATTCTAAAATATAAAAAACAAAACTAATAGTTTGACATAATGCAGCGGCATTGAGGCACATAGGACACCCAACATTAGAGGTGATTTATTGTAAAGGAAATACACCTTTTCACATCGGTGCTGACTAATATTCCAATGTTTCTCTTCTTCGGTTTCTCTCCCTCACTCAGCTAATGTGAGCCCAGCGCTAATGGAGTGCTTATCAACTGATGACGTCATTGGTAGGATGATGGAGATTAGAAGGTTGTAATGGTGCACTGCGCGCAATGAAAACCTGTGGCTTTGTGTAACTAAGAGGCAGGCTTGATTCACCCGCTAGCTTGTTTACAATTTTGGGGCAATTTCTAGGCATTTTGCCAAGGCACTCCTGAAGAAACCTGAAGGCACCCTGGTAGAAAAAGGCAGGTCTAATCATGGTATTAGCACTCTAAGGCCTTTCAAAAACCAAAGGTATTCACATCTCTTATTCCATCACATATCCCAAAAACAGTTGGATTATTCTTAATTTCTGGGCAATGGGCAGAGCCATTCAAATCATTGCTTTATACCTGTCTGGCCAGATGCACATACAGAACCACTGGTGTAAGTCATGTTTCTACTTCATAGAGGCCATCATTTTCATACACTGCACTGATGATGGCCAAATAGTATGAAACAGCTGTATGCAGTTTGGAATAAGTGGCTCTATAGCAATAGTTTGCACTATACCCCAGCAAGTTTGGATGTGCATCTGGGCAAAGGGGCAAAAAGCAATGATTTCCATGGCTCTGCTCACTTTCCTGAAAAGAGGTATAATCCTATTATTTTTATGATATGCGATAGAATGAGACATGTGAGCACCATCTGTTTTAAGAAAGCCTTACTGAGCTCATTCACCCCTTGGGGGTTGCTGAATGTAGTGGTTTACCTGTCACTCTGCCCTTAAACACACTGTTTCCTTTCATCCGGAGTCATGAAGAACAGGACAATACTTGTGTTCTGTTTTTGGGGATTAACTTGGATAGGGATTGGAAAAATGATGTTCCATAGTTACATAGTTAGTCAGGTTGAAAAAAGACAAAAGTCCATCTAGTTCAATCAATCAAAAAAAAATGGAAACATTATATATAACCATACAATCCCATATACACAATCCTTCACCCACAGTTGATCCAGAGGAAGGCAAAAAACCCCAGCAAAGCATGGATCCAATTTGCTATAGCGGGGGAAAAATCCCTTCCTGATCCCCTGAGAGGCAATCAAATTTTCCCTGGATCAACTTTACCTAAAAATGTTAGTACCCAGATATATTATTTACATTAAGGAAATAATCCAGGCCTTTTTTTAAAGCAATCTACAATGCTGGCCAAAACTACCTCTGGAACGAGTCTATTCCACACTTCCACAGCTCTAACTGTGAAGAAACCTTTCCGTATTTGGAGATGAAATCTTTTTTCCGCTAGACATAAAGAGTGCCCACTTGTCCTTTGTGATGATCTTAACGTGAATAACTCAACACCAAGTTCACTATATGGACCACTTATGTATGTGTACATGTTGATCATATCCCCCTTAACCACTTCCTTACTGGGCACTTAAACCCCCCTCCTGCCCGAACCAATTTTCAGTTTTCAGCACTGTCGCTCTTTGAATGACAATTGCGCGGTCGTGCGGCGTTGTACCCAAACAAAATTTGCGTCCTTTTTTTCCCACAAATAGAGCTTTCTTTTGGTGGTATTTGATCCCCTCTGCGTCATTTCTGATCGCCGCTATAAACAAAAAAAGAGCGACAATTTTGAAAAAAAAACAATATTTTTTACTTTTTGCTATAATAAATATCCAAAAATAAAAAATAAAAAAACAAATTTATTCATCAGTTTTGGCCGATATATATTCTTCTACATATTTTTGGTAAAAAAAATCGCAATCTGCGTTTATTGATTGGGTTGCGCAAAAGTTATAGCGCCTACAAACTATGGACATTGATTTATGGCATTTTTATTTTATTTTATTTTTTTACTGGTAATGGCAGCGATCTGCGATTTTTATCGGGAGTGCGATATTGGGGCGGACATGTCTTAAGTTTTTGACACTTTTTTGGGACCAATGACATTTATACAGCGATCAGAAATTTAAATGTCCACTGATTACTGTATAAATGTCATTGGCAGTGAAAGGGTTAACCAGCAGGGGGCAGTGAAGGGGTTAAGAAATGTTCCCTGGGTGTGTTCTAACTGTGGGGGGGTGGAGCTGGTCGGGACATAACAGATCTAACTGATCCCAGTGACAGGGATCAGTAGATCTGTCATGTCCCATTCACAGAACGGAGAACCGCCGTGTTTACATCGGTGGTTCCCCGTTCTGAGGCTGCTACAGGTGATCGGCGGGTCTCGGGCGGACATCGAGTCCGCCCGACCCGCGGACATGCCCGCGCAGCGTGCGGCGGCCGCGAGAGCGCGCCGCCGCAGGCTGCGAGTGCGCGCGGGGGGCGCGCAAGGGGGAGGACGTCCATGGACCTCCTCCCGGATTTTCAGAGCCGCGCTGTAGCCGTCTTTTGGCTATAGCGCGGTTCTGTACAGGTTAATCTCCTCTTCTCAAGAGAGAATAAATTCAGTCCCTCTAATCTTTCCTCATAGCTGAGCTCCTACATGCCTCTTATCAGTTTGGTTGCTCTTCTCTGCACTTTCTCCAGTTCCCCGATATCCTTTTTGAGAACTGCTGCCCAAAACTGAACTGCATATTCCAGACAGTGTTGCCAACCTCTCGCAGCGTTTTTTACTGGCAAAACATGGAAAATTTACTGGCAGAACACATTTTTTACTGGCAACCTGAAAAATAACTGAGCTCCTATTAAAAACTAAGACAACTGATATTTAAACACAACATAGAAACACTGACAATACCCATATCAAGTAGTTTGCCTGGTTTACACTTAAAAAGTCAGCATAGCATGACAAATTATCAGACCCTGATATTTATAGACAGTTGTAAAAATCACTGATTTTTACAAACTGTCAGTAAATTTACTGGCGGTTGGCAACACTGATTCCAGATGAGGTATTACTAATGATTTGTACAGGGACAAAATGATATCTCTCTCTCTGGAGTCCATACCTCTCATAATACACAAAAGGATTTTGCTTGCTTTGGAAACTGAAGCTTGGCATTGCATGCCATTAGTAAGTTTATGATCTACCAAAACCCCCAGATCCTTCTCCACTATGGATTCCCCCAGTTGTAATCCCCCTAGTATGTATGATGCATGCATATTCTTAGCCCCCAAATGCATAACTTTACATTTATCAACATTAAACCTCATTTGCCACATAGTCGTCCAATTAAACAGTGCATCGAAGTCTGCTTGTAAGTTGGAGACATCCTGCAAGGACGTTATTCCACTGCATAGCTTGGTGTCATCTGCAAACACTGAAATGGTACTTTTAATCCCAGACCCTATACCATTTATAAATATATTGAAAAGTAAGGGTCCCAACACTGAACCTTGGGGTGCACCACTGGTAACCTTAGACCATAAAGAGTATGAATCATTAACCACTACTCTCTGAATTCAGTCTTTTAGCCAGTTTTCTATCCATTTACAAACTGATCTTTCCAAGCCTGTAGACTTTACCTTACAAATTAGCCGTGTGTGGGGAACTGTGTCAAACGCTTTTGCAAAATCCAAGCATACCACGTCCACAGCCACCCCTCTGTCCAAGGTTTTACTTACCTCCTCATAAAAAGAAATCAGGTTTGTTTGACAACTTCTGTCTTTCATGAATCCATGTTGTCTGTTGCTTAAAACATTTTTTCCAACAAGAACTCATATATGTGGTCTTTTATTAAACTCTCCAATATCTTCCCAACTATAGAAGTTGAACTAACAGGTCTATAGTTATTTGGTAAAGACTTTGATCCCTTTTTAAATATGGGCACCACATTGGCCCTACGCCAATCCAGTGGTACTATTCCAGTCATTAAGGAGTCCCTAAAAATTAGATGGATTTGAAATGACAGAGCTCAATTCTGTTAGGATCCGTGGATGGATGTCCAGCGAATTGCATTCAAACTTGATATACACTCCTTCTCTTCCTCCAGCGCACACTTGCTTCTCAATAAACTCCTGTTCCACTCTCCTGCACAAAACTTGCTTCGGGCCTAGCTAGCACATGGTGAGGCCTGCTATTGCTTTAGCACAGCCTCTGACACCTGACACTTGTAACAAAAATAAATCAAATCTCCTGCGCTGTGCGTCTGGGTGGAATCAGTGGTACTTCTGTGTGGTTGCTACTGTATGCACAATGCACGCCCTGCTGCCTAGGCAACTTGGGAAAGTCCGAAGTGATATAAAATGGAGAAAACAAAAACAGAAGGCGCCAGGCCTAGTACATTATCCTGGGTAAAAGGTTTATTGAATAACAGAAGTGATTAATTTACTCACATTTAGTAAAAGGATTAAAATCATATCATGGTTTTCTTTTTAAAATGTCCATATGGCACTACCCGCATCCCATTGGCCTGACGGGTGTGGTGGTAGGCTGACGTGTTTCCATCCAAGGCTCTGAGGAAGAGGGACACCTTTGAAACGCGTCAGCCTACCACCACACCCATCAGCCCCATGGGATGCAGGTAGTGCCATATGGATATTATCTACATTATCTACATATTTTATGTAGATTCATTTAGCTCCCAGTTCTGAAACAGCTGTTCATTTCACCATGTCCTTTCTCATACTGGTTTCTAAGCAATTAGGTCTGATTCATTAGATCCACCTGAGCAATCTAAAGAGTGTCTTTATATAAAATGTGATGTGGGAAAGTCTCAATCATTTACTAAGCTATTACAAATAATCCTGTGCCCAATAAGGTTATTTCCTATGATTATCAGCTCCACCTAGTGCCCATAATGTTGTATTTACCTGGTTGGGGTTGCAGACCATAATAAATAAACGTATTAGGCAAAATGCCAGATTTCTTTGTGTTGCCAACAGAAAAATCAGCGCCTACATCTATTTAGTCCTTTTTAGGTTTATTTCCGCTAGACGTGGGTCACAGAGCTGTTCAGACCCCATTCTAATGTTCATGTAGACCTGGACATTGTTTACTTATAGATGGATGAGAAACAGAAAGCATTCTTCATAATGTCCTAACCAATGTATAGGTTTATAACACCCAAGTGTTGTGGAGCAGTGATAACCCACTTTACTACCAGCTGGAGTGGCACATAGACAAGCAGAAAGCATCTCCTCTTTACACCATTGGGACTGGAACGTGAGGTGAGCATTGTTTTTGCATATAATGAACATTGAGAGAGCTCAGGTATCAAAAAGTCTATTCTACATCTGCATTTCCCTATTCATCTGTCTAGATAGTTGTCAAACTCTGCACTAATAGTAAGCATTTGTACCTGAGCAATGGTTGAATGGAGGGCTCAAAAAGTGTACTTGCGCAGGGCCCTTGACTGCTAAAGGCAATGGGTAAGATAGCT
Source organism: Glandirana rugosa (assembly GCA_018402905.1). Classification (NCBI taxonomy): domain Eukaryota; kingdom Metazoa; phylum Chordata; class Amphibia; order Anura; family Ranidae; genus Glandirana; species Glandirana rugosa. Next base: position 17,781 of record BLSH010469276.1, read on the forward strand.
GTCCTAGAAGACATTTGGGCTACACTAAGCACATCTAAAAGGCAACCACCCTAGATCTATTTTTACATAAAACCTGCAGCAAAGTATAGTCTAAACTGCAGTTCCAGTGTTTTTTGTTATCCTGGCTGACAAGATTTCATTGCAAAACCTGCAGCAGAGTGCTATGAAACGTCTTTAGACAAGAACCTTAGGTTAGAATAGCCCTCTTTGAGCTCTCCAATGTAGCAGAACATGTATGATCAGTCTTGTCAAATTAAAAGAAAAAAATGTAATAGCAAAAATAGAACTGAAAGCATGAAAACACATTGATGTATTTGGATTTGCCTGTTGTCAGAACCAATACTGAACCACGGTGTAACATTTTTCCTATTGCAATAACATCATAGGAAATCTATTCTGAAGTCCATTTTAATTTATCCTGCTGGCAGGGTGATGTTTGTAGAATCAGAAAGATTGGATAATTGATTGAGCTATGCAGTTTGATTTATATTTACTGCGCTCTCTCTTCCAGTTCATAGTGGCACTGTGATCCAAATTGAATTGAAGCATCTATCTTCAGGCTGTTGGATTTTTCTAATCCCTAGAAGTAGATTTTACATCAATATTAATAACAGCAGTAGACTTGTCTGTCAAATTTCCAATCAGCAGCAACCACTGAACACTTAGTATACCTTAGTTATACACAAAGAAGAGGTAACTGTTACTGAAGATCTACTTTGCTGGTTTGAATTGCAGTGTAAACCTGTGTGTTGCACAATTCAGTTCTCCTAATTGGGGCTACTTTGGGGGCGAAATTGATTGATTTTGTGGAAAAGCAGAGATGCCTTCCCTACTTAGTTCACCAAGACATCACTCTTTTTGTCACCTGAAATATACTTATAAAAAGTCGCTCAGTTAAAAATTTTGATTTAGCAGGGTCTGAATCGCAGCACAAATCAAGCCAAAAATCTCAAGGAAAGTGATTGTATTTTGTTTTCAGAGATACATTTATAGAGTGTGACTCCACTTTTGTTGAGAATAAGTAATCCCCTCTGAATGATTAATGTGCATTACAAGGATTTTAACAAAAGCAGAAGATTCCTACCTTTTTCTGTTTGTTTTACCGTGTCCGTTCCAGACTGATTCCTGAATGGGAGGAGCTGTGCTCATTATAATCACCTTGTGCACTCTCAGGCTGCATTCACACCTGAGCGTTTCGTTTTCAGGCAGAAAGTCGCACAATTTTACAGCGATTTCTACCAAGATTTTTACTGCGATTTTGCTGCAATTTTGTACATGTCAAAAGGTCACCAATGTAAAAAGCAGAAAAATGCCTGTAATGTGCCTAAAATGAAGCTTGTGTACTTTTTTCAGCTTCTGGCGCTTTGCTTCAGGCGACAGAACACTCAGATGTGAACAGGGGCCGCTGTAATGAATGGGATTTTGTTTGTTGGGCGTTTTGGAGCTGCAGAGATGAGCGTTTTACAAGCGTTTTACGAGCTGAAAACGCTCACGTGTGAATGGGCGCTCAATGTTTTAATAAGGAAAGCTGCAGTGTCTGCAACTCTTTAGTTACCCTAAGGGCTCGTTCATGCATAATGTAATGACTGGCATTTTTCAGCGCTGGAAGAACTCCAGTCAACAGTAGAACAACAATTACAGACACTTCACAATGTAATAGAAGACTGATTTTCAAAATATTTATTAAATTACAAAATTTCTTGTGCAGCAATGTTATATGCTATATTGCTACTATTTTTTGTTTTTAAGAAAGTGGAATTCCCCTTTAATGTGAATGTCAATCCAAGCAACTAATGTCTCTTATTTGCTCCTTTTTGCTCTGTTAAATATAACATTGAATTTTATTTTATTTTTTTGCGTCTGTTGAACATGAAAAAAACCAGATGATCATGTCAGAAATTCTTAAATCTTAAGGAGCCCCCAAACTCTTATCTTGAAATACAGAACAATTACTTTCTATGTTGAGGATAGGGTAAGACAGGCCATAGAATATGGGAGAATCCCTCCCACAGAGCTATTGTATTCTGCCAGTGGGAAGCCTTCCCTTCAGGCAGAACACAATGATTAGTGTTGCTGGCTATAGCTGATGGCACCAATCATTCGGGAAGAAGCCGTCAGGCTGGTTGTACACAAGTCAATCAATAGATCAAGTTGGGTGCAACCAGGGTGCCCATAGTTGATCAAAACTGGTGATGTCTTGGCTGTCTGTGTCTCTACACTAGCCTCGGAGCTCTGGAAACTTCCAGCGTGGCTGTAAACTAGGACTGCACAGACCATAGCGATCTGGACAGACATTATCCAGTGAGGCTCACTCAGTGGCGGCCCGTCCATTAGGGGCACACAGGCCCCGCCCCCCCATCCATGCATCTGGCCCCCTGATATACATGTAGAGCAACGGATGCATGGATTCCAATGGGGGGGATTGTTTGTTTTTTGAAGCACGTGATTAGAGCCAGAGGCTCTAATAGGCTTCAAAGAGCACTGTGCCTGAAGCCCACCCAGTTGTGTGACAATAGTGAATGAATATTCACTACTGTAACACTGTCTCTCCTCCCGGCCAATCAGGAAGTGGGTCATGAGACTCGTCACCCGATTGGCCAAAAGGAGATCCGATTGGATTGGCCACCAGGAGGAGGAGGGAGGAGACACAGGGGAACCGAGACAGCAGCCGCCTGCAGCCAAGAGAGAAGCCACTGCCACCCGGAGAGCTGTCCACAAGATGGGGAAAGTGCGGGGCTCTGACCCGCCCGACTGACCGGGGGGGTTCTTTGCCGTCTGTGAACCAACCGGGGGTGGTGGATTGTATGCTGCCCCAGCCTCCCAAAAAAAAAACACCAGCCGCCACTGGGCTCACTGCTTTACATGTGCATGATTTCTTTCATCTTGTGAGTGTTTTACTTCTTATTAAACTTGGTGCATCCTAAATACTACACTTAGATTGGCACTTCTGTTTCTTCCTCATGTTTGCCTACAGAGCTGCTTTCTACTCTGACAGCTGGCCGCCTATTATCTAAAGTGCCCCTGGGATCCAACAACACCAGAATTATCCCTGCACCCTATTGACTATATATAGTTTAATATATCATATGATTATCATTTGCTTTTAATCTTGTATTACCTACCCATTTGTTGTAAGATACCAATACAGTTAACCCTATATTGACTACTATTAGTCACATGTCCCTGTTGTCCCTCAAACACTTCCCAAACGTTGTTATCCTTTCCTTTCTATAAGATAGATTTGGCAACCTACCTTGGCTGGTAAACTCTCTGTAAGCACTGTGAAGCACAAACAATTGTCATTTGTTTAATGAAATACATTTTGTATTCTCTGTTGCATCTCAGTGTTGCTGATCTCTTGCAGTCTTCTTGCAGCCACTCCCTGTCTACATGTACTACAGCAATGACTGCATACTAAGAAGATCCAAACCAATATCTAATAAAAAAGAAAAGAAATCTATCTAAAGATAAATCATCAGCTAAATTAATATGCAGATATAGTTTTGCCCACAATGTAGACAGCTATCGATTACCTCCAATCCTCCATTTACTTTGTCACATCATAGGCACCCCCTTTGCTGTCCTGTGGCCTCACAGCAATCCATTCAAGTGACCAATTACAAAGAAAGTTAGCATGGCCATACATTATACAAATTTCTTGTACAGCTTTCTTTTAGATTTACCATAAATCCTATAAAATGAGGTCAAACCTAAACACTTTCAATTTGTATCAAATCAGGCAGGCCCTTGCACTACATGGTTGAAGGGAAATTGTACAGAAATTCTACAAGAAAATTGTATAATGTATGACCAGCTTTACACCCACCCTGAGATTCTGTGGCTGATTAAGTTGGTAATGAGATTTACTCAGAATGTAATGTACACTGGAGCAATGGGGCCATTTGTTGAAAGGCACACTACAGACATTGGCAGCTGTGAAATTTACTGTAGATTTGAGATATGGTTTGCAGTACCCCTCATTGGCCCTTAGGTGACACTCTTGCTATAGGAACCTTAAAACATTTGTTCTTTAGAGCAAGAGCGTACAAAATAATAGAAGGGTTGACTAGAATAAATAGTTATGCTATAATATCCCATCAGAGTTTTTATTTTGTAGAATCAGATTAAATTGTAGCAGTGGGAAAATGTTTTTTTTTTAACGTGTTTGTGAATTAAGATGAATTAAACACACCACCCACCCTATATTTGTTAGCAGCATTCATAAATACACCTCTCATTCCCTGACAAGTGTTCATGAAATTCTGACTCTCTCTAACTTTCACTGTCTACATGCTTGTTCTGGAAGCCGGACCCAGACAGACAACTAATAACCTTAGTGTAGCACCCTCTACATTAGGTAGGTGCTAGATGAGGATTTTTGGTGTTAAAGTATGTAAATTTAGTCAGACCTGGGGCAGCCCAGTCTGGGAGGAGAGTGCGGGTGGAAGTGTGGAGATGGAGACGAGGTACTGAAGCTGTCGAGGCCTTTAGGGAACTCCCAGTCTGGAGGTTGGAGATTCTGGAGGAGGCACATGAGAGAGCAAGCAGAGGACAGCGGGAGAAGTGTAATTCAGAGAGGTCTCCAGAAGTTATTATTATTATTTTGGTTACTTATATAGCGCTATCAATTAACGCAGTGCTTTACATATACATTGTACATTCACATCAGTCCCTACCCTCAAGGAGCTTACAATCTAAGGTCCCTAACTCACATTCATACATATACTTGGGACAATTTAGACAGGATCTAATTTACCTGCCAGCATGTCTTTGGAGTGTGGGAGGAAACCGGAGTACCCGGACGATACCCACGCAGGCACATGGAGAACATGCAAACTCCAGGCAGGTAGTGTCGTGGTTGGGATTCGAACCAGTGACCCTTTTGCTACCAGGTGAAAGTGCTATCCACTACACCACTGTGCTCACCAGTTGTCAGTGAGTGACACAGCCCAGGGAAGTGGAGATGCACAAAAGAGATTGGGAGGAAGACAATCTGGAAGAGGTGAAGGGAGAGACTGGGATTTGGTGTCATGGATGGTGTATTGATGGGCTGGGAGTTGTAGTCCATCGTGTCTAGTTAGCACCGATGAATTAACTTTCTACACAAGGGGAACCTCAACCCCATGCCCACAAAGGGTGGTCCGGAGGCCTGGTAAGTTTACACCAGGTCTCACATGTGCTAGCTAGGCCAAACAAGACCTCAAACGTACAAGAGGTACACGGACGCACCCATAGCAGGCCCATGAGGCCAAAGGAGGGTGTGAGGTTTCTGTA
>BLSH010469276.1:24974-40169 GCA_018402905.1 Glandirana rugosa
TAGAGGGGTGGACGTGGGTTAAATAACCTGTTTGGCTACACTAGAAGGAAGCCAGCAATGACAGTATTCATATTTCTTTCATGACCAATGGCTTTAAACAGAGAAGAGTGTAAGTATACCCTGAGATGCACACCAGATGCATGTTTGGTGCATTTGGTGATTAATAAAACATTTATTGTATTTTTAAACACAACTAATTTTGACTTAGAATTAGCCTCTGTACAGCTAAATTCAGACTGGAAGAGGAAAAAGAAGGACTGGGAGCTAGTTTGGTGTGCTGCAAATGTGCAGACAAGGAACAAACTGACAGGAGGAGAGAACAGAGTGCAGGGAATGTCCAATAAATTGGGTGCAGGTGGGGAGATGACCCCACCATGTTCTTTACCTGTAACAGGGAAAGAGGTGTCATCCTCCTGGTTGTAATCTATGTTAGGGCTCTGTAAACGTCGGGGCTGGGTGAACTAGAATGCAACACCTTTGGCAGGTACAGTAGCTCCTTTTAATGTGTTTCATCTGTGTACTTAGATATTTTCCTGGAATTCAGATTTAACTGCCCATCACAATTCCTTGTTTTAGGCAGGTTGTGTTAAAGAGAAGCTCCAGTCATATTTGTGTTTATTAAAAGTCAGCAGCTGCAAAAACTGTTGCTGCTGACTTTTAATAAACAATCACCTGTTTCAGGATCCAGTGATGTGCTCACCCGAGCTGTTCTTTCAATCAGTCCTCTGTCCCATTAACTGTGGGCACCTGGCTGTGGCAGCTTGCGGCTTCACAACCGGATGCCCACTGCGCATGCGTTAGCCACGCTGTACATTGTGAATGGGCACACAGTCTTCTGAGACCCGTGCCATGTCCCAGAAGACTGCAGGGAGGGAGGGGGAGTGGAGAACTTCCATTCAGATTGCCTAGGCGATCGGAGGGGAAGTGAGAGCGGGTAACTGTCAGGGGGAGTGGAGAACTTCCGCTCAGATTGCCTAAGCCAGGCATGTCCAAAGTCCGGCCCACGGGACAATTGCGGACCGTGTTCCAGTTTTATACGGCCCCACAGGTACTGTGGCAAAATCTATGTGTTGTGGCCCCTGAGCGGCGACCCCTGGGATCTCTGGGTCTCTGAACGCAGCGGGACTGCACGTCCTCAGTCGTTCTTGCGATCTCTCTGACGTCGTGGGATTTGGTGCGTTCCCTGCGGCGCCTGTGCTGTGTCTCCACCACACACAGCTACAAGGTCGGGGAATATACGCGGCTTGTGGAGCTGTTCAGCTTGCTGCAGCTGGGATCCTTAGTCCCTCAGAGTTGCCATTACTGGGCTCGAATCATCGGACCGGCTGGGACTTTGGACATGCCTGGTCTACTGTGTTCAATCTGGTCATAACTGGTGAACCTGCATATGCAATGAGAAATAATTTCTACCACCAATATTAAACAGAAACAAAGCTTTTAAAACAGTTTGGGCGTAAGTGTAGCCGAGCAGGCAAATATAAAATGAAATTATACATGCATGAACTACTTTTTCTGGTCAAAAAATATTTACATTTGTTCATTCAGTTTTCAGATCCGGGCACCCTTGCAGCACACAGCCTTGACCATTTACTTGCATAAAATAGTTAATTTGCATTTAATTTTAATGGTTCAAAGAATGTCAGGCAAAATGGTTGGCCCTCACGCATGTTCACATTATCATATCTGGCCCTCGCTGAAAAAAGTTTGGGCACCCCTGGCCTAGGCAACCCGAGTGGAAGTGAGAGCAAGTACCTGTCGGGGGAGTGGAGAACTTCCGCACAGATTGCCTAGACCAGGGTTTCTCAACCAGTGGCATGCGTACCCCTGCGGATACGTGCACCAAGGGCAGGGGGTACGTCCAGTGCTGTGTCTTCCGAGTCCCGCACACATACAGTCTCCAGCGGCTTGCTGTAGCTGTGTTGCGCAGGACTGTGCTATCAAAGGGGCAAGCGGTCCGCCCCATGCGCAGGGTGGGGGTGTCAGGCCGGCGGTAGGTGCCCGGGGTCCTGTCAATGGAATGGAGCCCATCGCGCAGCCCGAAGATGTTTCCCCGGCCAGGGCTGACAAACCAGGCAGCCCCATGTCCTCCCATTTCCTGCCCCCCCCCCTCTCCAGCGCGCCTCGGATGTCCTACCTGCCATCTGTGAAAATGCCTGCTGCGGCTACCTGAAAAAAAGGTCCTGCCTGCTCAGGCACTACACATTCCAGCATGTCCAGCCATAAGTGCCTCCTATCAGTACCTCCTATCGATGCCACCTATCAGTACCTATTATCAGTACTTCCTATTAGTGCCTCCTATCAGTACCTCCTATCAGTGCCTCCTATCATTACATCCTATCAGTGCCTCCTATCAGTGCCTCCTATCAGTGCTGCCTATCAGTGCTGCCTATCAGTGCCTCCTATTCAGGACCGGCCCTACCATGGGTTACCAGTGGGACCATTGGACCCATGCAGCACGTTGAGAGGGGCAGCAAATTGAACCATGGCCGCCTCTCCTTCTCTTCAATTTACCCAGCAAATTGATGACCCAGATTTTTTCTTCCAGCAGTTTTGTGTCATGACGACAACTGCCCCTTGGGCCACCTCGCCTGCCCCTATACTACCCTAGCCTGTCTATATAATACCCTAGCCTGTCTATATACTACCCTAGCCCGCCCCTATACTGCCCTAGCTTGTCTATATAATACTTAGACTGTCCATATACTACATTAGCATGTCTATATATTACCCTAGCATGCCCATTTACTACCCTAGCCTTTCTATATACTACCCTAGCCTGTCTATATACTACCCTAGCCTTCCTCTATACTGCCCTAGCCCGCCACTTGGAATTGAATATAATGGTATGTCATATAATTTTGCATATAGACAGGGGGGGATAGCAGCATTTCATTCATGAACCCAGGCAGCACAATGTCTTGGGCCAGCCCTGCTCCTATCGGTACCTTCTATCAGTGCCCCCTATCAGTGCCTCCTATCAGTACCTCCTATCAGTACCTCCTATCAATGCCACCTATCAGTACCTCCTATCAGTGCCTTCTATTAGTACCTCCTATCAGTGCCTCCTATCAGTACCTCCTATCAGTGCCTCCTATCGGTACCTCCTATCAGTGCTGCCTATCAGTACCTCCTATCAGTACCTGTTATCAGTGCCGCCTATCAGTACCTCCTATCAGTGCCACCTATCAGCACCTCCTATCAGTGCCTCCTATTAGTGCCACATATAAGTGCCGCCTATCAGTGCCTCTTATCAGTGCCTCCTATCAGTACCTCCTATCAGTGCCTCCTATCAGTGCAGCCCATCAGTGCCTCCTATCAGTGCAGTCTCCCATCAGTGCCTCCTATCAGTGCAGTCTCCTATCAGTGCCTCCTATCAGTACCTCCTATCAGTGTCTTCTATCAGTGCAGCCTCATGAGTCCCTCCTATCAGTGCCTCCTATCGGTGCTGCCTCATCAGTGCATCCTATCAGTGCAGCCTATCAGTGCCACCTATCAGTGCAGCCCATCAGTGTCTCATATCAGTGCAGCCCATCAGTGCCTCCTATCAGTGCAGCCTCCTATCAGTACCTCCTATCAGTGCCTCCTATCAGTGCTTCCTATCAGTGCAACCTCATCAGTGCCACCTTATCAGTGCCACCTATCAGTGCCCATCGCTTTCTCAAGACAGGGGTACTCAGGAAATTTTTTTAGACTTACAGGGTACTTCGCTGTTAAAAGTTGAGAAACACTGGCCTAGGCGATCCGAGTGGAAGTGAGAGCGGGTACCTGTCAAAACCAGGTACTCCCCCTCCAAAAGAAGTGCCATTTCTAAAAAGGAGGGGGTGAGGTGGCCTTAATGCAGCCCTGAAAATTTGCACTCGCATTTGGCGAGTGTAAATTAGTGGAGGGCGAGTGTGGAGAAGGGGCGGACTGGACTGACAATTTCCTGGCTGTTGGCTTCTGGCAGAAGGGGTGCGACCATCAGAGCGGCCCGGAGGGGGCCTCCATGCCTCCGGACCGCTCTGATCTCCTGTAAAAAAGGCCTCACCGCTTCTGCGATCAGCCAGGAAACTGTCAGGAGGATCTAGCGGCCGGATCACACAGAACGGGGATCTCCCGCTGAGACCCAGCTTCTATATGAATAGCTGGTGTCTCGCTGTCGAACGAAGTCCCACCTCCTGGATTGGACTAGTGTGCTGTCTATTAGAGTAGCCGGTCCAGGAGGCGGGACTTAGTTTGACAGCGCATATAGAAGCCAGGTATTTGCAAAAGAACCCTGCTCTTTGTGATTCGGGCTGGCCGCCAGATCCTCCTGGCGGTTTCCTCCCGATCCCTTCCTGCTGCACTGATGGGCAATAATAGACTGCATTGACGGGCAATGATAAGGCTGCACTAATGGGCAATGATATGCTGAACTAATGGGCAATGATAGGTTGCATTGATAAGCAATGATAAGGCTGCCCTAATAGACTGCATTGACGGGCAATGATAAGGCTGCACTAATGGGCAATGATATGCTGCACTAATGGGCAATGATAGGCTGCACTGAGGGGGACTGATAAAGCTGCACTGATGGGCAATGATATGCTGCACTTATGGGCACTTATAGGCTGCACTGATGGGTAAAGATATGCTACACTTATGGGCACCTATAGGCTGCGCTGATGGCTAATGATATGCTGCATTGATGGGCAATGCTATGCTGCAGTTATGGGGACTGATATGCTGCACTGATGGGCACTGATAAGGCTGTACTGATGGGCATTGATAAGGCTGCACTGGTGGGGTGACAATGATGGGTGCTGATAAACTGCACTGATGGGCACCAATGAGGGCAATGATATGCTGCACTTATGGGGAATGATATGCTGCACTGATGGGCAGTGATAGGCTGCACTGATGTGCACTGATAGGCTACACTGATAGGCAATATTAGGCTGCATTGATGGGCACTGATAGGCTGCACTGATAAGGCTGCAATGATGGTCACTGATAGGCTTCACTGATGGACACTGATAAGGCTGCACTGATGGGCACTGATAAGGCTGTACTGATGGGGCACTGATAAGGCTGCACTGATAGGGCTGCACTGATAAAGCAGCATTGGTGTGCTGCACTGATGGGCACTAGTAGGCTGCACTGATGGTCACTGATGAGGCGGCAATGATGGGTACTGATAAACTGCACTGAAGGGCACTAATGAGGCTGCACTGATATGCTGTTCTGATGACCACTGATAAGGCAGCACTAATATTATGCACTGATGGGCACTGATAGGCTGCACTGATGACCACTGATGAGGCCGTGTGTAGGGGCGGACTTAGGGGCAGGGCAGGGTAGGGGTTGGGGGGGGCAACTGGTGGCGAGTAACTGGGGTAGTGGATCAAGACTTGACTTGAAATTTTGAGCCCTGACTTAAAGTGTTTGTAGTCCTAAAAAAAGTTTTGCCCATTGCGCCACACAGCCATTAATATAAACATAGTACAGGTTTATTAAAGCAGAACTCCGGGATCGGCAAAAAGTCCCCCATTAGTACACCCCCCACACAAAACTTTAAACAGTTATTACATTTGTGAAATTTCTTACCATTGAAGAGAAAATGCAAATTGAATTTTCAGGAAGTTAGCTCCGCAGTTCAAAAAATGCATCATGTATTCTGCCAGGGAGGCTCTGTTAGAACAGTGATTGTATCATATCCTCTTCTCTCTCTTTACACTGTCCTCAAACTACATTTCGCATCATGCTTTGCATATTGCAGTGAATGTGGGAGGTACACTAGGCCTGTACATGTAAATGTGGATAAGTCCACTTCAACATAAATCACACCCCCTCATTCTGCAGCCAGGCCCACTATTCAGTGGCACACACAGCAGGGCAGGATAAGTTACACCTTATAAATGCAAAGCATGTGTGTTCTCTCACCTCCAGCCACAACAGGACATAAACATATTGTCCTTACTTGCTTTATGTAATTATTACCGAACTGCACACACATCCCATAATGCCCATCAGTGTGGCTTAGCAGTGCCCATCAGTGTGGTCGCACCAGTGCCCATACACACTGTGATCAGCTCTAATTCAGTATTAGAAATATTCTTCCTCCTGCTGCTGCAGATTTGAGACCTTTCTAACAGCAATCAGTGCTGGTATGGTGTATGGGAACATCCCTAGCCACACCACAGAGAGAGCCGGGCCATGATGCTTTACATCAGCGGGTGACACAAGTAAATTTCCGCACGAGAATAAAACAAAAAAGCGCAGCGCTAACTTACTAATCAATAACACAATAATGGTGGAACCCTCTAATGTATGGAAATCTCAATAGACTTCAATATTACCACAATACCGGTCTCTGCAGGGGCAGCCCGTGCATTAAGGGCGCACGGGCACTGCCCTCCTATCCATGCACCCAGCCCCTTTCCGGACACTGGACACATGGATTCCTATGGCGGGGGTGGGAGGGGATGGTTTTTTTAAAGCACCTGATCAGAGCCTGTGACTCTAACAGGCTTCAAAACAGGGTGGTCTGCGCCCCAATCCCACCCAATTGTGTGACTATAGCAAATTAATTTTTGCTATTTTCACACTGCCGTTACCCCCGCCAATCAGGAGCCAGGTTTGTGAGACCTGTTTCCCGATTGGCCAAAGCACCAGGCAATCCTATTGGATGCCTGGCGCTAAGGATGGGGAGGTACAGCAAGCAGAGGAGAAGGATCCACCGCTGCTCTGCCGTACACGAAGGAAGACACACAGCGTCAGAGAAGGAGACAGCAGCCGCCGCTGCTCTGCCCTACATGGAGGAGGACACAGCCAGCCCGCCCGTAAGTGCCAGACCTCCTACGGAGGGGGGGTCCTGCCAGTGAGAGCCGCGCGCAGGAGAGACCGGGGGTTGCTGATTGACCCACTGGGTCTCTGTGATATGTAACATAACATATATTACATATCACACTGAAAATAAGACATACAAATGACTGCAAACTTTGCAGGGATGGTGAAAACCTTGGCATATGTGGATATATGGCAGTGTACAGTGTCCCCTGCTTATCAGTGCTGCGTTATCAGTGCGACCTCATTAGTGCACATATGTGTAGCCTCATTAGTGCAGCATATCAGCGCCCATAAGTGCAGCCTTAGTGCCCATGAGTTCAGTTTTTCAGAGCAGCCTCATCAGTGCAGTTTATCATTGCCTATAAGTGTGGTCTCATCTGTGCCCACCAGTGCAGCTTATCAGTGCCCATCAATGTGGCTTATCTGTGCCCATCAGTGTGGCTTATCAGTGCCCATCAGTGCGGTCACACCAGTGCCCATCAGTGTGGCTTATCAGTGCCCATCAGTGTGGTCGCACCAGAGCCCATCAGTGTTGCTTATCTGTGCCCACCAGTGCAGCTTATCAGCGCCCATCAGTGCCACTTATCAGTGCCGTCACACCAGTGCCCATCAGGGCAGCTTATCAGTGCCTATCAGTGTGGCTTATCACTGTGGTCACACAGTGCCCATCAGTGTGGCTTATCAGTGCGGTCACACCAGTGCCCACCAGTGCAGCTTACCAGTACCCATCAGTGCGGCTTATCAGTGCCCATCAGTGCAGCTTTCTGTGCCCATCAGTGTGGCTTATCAGTGCCCATCAGTGCGGCTTACCTGTGCCCATCAGTGTGGCTTATCAGTGCCCATCAGTGCGGCTTATCAGTGCACAGTGGGGAATGTTACCAGAGATCTGCCACATTGCAGAGCGGAGATCTCAGGCTGTGTATGTGTAAACACTGCTCGCAGTAATGTCCAGCCTCCCAGATGGCATTGTGATAGACAGCGCACCGGGAGGTGGGACATTACTGTGAGCGGTGTTTACACATACAACATCTGTCAGCCTGAGATTTCCGCTCTGAAATGCGGCTGATCTCTGGTAGCATTCCCCACTCTCAGCACTGAGAGAGATTGGTGGCAGTGCTGGCAGGGAGCAGAGGAGGAGGGAGGAGGGAGCAGAGAAGGAGGACACCATCTCCATGGGAGGCACAGACCGGGGTGTGTGAGACCTCCTCCGCCCACTACAGTGCGCAGAGCAGAAATGCGAGTCCCTGCTGTTTCTAGAGCACTACAGGTGGGCTGTGACAAGGCTGCTGGCTGGGAGTACAGGAGGGATAGCAGCCAGCGGTCTTACAAACAGGAAACCACTGGGCAATAATGTTTTTTCAGCAAGTTCAGCAGGCTACTAGAGAGGAACTACAGAGCTCAGCAGAAGATGGATGGTATAGTTTGTGAAGGTAGGAGATTAGCAACAAGAACATGGAAAACAGTTTTTTCCTGGAGTTCTGCCTTAAGTATATGCGATAGAACTGGGAAAAGGTGTCAAATGCCAAACAGTTGGCCCAAATGTACAAATACATTACATGGTTACATACACTAATCAAATAGTCCGTATTAATAGTGTCATAGCATCTATGGTGACCCAATGCATTTCGTTAGTTCAGTCTCACTCTTCAGGGGCTGATGCATAGACATAATCTATAGTATAAAGTAGAAATGGTTAAAAAATATAACAGAAATGAACACGGAAATGTATCAGGTAGATTGAAATGTGGGAATCACACTAAGGGATCCATACTCACAAAGATGCAGGATGCTGCATGCCAAAGTCGCACCGCCACCACAGACATCGGACCTGGTAGCTCTGGGTAAAGCATCCACACTTACTACGGACTATTTTGGCATTGGACACCTTTTTCCTGTTCTATTGCTGGCATACAGTATACTTAATAAACCTGTACTATGTTTTTATTACTGGCTGTGTGGCGCTTCATCTAAAGCCCCAATAGGCAAAACTCTGCATTTGTATGTATAATGGGGATAGAGGCGCCTTGCAGGGTACTACCTACCATATTTTGTTTTTTCACCTAAAAAAAAAAAAAAAAAAAGAGAGATTCTGTTCCCTCATAGCAGGTTAAACAGCACAGTGCTTGTGCTATCTAATCTGCTACCTCTCTAAACTGTAAAAAAAAACTGCCTGATCCTGTCACTTCCTGTATCCCCCTCTCTGTGCTGACCATTATAATCATGGCTGCTGTGCCCTGACTACCATGGTCAGTTTGCGTCATCTGCAGCTCTCCTCTGTCCCCCTCACCCCCTCCCTCCCTGCCTGCCAGCTCTGTGTCTCTGTCTCCCCCCTCCTGCTGCTATTATTAAAGAATAAAAGATTAGAAATTGTTAATGGCAGCCCCTTTAGTATAACTAGACATAACACACTGTATACGTGTTTTATTAAAACAAAGCTTCTAAATACCTCTATCTTCAGACCAGTCACGTGACTCCCGGCCGGTCTCCTGTTCCAATCCAGTCTTGTCTATTTTCCTATCGTGCACTTTCCTGGCAAACAGACTCTTATGAAGGGGCCCTGCGCGGCTCCAAAACGTTGCACTTTTCTGTGATGTGATCTCTACAATAAAGAAAAACTTGGACGAAGATCCACGGTGTACTGGCGTATATGTACACCTGCTCCAATCTAGGGCTTCTGAGGTAGGGACTGAGTGCCCATCCCCGGCTGATGTCAGAGGGAGATCCGGGCCCCTCCTGCAGTAGTCCTGGATCGGAGTGGGAGACCGGCTGGGAGTCACGTGACTGGCCTGAAGATAGCTGTACAGAGGTATTTAGAAGCTTTATTTTAATCAAACACTTTTACAGTGTGTTATACCTAGTTATATTAGAGTGGCTGCCAGTGACATACAGTTTTGTAGTAACAACCACTTTAAAGCAGAACTTCCCTTTTTGGATGAAGCTCCTCTTAAAGCCTCATACACACGAGCGTTTTTTTGACGCCACTTTTTTGGGTGTTTTTTGCAGCTCTCCGTGTTATTCAATGGCCCTCTAAAAAACGCTGATGTTTTTAAATAGTAAAGGGCGTCGGCCTTAGTGAGCTGTTTCTAGAACGCGGGACCAGTGCGTTCTGAAGCTGTAGCGTTTTTTTACGCTAATCGGCAAATCGCTCACTAACGCCTGCTAATGCCGTACCGGCGTTAACTGGCGTTTTTTGATGCCAATGTTTTTAGAGTGAAAAATAGCAGAGGACTGATTTTTTTTTAAAAAACGCCTATTGACGCAGACGCTCACTAACGCCGATGCAAAACGCCGAAAAAAACACAGACTTTTCCAAAACGTCGGACCCAACGTTTTGCTTATTTTTTCTCAGACGCCCGTGTGTATGAGGCCTTAACATCATGCAACATTGATTGCATCAAGGTGAATTGGATTCAAATTCTTGCAAGCTGAATTTTAGTGCTTTGACCTGAATTTTTCCATTTAGCCTAATTGAATAATTGAATGGATTCAAAAATAATTTCAAAAAAGTTTATAAAATGTGCATCTATTCAAAACCATTAGAGCACATGCAGCTAAGTTAATAAAATTGGCACCTTTTTTTGTGGAAAACATATTGCCATTGTGAACTTTTTCTTGGTAATAACACTGGCAACAAGCCCCAATCCAGGCAGATAAAATAGCAGCCAGATAACAACATCTTGGGGTCTATTTATGGAAAATTTGCTGTGCAAATGTCCCAGCATTCGTACAAACATTGCAAATACTTCTTATGATGTTTTTAATGTGTAGATTGTCATGTTCTGTGTACAGAGTCTCATCACTTAATGACCAAGTTCTGTTCCTACGACTAGGTTGTTAAGGGAATTGGTCAATAAGTGAGGGATCTTACCAATTTTTCAAGCAACATTACTGTACAGTAGAGTAGTCTTGGATATTACTATTGTAGTGAAAGAGAAGAGATCACTGAGGAGCCACGCTGCTGTTTCCATGTAGGTTCCTATACAGCACAATGCATTGTACAAAAGTTTAGGAGATGGGAGGGAGATCCCAATCAAAGACTATCCCCCTGGACTTTTAAGGCAGACGTAGTATAAACAGTACATCGAAAAAAGGGGAAATGGGAGTATGGTAAAAATGTGTACATTTTATTTATACATTGTAGATAAAAATAAAGTGAACAAGAGCATTAGGACACAAATTCGTCACTTTACCAATACAAAAACAAAAACAAAATACATGATATGATGTATAAAAATACAAAAACAGACATATATTCAAGGTACCACAGTTAACAGCATAAGAAAAAATTGGACTTGATGCATTTGAGATTTGCACACTCAGATGACCACTGTGGTAGCAGGGTCCTGGGGCAATGTCACAAACGTCCCAACATGTTTTGGCTAATCCTTCTTCAGGGGATAATAAACATCAAGTGGAGTAAAGAAGTGCTGTCTGTAAGAAGTTAAATCATACACGACATAAATATATAAAGTTTGTTTATAAAAAAAAAAATTAGAGCAAGACCAGATAAACTATACAATCATTATACAATCAGTCTGAGCTGGTTACAACACAGCCAAAAACGAAATTTACATTATAGCCCCAGTTTTAGAAACAGGGGACTATACACTCCCCCCATTAAAAGTCCTCAGTGTCTAGTATCTGTCAGGAACCATGAATCAGACCAAGACAGAAGTGCAGTAAAATCACACTTTTTAATAAAAAGGTAAAATGACATAAACACAGTTAACATGTTCAAAACATAGCCAGGGTTCGGTAACCAGAGCGGATAGTCAGAGCAAGCCAGTGAAACAGGAGTCCAGAGATCAGCGAGGTCAAACAAACAGCATGCAGGGTCAGGAGCCAGGAGGATAGTCAGCTGAGCAGGGTCTTGAATCCAGGAACCAGAAGGTAACGTCAAACAGGCAAAGTCTTTCACAGGAAAACACAGCAGAGATTTCTCCGGAGATGTTGACCAAGGCAAAGGCATCTGCGATCTGATCTAAGCAGTTTATAGAGCAGCAGAGTTGGCTTAACAAGGCAATATATGATCATCAGCTGAGACAGAGTAGAAGCTGAGACTGGCAATTAACCCTCAGCTGAGCAGATTGCTCTGAGAAGGGGAGCTGGGCCCAGCCCTGACAGTATCTGAACCAAAAAACTTGGATGGGAGAAGGGAAGAGTAAGCAGTAAGAGAAGAAGGTTATACTTTCAAAACATCAATTAACAGCATATTTACATCAACATGTTACAGGAACCTCACTATCTACCTAACTGCCCCCACTCTAGCAGCTTGATAGAAATTTTTTGTTACCTGAAAAGAAAAAAAACAAAGTTACACACAGAAAACACATAACAGCATCACTGATCAAACTGGAAGCAAAGCCTCACTCCCAGGAGAACGAAACTTTCTTCCACATTTTAAATGCAAAGCAAAGCTAGAATTTAAAGCAGAGGTCTGCCTCCCCTTTAAAAATTAAAAGTCAACAGCTACACATACAGTAGCTGCTGACTTTTACCATTAGGACACTTACCTGTCCTGGAGTCCAGCGATGTCGGCACCTCTGCCGACCTTCGGATTGGCTGATCGAGTGCTGCCGCTGCCATTGAGGGTAAGGGAACCCAGAAGTGTAGCCTTTTGGCTTCATGCCGAGCCCCTACTGCGCATTTGCGAGCCACCGCTGCACTTTCTCACTGGCCCGGCGGTGGGGGAGGAGGGAGGAGGAGGAAGCCGGGCTGCTGACATCAGCGGTCCTGGCTACGGCTCGGGCTCCCAGATGTGGGCAAAAGAGCACCTGTCAAAGACAGGTATCCTCTCCCCCCTCCCCCTGAAAGGTGCCAAATGTGACACCTTAAGGGGGGTGGAATCCAACGAGCGGTGCCACTTTTGGGTCACCATCTAGCGGCAGAATTCAGTATGGCAGAAGTCCTTATTGGCAGAGTATTGAAATCACTTAACACATGTGGAAAATTTTGACCACAAAGTTCTCTAAAACTATACACTATCTGGCTATGTACCCCATAGTCTATTTAAAGTAAAACAACTTTTTCTAGTCTCTGTTCACAGGACTGAAGACTCCTCTTGACTTTTACACAGGAAAAACTGTTTTTTCAGAGCAGACACTAATAATTGCCAGCTTTACTATGACAGTCCCTTGAAATGGTTACCAGTAGAAATGAGGATCTGGCAAAGTAACTGGCTTCACTTGTTTGTCCACAGTAGTCACATAGTAAACAACATCTTTTTTTTCCAGGTCTGCAGATGACCACTTTGTCAGAGTAGATATGCCAGCCATAATTGCAGTAAAGTATCCATCCATACCATCATAACGCTCATCAATGAAAGATGAATAGCCAGCTTTTCTGAAAGGCTTGGGTACAGACAGGAGAGCTTCACTGCACCACTCCTCTCACTTAGATTCAATTGCATGCATAGTCTCTGAAGGAACATATGAACATTCCAGGCCATATTCTTTAGCAACTCTTTTGTTAAGCACTCTTTGTAAGCGAGCAAGTTTTGGCAGGGCTCTGGTATTCCCCAATCCAGGACGCACACAAGAATTCAGAGACTTTTGCACCATGGCCTTAGCAGACAACCTTTTAGTTTCAACTGGACTGATAACTTTAGGCAGAGGCTCACTAGTAACACTTGGCTCTTCCAAATTGTTGTCTCTCCAAAGTCTATAGCTGTCCAGTCTGGGAAAGTGAAGGTAGCAGCAACATACTCAGCCCACAACAGTTCTTGTGACATAGATTCAAACAGTTCATCATCACCAGATATATCAGACAAGGAATCTATCTCAGACTCCCTTAATCCTTCTGCAGGCAAATATTTACACATTGACCCCACTGTAGTGCTTATCCCAGATTTCTTACCAATTCCTTACGGTGATGCCGTCCTCTGGTTCCGGTTATGGTAGTCTCTGGGGTAGGCCTCAACCACGGCTGCGGGACGCCATTACATAGCTCACCTTTTTAAGGACAGGTGCAGCAGGCACAGTAGCAATAGTGATGTCTGCTGATGGCACTTTAGCAGTGACATCTCCAGACAGAACACTCACAGTAGCAGGTATGTTTCACAGCAGGAGCAGTAGCCTCCTCTGTAGCAATACCTGTGGCCTAATCAACTCTGTAGGCGCAGGGTGGCATAGTAGGGTGGTCCACAGCAAACAGGTACTCCTCGCAGTGCAGGCAATGAACAAACAGGCGGAGGTGTACGGCCAGTCTTCCACACATGTGGCATAACATATCCAGCACTTCTTGGTCCCCAACAGTATACAGCACAAACCGACCATGCCACTTCAGGCGGATGCTGGTTTCTGTTAGCAGGGTTCCCGACAGCATTTGCAGCGGTGCCGACAGTAAACATCTTGGACCCCACAGTGGCTTACACAAGAGAAAATTCAGCCATAACTGGGCTCTGATCTTCTCTGTTGTAACAGCAATCTTTCTCTCTCTTCAGCGCCAGACACACACACAGCGTCTCACGCGGCAGCAGGTAGTAACCCCTCCCACTTGCTCTTCTGATCATGTAGCTCCCGAGCTTCTCTCACTCCACCCACAGCTCATGCAGTCAGGAATGTGATCTGCAATTAACCCCCGTCTTCCTGGAGAAAGGGACAAAGTCCAGGAAACCTCTCTTTTAGCAGAGACTCCTGGGTTCTTCCCCACTAGAATAGTGTAGCACTTTGGAAACAGTCTCAAGGGCTTTACCTAAGGTCACAGTTCCCAATCCCCATGGTACCATAATGAAATTCCTGAGTTGCAGTTGGTTGCTAGGAACAATGGCAAACTTATTCCACCAGGCCCCACATTGGGCGCCAAATGTAGTGCCTGCCCCAATTTTCCAGGAGCCTAATGAGAGACAGGGACAGGGAGGGCTGACATAGTTTCTCAGGGCTGAATCCATGGCTATAATTGGGAGTTACATAGTAGATAAGGCCGAAAAAAGACAATAGTCCATCCAGTTCAGCTTGTGTAGGTGTATGTGTGTCAGTGTCTATGATTTTTTCCCATGTCCCTGTATGTTGTGTTCTTGGAGATAAACATCCAAGAGTCTTTTAACCACTTACTGCCTGGCCTATAGACAAATGTGACTGTGTGTATGTGGATGTGTTCGACTTGACCTACCTGATAACAGAAAAAAGCCGGAATAGATGATACATTGAGGGTTAATATCGGTACCTAAGTCGGGACTCTTTGATACAGTCGGGAGGGACAGGGACAGAGAGTAATCCGAGGACCTTTTAACCCCGTCCGTGATGTAAACCGCGGGTTACACCCCGGACCACCTTATTCAAACGGTAACAAGGATCGTTGGTTGACGTTGAGTCCTTAAAGTAATACCATGGTACCCCTAACCCTTGACACTGGAATCCATTTCGGGAACTCTGACAAAGGTTTCACGAT
>BLSH010469276.1:40179-57151 GCA_018402905.1 Glandirana rugosa
GCCTTGGTCTCAGACTTTTGCACCATGGCCTTAGCAGACAACCTTTTAGTTTCAACTGGACTGATAACTTTAGGCAGAGGCTCACTAGTAACACTTGGCTCTTCCAAATTGTTGTCTCTCCAAAGTCTATAGCTGTCCAGTCTGGGAAAGTGAAGGTAGCAGCAACATACTCAGCCCACAACAGTTCTTGTGACATAGATTCAAACAGTTCATCATCACCAGATATATCAGACAAGGAATCTATCTCAGACTCCCTTAATCCTTCTGCAGGCAAATATTTACACATTGACCCCACTGTAGTGCTTATCCCAGATTTCTTACCAATTCCTTACGGTGATGCCGTCCTCTGGTTCCGGTTATGGTAGTCTCTGGGGTAGGCCTCAACCACGGCTGCGGGACGCCATTACATAGCTCACCTTTTTAAGGACAGGTGCAGCAGGCACAGTAGGAATAGTGATGTCTGCTGATGGCACTTTAGCAGTGACATCTCCAGACAGAACACTCACAGTAGCAGGTATGTTTCACAGCAGGAGCAGTAGCCTCCTCTGTAGCAATACCTGTGGCCTAATCAACTCTGTAGGCGCAGGGTGGCATAGTAGGGTGGTCCACAGCAAACAGGTACTCCTCGCAGTGCAGGCAATGAACAAACAGGCGGAGGTGTACGGCCAGTCTTCCACACATGTGGCATAACATATCCAGCACTTCTTGGTCCCCAACAGTATACAGCACAAACCGACCATGCCACTTCAGGCGGATGCTGGTTTCTGTTAGCAGGGTTCCAGACAGCATTTGCAGCGGTGCCGACAGTAAACATCTTGGACCCCACAGTGGCTTACACAAGAGAAAATTCAGCCATAACTGGGCTCTGATCTTCTCTGTTGTAACAGCAATCTTTCTCTCTCTTCAGCGCCAGACACACACACAGCGTCTCACGCGGCAGCAGGTAGTAACCCCTCCCACTTGCTCTTCTGATCATGTAGCTCCTGAGCTTCTCTCACTCCACCCACAGCTCATGCAGTCAGGAATGTGATCTGCAATTAACCCCCGTCTTCCTGGAGAAAGGGACAAAGTCCAGGAAACCTCTCTTTTAGCAGAGACTCCTGGGTTCTTCTCCACTAGAATAGTGTAGCACTTTGGAAACAGTCTCAAGGGCTTTACCTAAGGTCACAGTTCCCAATCCCCATGGTACCATGATGAAATTCCTGAGTTGCAGTTGGTTGCTAGGAACAATGGCAAACTTATTCCACCAGGCCCCACATTGGGCGCCAAATGTAGTGCCTGCCCCAATTTTCCAGGAGCCTAATGAGAGACAGGGACAGGGAGGGCTGACATAGTTTCTCAGGGCTGAATCCATGGCTATAATTGGGAGTTACATAGTAGATAAGGCCGAAAAAAGACAATAGTCCATCCAGTTCAGCTTGTGTGGGTGTATGTGTGTCAGTGTCTATGATTTTTTCCCATGTCCCTGTATGTTGTGTTCTTGGAGATAAACATCCAAGAGTCTTTTAACCACTTACTGCCTGGCCTATAGACAAATGACGGCCGGGCGGTGGTTCAGTTATCTTGACCTTTCAGGACAACCCGCAGTTGCGCTTCTCCCCTTATGATTATATGAGGACAACGGTGAAGTGATCTAAGACTACTGGTGAGATACAGGAGGAGTGTGAGGGATCCCTGTTTGATGCTACATCACAGCTGATATCTGACCACAGGCTTGGCAGACTTCTGTAATGGGGTTCCGTACATCTCAGTAAGAGGCAATGTTTGCGGGTGCTGGTGAAGGCTTTTTTCTTTCTGGGATATCCCTTTTCCTGTGGGACCCACTGGTCTGTTTATATGGACATTTATTTGGACATTTCCCACTAGATCTTTTCTATGAAGTGCTGCACCTTACTATACCATTTGTGTTAATGTTGTTCCAACATTCTTTGCGTTAGTTTCTGATATTGCATGTTATCTATCCTATTAGCTATTTCCAGCGGAGTTGACATTTTATAATTTTATACTTTTCCTTTACTGTTAAGTCATAAGCTGGGATCGGGTTCTAAAGCGGGCTGTTTTTCCTAACTGCATTGTAGTCAGCAGAGAGCTCAAGTATCTGCTATCATCTGCCTGGATTACAAAGATACAGTCAGGTCCACAAATATTGGGACATCGACACAATTCTAATCTTTTTAAGGGAAAGAAGTGGAATGTTATGCAATGGCCAAGTCAATCACCTGACCCGAATCCGATTGAGCATGCATTTCACTTGCTGAAGACAAAACTGAAGGGAAAATGCCCCAAGAACAAGCAGGAACTGAACACAGTTGCAGTAGAGGCTGGCAGAGCATCACCAGGGATGAAACCCAGCGTCTGGTGATGTCTATGCGTTCCAGACTTCAGGCTGTAATTGACTGCAAAGGATTTACAACCAAGTATTAAAAAGTGAAAGTTTTATTTATGATTGTTAATCTGTCCCATTACTTTTGGTTCCTTAAAAAGTGGGAGGCACATATACAAACTGTTGTAATTCCTACACTATTCACCTGATTTGGATGTAAATACCCTCAAATTAAAGCTGAAAGTCTGCAGGTAAAGCACATCTTGTTTGTGTCATTTCAAATCCATTGTGGTGGTGTATAGAGCCAAAAAGATTAGAATTGTGTAGATGTCCCAATATTTATGGACCTAACTGTAGCTCAACAGAACTGCAAATCCTTTGGCAGGTAAAACAGTTCATATATATGTATTTTAGATGTATATTTAGCCATTTACCTAGAGCTCAGCTTTAATATATTACATTCATTATCATTGTTGTTCTGGTTAAAACTACTGCCTTCCTGTCCAGCTGACCAAATGTTGCTGGGGGCATTGGAGCTTTATTTTTATATGACACATTTCACATGTACCTCCTATTAAGGTAAACACCAAACCTTTATACAGTAATTGTACCCAATCAATTAAAAGATTGGTTTTCTACACGATGATATATGTTTTCAGAAAACCTAATGGACCCTTCCTTTACTAACCTCAGTGCCGGAAACATTCCACTTACAATGTAATCAGATTTATGTCCAGTAATTCCACACTTAACCAATATGGTTGTGTTAGCTTGGCTTTTTGCCCAAGCTAGAGCAATCACGCTTCTTAAACTGGATTTAAGTACCACTTAATTTTTTTCTGAAGTTAAACAAAAGCACATGGGCGTATTTTATTATCACTGCTACTATTACCACAACTACCATCATCAATATTATTATAAAAGAACATCTGTTGGATTCTGGGTTTGGGTTATGCAGAGCCAGACATATTTTACAAATTGAATGTACAGAACCTAATAAGCTACATGTTTTGGAAGAGCCACATTATCTTAAAGTCTGAACATGTGGAATGGACAGCCAAATATCTTGCACACAATATATAGTTGAGGCTGAATTCAGTGCAATGGCAATGGCTGTATGACTTTTTACTGGAATTTGGTCTTATTACAGCATGACATGACAAACCATAGTTGATGATATCCGTTAATAGAAATGTAAAAAACATGAACAAAGAATTTATATATACTGTATCAATAACCTATCAGACAAGATTCCAGCACTTCAGTATAAGATGTCTATAAACTTCAAGCCGTAGCCGCTACAGCAAGTATATCCTACACTGTGATAGAAAACATATAGAAAAACATAAATGTCATGTCATGAAAAAAGAGAAAAGAAAAAAAAATATGACACCAACTAGCATGTATGGAACCCATATGGGGTGGGTAGCGGAACAAAAGCATTACATGGTTCAGGGCCGAATTCGGTCTCTTATATTAGAGCTTGATAAAATTGAATTCATTTCAAATGTAAATGTAGGAATTGGTGATCAAAGTCCCAAAAGCATTTCCCAAAAAGTTTGGCAGCTATGGTTGAACTCCTCTCTGAATCTACATACAGTATGTCTGACACATTCCCTTCTGGTGTAGTTTCATGATTCCTTTAGAGACCTGTTGTTCTGCTAAGATGTTTTTCTAAGGGCGGCCAAGAGGTGTAAAGAGCAGGTATATAAGGTCGAATCAATGCTATATGTATGAATAAATGTTTGGCTTTATTCGCTCTGCGTTGCCAAATTTTTATTTCTTTTTTTTTCCCCATCTCATTTGTGATGTCAGTTATTGTTGGTAATATTTACATATATTTAATTATAATGGGATAGCAACTGACCACCCACCATTGGGGGTACATAACTCCAGATGGAATAAGGGTTACAGGCAATTAACTGGAGGAACCAATATAAACAATAAAGAAAAGAAAAATGTGATCTGTCGCACCCACTGGGACATGCCTCCATCCCTAATATGCATACAAACAAAGGAAAATTTGGTCCTGGGACTTTAAATGAGACATGCCGCATAAGAACAAAAGTGCAAGCGAATAAAAAGTTAATATTTTTTTCACATACTGCATACAGATTGACATAATGATAGACATCATAATCATTTGCAGAGATCTGGCCATCAAGGGCCCTGGAAAGAGCTGGCAAGACACAACATAAGTAGAATAAAATATAAATGAATATACAAACACATGATAAGAATGATGTAAAAAAAAGTATACATGAGCAGATACATGATAATTCGTGTAGAAGTCAGATGGTATGAGCATTGATGTAACTCTATGCATTTTGTGGCTTATAGTCAGGAGTGCAATGCTTTGAATTTTAGTGGCTGTAAATATAAATGAGATGATGAGTTAATCAGATTCATTAGGGTGTACAAAATAAGTACAACCATAGATGGGGGGAGTTTCTCCTACTTACATGTCAGCTCAGAAAGTTTGCCTAGCTTAAAAGGAAGAGAGGGGAGAGCCATAACAGGGTCTGACCCGGGGCTGAGGCAAGGATGATCCCATCCCAACCATGGGAAACAGCCAGGGTGAAAACTATGGTAGATGGGTGATCCATACCATGGAGGGAGACATAGAAGGACACAACAATCCCAGTTTATTCTAAAAAATGTAAAAAATATAACAAATATATATAATAAATAGGTATATATGTATATACATACATATGCACACACACATGGAGTGTGTATAGTAAGTAATACAGATTAGAGTGGCTAGAGAGAGTGTCCATGCTAACCACCAAGTATGGAGAGTGGTAGATCAGAGAAGGTAGGGAAAACCAATGTCAAAGGGGAAAGAGATGAATGGAGTGGATGGAAAGATACCATGGGAAAGTGAATGGAGGAAAGCAGTTAAGCAGTGCAAAACCAAAGTGAGGGAAAGTAAAACTGTGAATAGGTCAGTGGGATCATTATACCACTGAGTGAACACTCACAGGTGCTGAGATAAACAAATGTATAGTACAGGGATGTATAAAGCCCCAAGATATAACTTCCCAAGTAGTAATGGGTAAGGTGTGCAGAGAGTGCTGCAATGGTGTATGACCTGAAGGTGATGTGCTGGCTGGCCCTGTTTGTAAATACCACAGGCGGAGGGCGGGTCCCTGTCAGCGTCATGTAGAATGCATTAGGGAGACGGGTGTGGAAGACAGATCCCGTGTGCGGCGAATTGCGCAGGAGATCCGTCCTCAGCCAACCACTCCCAGGTGTCTGATGGAAAAACTACCACCCAGGCATTCCGGCGTCAGATTACGTCACGAGCGGGGCGTGTGGGCATGATGCCAATGCATAGGAGGACACCCCCCACCCACCGCCCAGCCAGGGATAAGGCAGGGAGAACCTGCCATGCATCGCAGACCCGGGACAGACTCAGAAGGCTCACCCCCTCCCACTGTCTAGTTGAAAAGTAAATGATGTAACAAGTGCAATGGATATAACTGTGGTCAGAAAAAATCTATATACGGGTATCAGTATGGTCCTAGTTAGTCTCATGCTGCTCACTGGACCGCCACTCGCTGTTTCAAGATGCCCTGCTGTCGGCACCTGCTTTGCCTGCACTGCCCTGCACCCCGCCACCACTAGACCAGTGGGACTGTCACTGTCTAGGCTCATGGCATGACAAGCGGCGGCGGCAGAGCTCAGCTCAAAGGGCAGCTGCGTTGGGCCCCAGGAGCACTAGCACGGAGGAGGAGGAAGTGAAATCTTCCTCCGCTTTCAATGCTGGGCAGGGAGGGAGTCATGGCCATGACGTCACTGGTTGCTAGACGCCAGGCAGCTCTAGAAACCAGTGGCCAGGATAAGAGTCAGGTGGAGCTGGAGCCAGCGCTGCGGCTGCTCAGTCCGCCCCTGTCCCTATGAATTTCAGACTGTTCCCAGTGTCAGTTTCATTCCAGGACACTGTATTGTCCCAGAATGAAATTATTAATTTATGGTTTGGGTTTTAATAGGACATTACAATTGATAGTTTGGAACCACTGTTGTATAGATGTGCACTATTACCATAGTAGTATCATATATAGTTTAGTGTGTGCTTATTTATAGCCACAACTCTGGTTGTAATATTTTGACTACACAATCTGGTTCACATTGAACAGTAATGACTCTGTTCCTATTCACTGTGTCAGTCTTTTAAGTGCAGACAAAACAACACAATTTCCTTTAATCTCCGTAGAATGACAGCTCATAATAGGAAATGCTTTTGAGGACTAACATAATAACACTAGCAGCATGGTGAAATCACCCTGCAGTTTGATTGAAACATTTTCTAAAATGCTTTCTTACAGGGATGTATTATGTGTGTTTTTTTCATTATATACTGTATATATATATATATATATATATATATATATATACAGCAGATAAACAAATATAGTGACGAGGCACAGCCCCAGTCTCTGTTTAGCCATAACTTCCAACTGTCATTGATTTGGAACAAAGTCCCTCTGTCCCTCTTTCCTCCTCATTTGTCCCTCATTTTTGGTCTGATCTATAGTTGTATATAAAATGCACTATTTTTCTATCAAAACGTGTTTCCCAGTGCTAAACATTTCATCCAATTTCTAAATTGCTGCATTTGTAAATTTCAAATGCCAATATAAAGGAATAGTAGTGGTAAAAACAATGGTGGGGGCTCTTGATATCTGATGTAAGGGGTAAGGTAACCAGATTTTTTAAATTAAATCCGGGGACATTTTTTTTTATTAGCAAATGGTAAACTATTTTATAAGCCTATTTTCCTCAAATGATATATGCAGTGTATGTGTGACATGATGCATGTCTATTTACTTGGCCCAACCTCATCTTTTATACTCTACCAAAAATTGGGTAATTTATTGTGTTTGTATGCCCTAAAATTAACTTTAGGGTATTTTTTACTGACAGTTTGCGCTTGACAAACAGTTGCACTAATATCGCGTGACATAAAAAACTGACATCACTACTATTTTTGGGGTTTTGGGAATTTTATGTAATCTTCAGGCCTAAAAAGATGATTTTAATCAATTCAATACAGGGCACTTTCAAACCTTCCTGCCCAGACCAATTTTCAGCTTTCAGCGCTGTCACATTTTAAATGACAATTGCACAGTCATGTAAAACTGTACCCATATGAAGTTTTTATAATTTTTTTTGAGACAGATATTGCTTTTTTTGGTTTTTTTTTATTTTTTACTAAACAAACGAAAAAAGACAGAATATTTTGAAAAAAAACCTCTTTCTCCATTTCTATTGTACAATTTTGCAAATAAGTAATTTTTCTTCTTCACTGATGTGCGCTGATGAGGCTGCACTGATGGGCACTGATAGGCTTTACTGATGGGCACTGATTGGCTGCACTGATGGGCACTGATAGGCTGCACTAATGGGCAATGCTGAGGCTGCATTGCTGGGCACTGATAAGCTGCACTGATGGACAATAATGAGGCGGCACTGATAGGTAGCACCGATATGCTGCACTGATGGGCACTGATATGTTGCACTGATGGACACTGATATGCTACACTGATGAGGCTGCACTGATCATCAGGGCACTGATGATCAGTGCCCTGATTATCAGTGTAAATGTCCCCTGCAACTAGAAAACCAGTTATCAGATTTCCTTTCCTCCAACACTGACAGCGCTGAGGAAAGGAAATACCAATAACCTGAGTTTGTTTACATGTGATCAGCTGTGATTGGACACAGCTGATCACATGCTAAAGAGACTACGTCATCAGCAGGCCGGGTCAGGGCCCTGTGTCTGCATGGATACACGGATGCCCCCATAGGAAGCTGCTGGCTGTGGGGGCACTCAATAGGAGGGAGGAGCCAGGAGCAGCAAATAGGGACCTGAGAAGAGGAGGATCCAGTCTGCTCTGTGCAAAACCAACTGCACAGAGGAGGTAAGTATAACATGTTTGTTATTTAAAAAAAAAAAAAACTAGACTTTACAATCACTTTTTTAAACATGTGTGATAAAAATGGCTCTGGCAGCGAAAGGTTTAAACCTCATTTGCCACCTAGTTGCCCAGTAAAATGATGCATTAAGGTATACTTGTAAGTTGAAGACATACTCCACTGCATAGCTTGGTGTCATCTGCAAAAACTGAAATGGTACTTTTACTCACAAACTCCAATTTTTAATTGCAAGCTACAATTACAATGTATTCTCTTACCCAGAGTAACAAGAACCCATATGTTCCAGAGCTGTTAGCCTAGATTCAAACATACGCGTTATGGAAAACGCAGCAATCCCGCACATTTATCGCACTGCGTTTGTGATCCACTGCAGGTGTCTATTCAAAGTTAACAACTTCACAAAAGGTATTGCATTATATATTTCCGCGCTCAGGATAAAGGAAGATGAAAAACAAGACTGCTGCCTACCCAAAATACCTTACAAAGTAGGGTATAAAAGATACCAATTAAATAAAGGGAGATGGCGCTGTCTTCTAATGGTAGTTTCTAGAACAGCCTTTCTCAACCTTTTCAACACACGAGGAACCCTTGAAATAATTCTCCGGTCTCAGGGAACCCCTGCTAAAAATTAAAAATCTACAACTCATGATACATTAGTGTGATGGTCAATGGGAAGAATGCTCCTTACACTTGTGGTCATTGGGAAGAATTACCCCCTTACAGATAGCTAAAAAGATCAATGATGTCGCTGGAAATTTATCTGAGAGGTAGAGATTGACCATTGCTCAAGGAACCCCCGACGACCTCTGGAGGAACCCTAGGGTTCCACGGAACCCTGGTTGAGAAACCCTGTTCTAGAACCTCATATGTGATGAAAAGAACATATACCAGTGGGTGCAAGATAGTAAAAATGGTTCACGTATGTCAGAGAGAGTAAATATGTATGTTTTCACCTTATCTCAAGATGTGTGCAATATGCAAGGGTGCAAATGTGCAAATGTGCAAATAAAGTGAAATAAAAAGTATCCACATCTACAACATTGTTGTATCAGATAAGATTGTTAACCTGCGATAATAATATCCAATATTTGCGTATTTTCAGCACCTATACATGTCTCAGCAACTTAGGTATGCCACTGCAAAAAATTGGTGACCTTAGTATATAAGTTATTTCACAAATTCTAAGGTAGTATTGCATGTGCAAAAACAATGACAAAAGTTGCAAAATCAATATATGTGCAAAATTAATGACAAGAGTTCATATTGTGCCTGTAGTCCATAAAAAACAAAAAGTGGCTTTAGTGCTTATAGCTCCACATAGGGGTAATTCTTCTGTGCTGTTGGGGGTGATATTCACACGTGCTCCCCCTCCTGTGTCCCCACTCACCACAAAGCTATACCCCTACAGGGGTGTCCCGCATATAAACCGCTGTTCCTGGGCTCCAGATCAACACTCCTCCTCCCAGACAGGTCCTCCGCTCAAAAAGCCGCCAGCATAAACCACATCATGTGTGGAGAGATGGAGAGCGACTCATAGCATAATTCAATTTTAAAAGGTTTTATTAGTATCCACAAATATCTTTTTAAAAACACACAGTCCAGTCCTGCAGTGCCTGTTACTATTGAGGAAGGTTTAGGAATCCTTCCGCCCATATCATCTTGCGCTTGACACTTTTTTGGGA
This sequence comes from Glandirana rugosa, assembly GCA_018402905.1. Classification (NCBI taxonomy): domain Eukaryota; kingdom Metazoa; phylum Chordata; class Amphibia; order Anura; family Ranidae; genus Glandirana; species Glandirana rugosa. The sequence goes on from BLSH010469276.1 coordinate 50,128, forward strand.
CCAATGACATTTATACAGAGATCAGAGATAAAAATACCCACTGATTACTGTATAAATGTCACTGGTAGGGAAGGGGTTAAACTCTAGGGGGCGATCAAAGGGTTAAATGTGTTCCCCATGTGTGTTCTAACTGTGTGGGGGCTCGGCTGGCAGGGACATGACAGATCTAACTGTTTCCGATCACTGGGAACAGTAGGTCAGTGTCATGTCCCTTGACAGAACGGGGATCCGCCATGTTTACATCGACGGATCCCCCTTCTGCCTCTGTTGTAGGCGATTGCGGGTCGCCGGCAGACATCGGGTGCGCCTGACCCGTGGCCACGCTCACAGAGCACACAGAAGGCATGCACGCTCGCCCGCAGATCGCGCATGCACGGCCAACAATCCATGACGGCAGATTGCATAGCCGAGCCAACCTACCGCAGTAAAGCTGCGGCGGCTGGTCAGCAAGCGGATAAGGGCAAAATTTTCTTAGATGTGGGTCAAATGTGTGCTTGGAGCTCTCCTAGTGTCCTGTAGACTAAGAGCCGGTTCACACAGGGGCGACTTGTCAGACTGCTTGAGTCGCCTGACAAGTCGCGATCCATGCATTGCAACGGAACCGTTCTAATAGGAGCAACTCAAGTCGCTCTGACTTAGAAAAAGGTTCCTGTACTACTTTGGGGGCAAATTCAGGCAACTTGCATTGACTTCTATTACAGAAGTCATTTGCAAGCCGCGTTGAAGTCGCTCTGTGCGAGGCAGCTCAGAGTCGCCCCTGAAATCGGGTCGCCCCTGTGTGAACCGGCTCTCAGACATTGCTCACTTCTATCTATCTGTCATTTGATACAGAGAAAATTAAGTACTGTCCGTGATACTTTTTTAATTTTATTTGTATTAACATACAATTTTTCAGGTCATTTGATAGACAATGACTAAGGCCGGCCATACATGGGTCAAATTTCGAAATAAATTTCTTTAGAAAACCTTACCTAAGAATTTTCATTCGAATGTCGTACCGTTAGTGGGCCACAACAATGGCCAATTTTCGTGCGCCCATCGAATTTGAGTGATCTGGCATGTTGGAAATGTTTTGAAAAATGAACGATTTTTTAATCAATGATGGGAGAATCGAGTGAGAAATATAATCAAAAAAGAAATGCGCATGAGCACAAGTAAAGAAAGTTCCCGGAAAGAAAAGAAGATTCCTGGCTATGAAAATTCTTTCCTGTAGCAACATGAGGTGAAATTGAAGGCTTAGTTGGTCGAATTTCGAAATCAATGGTGGTCAATGGATCACAAAACGCACAAAATTTTTGATTTTCGAAAGAACATTTGTTCAGAATTCGACCCATGTATGGCTGGCATTAATCTTTCACCTTATCTGGCAGTTTAATGGAGGTCCAAAATGGAGGTCCTATTGGTGCCATTATGTTTAAGGTAAGATTATGTTGAATATTTATTCAACAAACCACAGGTAATGAATAAATATAGGTTTAGGTTATCCGTTATATTGACGTCTGTCTTCCTTGTATCCACTTAATTAGGGTATTGGTCCCATCGCTCATTTCTTTCCATTGTGACCATTTCCCGGGCTGCTGTCACTCGCAGGCCTCATTCACATTAGTCATGGCTGCCTAAAGGGGCTTTCCATGGTGACTTGTTTCCTATAGGAACCAATCCTCATACATGAAGAGGGAACTCTTTGATAATGATACAAGTCAGCAGTGAGCAGACAAGACAGGTAATGTAGTCAGGTGTGAAGGAATTAGTCGTATCTTCCAGGTTTCACATCAAAGCGTGGATCTGTCCCTGTTATATAATCTTTGCTTTCAATCACAGCCATCTCTCTCACTTCGCAAGGCAGCAGAGTAATCAGATACCCCTGCAGGTCTCTTATCAGATTTGGATATTCTGTCTCATCTCTCTCTGGGAGGCCTGCATGGTCTTGATTTACGAAACATTCAGAAACAATGGTGAGGACAGCCAAAGCCAGGTTCCCAGGCAAAACAACTCAACCTACCCATGGTGTCTGTTATCAGTTTTTGTCTGAGTGACATGAAATGCAATGCAGTCAACACATTACCTTTGAGGAGGAAAGCAGAGTTTACCGTGCCACACAGCTTCTCCTTCTCCAAAAATTGACTACAGAAAAAAATTGAATGTCTGGTTTGTAAAGCAAAAGGATGTCTATAATTGAGAAGATCCCTCATCAACCATGATGAGCGGTGAAAGAGATGGCTTTTTTTCTCTGGATAACTAACTTTTATGACTCACCAGAAAACATAATAGGATCAATTTGCACCAGTGGCACAGTCTGTATGGAGTCCATATATTCTTTCCATACACATAGCTTCCTTTGGGTCTTTTTGTTACCAAACATGATGTAAGGTTACCTGGTTTTGAAATAAGTGGTATATCTATCCATATGAGTCTTGGTGTATTTTTTTTCTCCAAACTCAAGTAACACTCAGATGCAATGCATCTTAGCAAGAAAAGAAAAAACTTCTTGATGGTCTGTAGATATTTTCTAATGAGTAAGTGTTTTTTATTTCATTTGTACACGTGTTGTACTTTCAACAAAGATGATGCTTGAAAAAGGAAACTTGTCAAGTCTATAATTCCCAACTGCTCCTCTTTTGTAGGTGCAGTCCCTCTTTTGGAACTTTATCTCTCTATCCCCTTTTCCCCCCTCTGTAGTTTCTCATTAAAGTACACCTCCACCCCTTTAAAAATACCAACATTATACAAAAGTACATAGCTAACCAAGTTCACTTACATATGGCCATGCACATTGCTGTCCATTTTCAACATTTATCATGCTGCCTCTGTGCTGACTGTGCCTCTCCCACACTGTCATTTTTAAAATAATAAAATCGATAGACATCTTCTTGTTCCTTGTTCCCTGTGCTAATGATGTTTGCACCTTGACTAAAAGTATTGTCATACGGCACATGCACAAGATGAGGCGCATTACTTATCTCATGCATTCATATCGGTGCCATCTTCTGTGGACTCGCTATCAATTTGCAGACTACACTGGACATTTTTTATATTGCTGCCCATGGAGCAGCCCCTGTATGGGTGATTGTGCCTTGCTTTCATGTAGAAATTCTTATTCTGGATATGGTCTTTGCTTTTTTCTCATGTTTTTGCACTGTGCTAATTTATCAGCTGGCTCCTGGATGGTTTCCGGGGATTTTATATAAGAACTGACTGGAGGAACATACTGTATTGACATTGCAATTTCCTTATTCCTATACCCATATGATTTACAGTTGTGGATCTTTGATCTGCCTTTATCTACATTTGTTTAGTGGCTTCCGTTTTTGATTATGAAGACAATGAAGTGGATCCAGAAAAAGATATTCCTAAGGGAAACGAGCTGATCCATGCTTCCACAATATAATTGTATATGTATCCCTAAATTTGTATTGTAGCTGACAGTCTGGGGCTAATTCACTATAGCGTGAATATGTGATCACGCAACACCTAAAAATAGCGCCCATTTAAGTCAATTAAGATTTCAACTGAGCAGGCATGTGAATGGAAAATCGTGCTATTGTCGCGAATATGCCTTCTTAATCAGCATATGTGGGAATAGCTGATGCTAATTGGGCTCAAACCTGCAAAATCCCTTGAAGGTTTGTCTGAAAATTATTGGCCATAAAAAGTGTATAGGGACCTGGGTACTGCCGCAGCAAAATGGCAAATATGCCTTCACATATTTTCAGCATATAATGCTGAATACAATGCAAGGTGTGGTGATAACATCTGTAGGATTCGAACCCGTAACAGAGGAAACAACTACACTAGAATTGACCACAACCAGGCTCTAAGGAGACATCTTCAGGTATTGGCATGCCTGTGCACGGCCGCATGTAGCGTGCGCACGCACTCGTGCACATTGGGGCGCGCTTCCTGGCGCATGTGGGCATGCGTTAGCACCGGCAATGGCGCCAATAGCGACCATTTAAGCGGACAGCACCAGGGAGCAAGTGCTGTCCTTTCTACAGCGTTTCCTGCACCTGTGATCCCCGTGTTTTCTCTTGAGAGACTTCCTGCTTCTGTAACCCCAGCTATTCCTTTGGACTTTGCTGATATTTGCCTGCCCTGAACCTGGATTGTTTATGACTACTCTTCTGCCTGCTCCCTTGTACTTCAGCCACCTGCACAATACCGATACAGCTTGTACCCAACCATCCATTTGCCTGATCCCTCTGTACTGCACCACCCACCAGCTGCCGACCCGGACTGTACCACTATCCTTCAGCCTGCACGAGCTTCAGCGGACCTATACCTGCCATCAGAGACTTGTCCAGCCCTCGTGGCCCCTCTGTGCTCCAGAGCTCCCTGTCTGCAGTACCAGGGGCTCCCGAACCAGGGCCGCAAGAGAAGTTGCCCCGCATAAGCCAGACTCAACCACCAGGTACGTGACAGCAACGGACAGCCATATCTGAGTCTGCGCCGGGGCCCTCTCCCATGGAGGAACTATGTGCACACCTTGCTGGTTTAACCCAAGCAGTGAAAAACCTGCAGGAAGGATATACCCGTCTGAAAAATCAAGTTCGGGACCTGGCATCTCCTAGCCCTGCCAATGGCAGCCAAATGCCTTCCTGCACTATAGTGACTCTGCCCACGGAGCCTAAGGTGATCGGTTTGCGGGGGACCGCAGGAAGTTCCGGGCCTTCCGCAATTTGTGCAAGCTGTACTTTGCTCTCAAGCCCCGCACGTTCTCATTGGAAGCCACCAAGGTGGGCCTGGTGATCTCACTTCTTCTGGATGAACCACAGGCCTGGGACCATGTTGGAGCAGAAGGCTCCCAAGACCACCACGCTGGATCGGTTCTTGCATGCTATGGTCCAACTATATGAGGACCCACACCAGGCCACTGCAGAAACGGCACTTCATGCCCTCCAAAAGGGCTGTCGCACCGCAGAGGAGTACGTGTCTGAGTTTAGGCTCTGGATCGCCGACACCACCTGGAACGACGCTGCTCTCTGCTATCAGTACAGGCTGGGATGCTCAGAGACGCTCAAGGATGAGCTGATGCGTGTCGGGGTACCCCATACCCTCGACGCCTTAATTAACCTGGCAATCCAAATTGATCGCCGCTTGCGGGAACACAGGGCAGAGAGAGCCACAGGATCCTTGCGACCCACCTGGATGCTTCCCCGAGTACCCAGCTACCCAGGACCAAGTCCGACTGCAACCTCCTCCTCCTCTCCTCAAGACCATCCCGAGCCCATGCAGATTGAGCTACTCCGACCATACCTTTCCTCTGAGGAACAACAGAGGCGCATGTCCCTTAACCTGTGCTTCTACTGTGGGGGTGCAGGGCATCTAGTAAGGAACTGCCCCGCCAAGGCCTGTAAGTGTCCAACTCCAGTCTCAGGGGAAGTACTATCAAGCCTTCAGTCTCACTGTATTCTCTCCATCTCTCTGCAGCTTCCCGACGGGAATATTCAAGTTCTGGCCATCCTGGACTCGGGGGCATGTAGTTGTTTTATTGATCTTTCTTTTGCCGCCCAGCATCAGATTCCTCTACGGCCCAAGAAACGTCCGATGACCATTCGATTGGCCGATGGGTCGATCATCAAGTCTGGCACAGTGACCCATGAGACCTTCCCCCTGCTGGCCCAAACGGCCGAAGTCCACTTTCTATTACTGGATGTGATTGTTTCTCCACTGTTTCCAGTGATCCTTGGCCTCCCATGGCTCCGAATTCACAGCCCCCTCATTGACTGGAACATCGGAGAAGTTTGGTTCCTGTCTCCATATTGTTTGGGTCACTGTGTCCAGCCGCCTCAGGGGGCATCACCAGCGGTGCTCTCTCTTAACCCTGATTCAGACCAGGGAACCCGCCTTGCCACCCCCGAAGTGTACTATGACTTCCTGGCCATCTTCAGCAAGAAGGGGGAAGACACCCTACCTCCGCAAAGACCATTCGACTGCCCAAATGACCTGTTACCTGGAGCCGAGGTCCCTTTCGGCAGAATATTCCCTCTTTCAGAAGTGGAGCTAGTGGCCCTCAAGGCCTACCTTGAAGAGAATCTGCAGAAGGGTTTCATCCGACCCTCTACGTCTCCCGCAGGAGCCGGGGTTTTCTTCGTAGAGAAAAAAGATCATTCTCTTCGGCCATGCATTGACTACAGGGACCTTAACAAAATCACGGTCAAGAACCGGTATCCTCTTCCAACGTCTCTGCTCTGCAGCGGTGTTCACTAAGTTGGACCTTCGTGGGGCCTACAACTTAATCCATATACGGGAGGGGGGTGAATGGAAAACGGCCTTCCGGACTCGCTTTGGCCACTTTGAATACTTGGTCATGCCCTTCGGGCTCTGTAGCACCCCGGCCACTTTCCAGCACCTGGTCAATGATGTTTTCAGGGACTTTCTGGACTTATTTGTAGTGGTCTATCTGGACGACATCCTTATATTCTCCCTCTCCCTGGAAGAACATCGTAAGCACGTCAAGTGTGTACTTAGCCGCCTTCGGCAACATGGCCTGTATGCTAAGGCCGAAAAATGTGCCTTTGAATGCACTGACATCTCCTTCCTGGGGTTCCATATCTCCACTACCGGCACTACCAGTGGCGTAGCGTGGGTTGTCAGCACCCGGGGCAAGGCAAGTAATTTGCGCCCCCTAACCCGTGGATTTTAGCACTCGAGTCTCTTCCACTAGATTAGTTAAAGAAACCGATTTTAGGTGCCCAATCCCCCGCGTTTAATGAACGGAACGGGGCCCACGACTGTTGGGTGCGATGCGGTGACCATCACGGCCATCACCTCTATACCTTGGGGTCCTTCCTCTACAGTCACGTAAGTTTCCGTGTAAAAAGCCGGAATCGTATGTCCGGTACAACGGCTTCCGCCGATTCATGTGTGAACTGCACGAATGCTACAAGAAGGTCCCTCTCCCTCTTATATTCCTACAGCAGGTCTATCTGGTGATGTTTATTCAGGTCTTTCAGGGACTTTTGTAGTAACTGGTCCACGACCTTTCACCGGCCCCACGATGTCTCGGGCTTCCCGTACTGGTTCA
>BLSH010469276.1:60686-88866 GCA_018402905.1 Glandirana rugosa
GCACAGCAGTCAGCTCAGCAGGCTAGGTTTTCTCCTCAGGCTCCAGGTCCTCCTAGGTTTTCCTCCTGCAGCGTCTCACCACACTGGCTGACTCACTCTCTCCTCTCTGGCCTGTGTGTCACCTGCCGCCGCTGCCAGCTTCTTTTTGCTGCTGCCTGGGCAGTGGGACTGGGCTGGGCAGTGGGCTGGTCTGGTGTGGTGTGGTTCTCTCCAGTCCCGCTCTCTGCGCTGGGCGGCCGCTGCAGTCTGTCCCTCCCCCAGATAGTCCTCTTCCTTCGCACGCCCCCCCTCCACAGTGGGCGGCGTCGCGGCGACCCGGCGGCTCGGATGTCGGATCGGATTCGCACAGCCAGCAGCCAGAGCTGCGAGTGCGAGCGGAGCGCGCCCCCCCCAGATGTTGCGCCCGGTGCGGCCGGCCCCCCCTGCACCCCCCACGCTACGCCTCTGGGCACTACTATGGACCCCCAGAAGGTGTCGGCTATTATTGACTGGCCAGCACTGGCGAATAAAAAAGCAGTACAGCGCATTGTGGGCTTTGCCAATTTTTATAGAAGTTTATTTGAGGATTCTCTGCAGTCATCTCTCCAATAACGCAGCTGACCAAACAGAACACCCGTTTTGCCTAAACCACGGAAGCGCAAGCAGCCTTCCAAACTCTAAAGAGACTGTTCATGTCAGCACCTGTTCTTAAGCACCCCGACTCCACATTGCCCTACATCTTGGAAGTGGATGCCTCGGAGACCGCAGTCGGGGCGGTCTTGTCACAAAGACAGGGGCCTAAGTCTTCCTTACACCCCATCGCCTTCTTCTCACGGAAGCTCTCTCCCCCCCGTGAGAAATTACGATGTGGGTGACAGAACTTAGCCATAAAATCTGTCCTAGAAGAATGGCGGTATCGCCTGGAAGGAGCAGTCCATCCGATCCTGGTCTTCACGGACCACAAGAATTTAAAATACCTGAGAACAGCCAAGTGACTCAAGCCTCGCCAAGCTCGCTTGGCATTGTTCTTTTCCCGGTTTCAGTTACACATCACTTACCGTCCCGGATGCAAGAATGTCAAACCGGATGCATTGTTCAGGATGTTCCATGAAACCGGAGAAGAATCTCCTCCCAATACTATACTGCCCACTCACAGCTTCTTGTTGGTCCAGGAGGACTTTCTAGCCCGGATCAGGCAAACTTTGGCCAGCTCCAATATACCCGCAGACTCTAGACTTTCTGTAAAAAACGGGTTATGGTGGTCGGGTACTCGGATCTTTGTGCCCGAAGAGCTTCGTCTGACTGCCTTAGAACTCTGCCATGACCACCACCTAGCCGGGCACTTCGGCAACCGTAAAACAGCAGAACTGCTTGCCCGTACCTTTTGGTGGTCACACGTGAGCGAGGACTGCAAAAATTATGTAGGCGCCTGCCCTACCTGCTCTCAAAATAAGGCGGAGAGAACTAAGGCTTGGGGCCTGCTAAATCCACTAACTATTCCTGAGCGCCCATGGTCCCAAATCTCCATGGACTTTATTGTGGAGTTGCCCCCATCTGCAGGCTTCACAATAATATTCGTGGTGGTCGACCGTCTCACAAAAATGGCGCACTTCATACCAATGAAGGGCACTCTCTCAGCTACAGAGACAGCTAAAATGTTCATCAAGGAAGTTGTTCGAATACACGGCATTCCAAGAAATATCGTGTCCGATAGAGGGGTGCAGTTCACATGCCGGGTCTGGTGGTACCTGCGTTCTATTTTGGGGATTGAACTAGCCTTCTCATCAACCTATCACCCACAGTCCAATGGCCAAACAGAGATGACCAACCAGACCCTGAGCAATACCTCCATTGCTACTCCTCTTACTCTCACGATGACTGGGTCTCCTTGTTGCCATTAGCCGAGTTCACCTACAACAACTCTGTCCACTCTGCTACCAAGCAGTCTGTTTTGGGTGAATCTTGGCTACCACCCCACATTCCTACCTAATTTGCTTCCAGAAAGTGCAATCCCTGCCACGCAGGAGATCACCATATTCCTGGAAAGCAACAATAAACTACTACAGGAAACTCTTGCTCAGACCCAGGAGCGCAACAAGAAAATGTTTGACAGGAAGAGACGGGAGAACTTGACTTACAGCCTGGCAACCAGGTTTTGGCATCCACCAACTTAAAGCTGTCCTGCACGTCCAGGAAACTAGAGCCGAAATACATAGGGCTCCTCCTAGTAAAGAGGAAAATTAATAAAGTGGCCTACGAGCTTGACCTTCCACCTTCACTTCGGATCCATCCAGTGTTCCACGTATACCTCCTCAAACCGGTTGCCAAGGACCTGTTTCCAGGACAGAAAACTGCTCCACCGGAACCGGTGTTGGTGGATGGAGAGGAGGAGTTTGAGGTGGAGTCCATCCTCGACTGCAGGAGAAGGGCAGGAGTCACTCAGTTCCTTGTAAAGTGGAGAGGATATGGGCCTGAGGAAAATTCTTGGGAGCCAGAAAGCAATCTACATGCCCAGGAACTTATCAAGACTTTTTGTCTGTTCTACAGCGTTTCCTGCACCTGTGGCCCCCCTGTGTTTACTCTTGAGAGACTTCCTGCTTCTGTGACCCCAGCTTTTCCTTTGCTGATATATGCCTACCCTGACCCAGGATTGTTTACGACTACTCTTCTGCCTGCTCCCTTGTACTTCAGCCACCTGCAAAACACCAACCCAGCTTGTACCCGACCATCCGTTTGCCTGATCCCCCTGTACTACACCGCCTGCCAGCTGCCGACCCGGACTGTACCACTATCCTTCAGCCTGCACGAGCTTCAGCGGACCTATACCTGCCATCAGAGACTTGTCCAGCCCTCGTGCCCCACTGTGCTCCAGAGCTCCCTGTCTGCACTACCAGGGATTCTCGAACCAGGGCCGCAAGAGGGGTTGCCCCGCATAAGCCAGACTCAACCACCAGGTATGTGACACAGCCATAGAAAATACATTTACTAATCTTGTATTCTGTTAATTCTCCACAAACTAACTGCCTGCACGTTAACTAGTGTGAGATTATTCCAATTCCACACCGTAATATAATTGAATATGTACATACTGCTAATTCTCCACAAACTAGCAATCAAGGACCAAACTCCTCATTGAAGGATTGTATACAAGTTATTTGTTATAAAAAGTGTATAAGGACCTGAGTACTGCCCTGGGGGACATGTATCAATTGCTAAAAACGTTTTTTAAAACAATTGTTTTTTAAGGAGCAGTGATTTTAATGATGGTTAAAGTGAAACACTAAAAATGGAAAATTCCTTTAAATATCGTGCCTGGGGGGTTTCCTTAGTCTGCCTGTAAAGTGCCACATCTGTACAATGCATGGAACATGCCGTAGCAAAATGGCAAATATGCCTTCACATATTTTCATTGTATAATGCTAAGTACAGTGCAAGGTGTGGTGATACCTTCTGTAGGATTTGAACCCGTAGCTGTAACAGAGGAATCCACTACACTACAGAGTTGCCCACAACCAGCCATAAAAAATACATTTGCTAATCTTGTATTCTGTTAATTCTCCACAAACTAACTGCCTGCACGTTAACTAGTGTGAGATTATTCCAATTCCACACCATAATATTATTGAATATGTACATACCATTGCATGCATTTAAAGAGATCATAGTATGGAATCAATCAAACTGATGTGCATTGGCTAATTGGCGAATATGCGTTCGCATATATTCAGCATATAATGCTGAGTACAATGCAAGCTTTCAGTAGGTGATACCATCCATACCATTGAAGTACTCTGTGGGGTAGATAGCCTAAATGTATCATATAGGCTTTCTGATAACATACAAATCATTGTACCAGCCAAACTTTCAACAGTCAGAAGTGTTTGACATTCATGTCAGCTGGGATTACTACTGATCTGTGATTCACATGGTACAGATTGTTGAGATAAGCCCAGGTACCATGTAATAGCTGGAGCCCAATCCCAGCTCACCAGTCTAGGTAACCAAGCTGATGTTAAAGTGGTGCTCCAGTCCCCCCACACAAAAAACATACAAGTCAGCAGCTACACATCCTGCAACTGCTGACTTTATATATTAGGACACTGTCCTGGAAGCTAGCAATGTTGGCACCCCAGCCCATATTTCCATTGGCTCTCAGGTGCCGTCGCCTCCATTGCCGATTCCCTACTGCGCATGCACGAAGTGCACTGCGCTTTCTGAATGGCGTGGCAGCAGGGAAGGAGGAGGGGTGACACATTTCTGCCATACCTCGCTGCAGTGAGGTCCGTCAAAAGTGGGGACAGGTAGCCGCTCCCCCTACCCCCCCCCCAAAAAGGTGCCAAGCGTAGCATCAGAGGGAGGAGGAGAGAGGTAAGCAGAGCTTCCACTTTTGGGTAGAAATCTAAGGCCCCTTTCACACTTTTGCAATTTGTCCTGCGACTTGGGACTGCAAAGTCACCTGTCAAGTCGGACCCCGCGATTTCCAATGAGTAGCAATCATAGCTGTGTGACTTCAAGTGGCACCAACCGCAAACTAGTCCCTGAACTGCTTTGGTCCGAGTTTGTTATGACTTGAGGTCCCTAGATCTCAAGAGTACACAGGCATTGCTTTAAGTCACGTCAAAGTTGCATGACTTTCAAGTCGCACAAGTGTGAATGGGGCCTAAGTCAAAGGTGTCATCCTGAAAGTCACGCAGTTTGCCCACGACATTGCCCCAACTTTAGGGAATGCCTGTGTATTCTTGAGAGCTATGAAGCTCAAATCGCACCAAAGTAGTACAGGGACTACTTTGAAGTCGGTGCCACTTGAAGTAGCACAGGTATGAATGGTTTCAGGAAAAGTCGGCCAAGTGTAAAAAGAGCTATATATATATATATATATATATATAAAAGCAGCTCTCTCCTATAGATATATATTTATATAGACACACACACATACTCCTTACTGATTTACATCAGCAGAACACATGCAGGAAGTGTAGTGTAATGTGCCTGTAACCAGGAAGTGATGTGTGTGCATGGGCAGGAAGTGAATGTGTGGTGATCCAATATGAACAAATCAATTAACCCCAACCCCAACCCTACCCCCAGCAAATATAGCTACCACATCCTCCCTAGGGTTGCCACCTCATCCCTTTAAACCCAAACACATATGAATTAGACAGGTTCTGAGGCTAATTTAATGCAGACGAGGCACTAAGTGAGTTTAATTACCACCGTAATCAGCCACAGAACCTGTGTAATTAATATGTGTTCGGGTTTAAAGGGATGAGGTGGCAACTCTAATCCTCCTCCACACTGAGAAAGCACAAGTACATTTCCTACACTTACCCAGCAAATGAGTAGCACCTCCTCTTTGCTAAAGTGGGACCTCGCCATGTCCACCTATATAGAGATCCTGACCAGCAAAGGCACTTTAACATTTCTGGGTCAGAGGACAAAGCCACACTTGCTTGCAAATACACAACCACAACCACAAATTTTTAATCACAATTTTTTTTTAATTTGCATATACGTGAATCTGTATTTCTGTAGGTCACAAGATATCTTGAGGGAAACTGAAGGGAGTGTATGACAATAAATGGTGTCCCTGGGATTGCAGCAGGTGAATGACAAAGACAAAGGCCCAATTTGACATGTACAACACTGCCTGTCCACCAGCTGAATTCATTATGAGTGCCAGTTCACACTTGTGCAATACTGAAACCCTGCAAATCCACTGCAGGTTCCCGCATCCCATTGCAGTTCACACTGTCATATGCGAACTGCTGGGAGTGTGAATACATTGTTAATGACACCCCCATTTCAGCTCACATATCGCAGTGCGAACTAATAGTTCGGACATTAATCGGATCGCATGGGAGTGAACACCCATGCAACCCAATTCTGGTGTGGACCATAGAAGAAAAAGGGTCCTGTGCGAGTTTGGTCCGAATGCGATAGAAATTCAGCCAATCTGTATGGCTAAAATCGCATCGCACAGACTTAGCATGTGATTTGCACTGCAGTGGTAATCACACACAATCTTGCACAGCACAGCAGTGTGAACTGGCACTTACCTGCAATTCTCCAGACCTGTTAAATAAAAAGACTCCACCTAAACAACCTTTATCATTTACTTGCTGGTGTGCTGAAGAGATTAGGTTTTTTTTTATCCACGATTACACCTTCTCATAATTTTTTCATTAGTAAGACATTTCACTTCTCCAAACCCAGCTTCCCCCCAAAACCATTTTAAGAAAAACCCAAATAGCACAAGAATTTACATTTTTTTGCACAGCAGCAACACAATTATGTACATTCATTTAGTGGCATTAAAATATTAAACAGCGTATATGGTAGTACATTTAGACAAACATTTAGCAATTAATGAAAAAAGTGAAGGAATACTGCGCTCAGGCTAAACCGAAAAAGGGGTGAGCTGCCAAACTTCGACTTAACGGGTCGTTAATAAATATGAAAACACAGATGGTACGGCGCTCAACCTTGGATGCTAAAATCCTACTTAATTAAGAGTGAATATGGGTATCACCCGCTTATTACCCTCTAATATGAGTACGAAATATTAAAGTGCAATAGTGCTCAAGTCATGAAATAGTGAAAACATGTATAAACATATAGGTATAAATGTGACCAAACGCGTTGGGTGTGTGGTGACCCCAAACTGCTGCGCTAACTCTTTGCAATTGGTACCCCTTTTTTTGACGGCTTTCTACGTTTTAATGGATTTGGATTGTATCGATTTTAATTGATTTTCAATAAATTTTACCTCGTGGTTGGAGGTTTTTACACTATATGGAGTTCTCTCTCCTTTTCTATATACAAATTAAATTTTTGCCCTTCCGGAGTATCCGGCCCACGGAGTGATGAAGGTGACCCCTTAACTGAACAACTATCGTGGGAGTAAGGGATCCTTGTGTGAGCATCCTCCTACACCAAGAACCACCTTACAAGTGATACCGCCCGGTCCCCCGAGGCCTCCAGGATAGTGTGACGCTCCGGGATAGTATGACGCTTCAAGTCCTTCCCTTTCCTGATGTCCGGAGTCCACTGGCATATACAGGCTTGATTACATGCCAGTTCTGGTAAGCGTTTTATTCAGAAGGGGACGGATTGTACCACAGGGGTCTCCTTTCGTCCCATCACCCTACATAGTTTCAACCTATCCTTGTCTGAATGGGAGTTTGTTGAACATTCATAGTTAAATGCAATATCCTCAAGGACTAGACTGCGTGTCCCAATTTTTCCAAAATTTCTTCTTGGACTTGCACAATAATCAATAATTTTTTTGATTTCCTTTGGATATAGAGTTACCCTTGGAATAGGTTTCTCTAATTATCTATACACTTTAGAATTTAAGTTGTTGTTCACCATTGATGCACATTTATACCTATATGTTTATACATGTTTTCACTTTTTCATGACTTGAGCACTATTGCACTTTAATATTTCGTACTCATATTAGAGGGTAATAAGCGGGTGATACTCATTTAGCAATTAAGTTCTAAGGGCCCTGCTCATAGGAGCTTACAATCTGGAATTTTTCTAACCCTTATAGTGGACACAGCTTTACTTTCACAGTGTATAGCAGGCTACACATTTCATAGTACAACTACTCTCAACAGACACCAACCACCAACAAATGTTTAGCTGTAAGGTTATAAAAAAAATACTAAAAACAGTCATTCTTAAAAAAAACAATACAAAATATAAAAAATACACATATTCAAACGATAACACCCACCACCCCACATTCCACACACATACATTGGTGACGGTTCTGTTAGAAGATGCATTTCTGTGTACATGATTAAGCAATGAGATCAAAGAGTAGAAGTTCAGCAGATGCTCGCAAACCATGAATGCATAGTCATACAGGAACAATACACAACGCTGACAGCATGGCCACATAAACCAAACAAACAGACTTAGTGGGGCATTTGTCATTATGCACAATATCAGTCCTTCTCCCCAAAAATCACAGCAAACAACACGGCCAAACCCCCCCCCCCCCACTGCAGCCCTTTATAAGATAGGTTGTGTTGTTAGCACACAGACACATGCCCATTGGAAGTACATGCCCACCAGTATCTTTCAACCTGTCTCTTCATGTCTGTCGAAAGTGATTTCACCTGATAAGCCGAAACACGTCATAGTATTTGGAACTATGTGCATCCAACCTCCAACTCCAGGCCAAAGATATAAGTCCATTATGTATCCATATGTGCATGCAGCACATAAACAAACCAACAGTTTTCTAAGCATATGTATCCATGCAGTGTAAAACCTACAATGTGAAATGTCCAAGTCCATGGGCATAATTAGTTCTAACAAACTTTAACTTAACACTGCCTCTGTGCAGGCTAGTCAAGTTCCTCCACCCCAACTCTCTCATCCATGTCTTTATGGAACTTGCTTTGTGCACTGGTCCTAAACATTTGGTTCCCTATGGGAGCCCATTGATTTGAATAGAAGTCGCACCAGAAGTCGGATCATGATGATCCGACTTGCGGCACAACTTGTGTGCTAGCAATCTTGAGGGGGAACTCCCTCAAAAAATTTGCGTAGGGTTCCCCCCTAAGAGCATACCAGGCTCTACGATCTGGCATGGATTTTAAGAGGAACCCCCATGCCGAAAAAATGGCGTAGGGTCCCCCCCAAAATCCATACCAGACCCTTATCCGAGCACGCAACCTAGCAGGCAAGGAAAGGGGGTGGGGACGAGCGAGCGCCCCCCCCCCTCCTGGATGGTACCAGGCCGCATGCCCTCAACATGGGAGCCCATTGATTTGAATAGAAGTCGCACCAGAAGTCGGATCATGATGATCCGACTTGCGGCACAACTTGTGTGCTAGCGATCTTGAGGGGGAACTCCCTCAAAAAATTTGCGTAGGGTTCCCCCCTAAGAGCATACCAGGCTCTACAATCTGGCATGGATTTTAAGAGGAACCCCCATGCCAAAAAAATGGCGTAGGGTCCCCCCCAAAATCCATACCAGACCCTTATCCGAGCACGCAACCTAGCAGGCAAGGAAAGGGGGTGGGGACGAGCGAGCGCCCCCCCTCCTGGATCGTACCAGGCCGCATGCCCTCAACATGGGGAGCTCTGATGTCTTCTCCTCTCTTCTCCCTCGTCTTCTTTCTTCGGCTCTTTTGCGGGGTCTTCTGCGGAGTTTCTGTCTTCTGAGGCATCTTCTGTCTTCTGCTCTTTTGCCACTGTCTCCTCGGCTAGCTTCTCACGCTTCTCCTTCTTCTTCTTCTTCTCTTTTGGAGATGTTGAATCGTCGCTCTCTTCCACTCGAATGCGCGGTTGCCTTATATTGGCATGGGGTGGGGCCACACGCTGATGTCAATCTGAGCCCCGCCCTCATGACATCACATCCTGGGGCGGGGCTGTGATGTGATGGCCCGCCCCAGAATCTGATGTCATGAGGGCGGGGCTCAGGATGACGTCAGCGTGTGGCCCCGCCCCACGCTGACGTCGAAGAAGGAAGAAAGAAGATGAGGGAAAAGAGAGGGGAGAATACGCCGGAGCTGATTTAATAAAATATTTTAAAAAGCTGTGTAGTGTGTTTTTTTTGTACACTTTTTTGCAGGTAAATAGGTAGGGGTACTATGTAACCCATACTCATTTACATAGAGTGGGGGGCCGGCATATGAGATTCTGATAAGCCCCCTCCCGCAGACCCCGACAACCAACGGCCAGGGTTGTCAGGAAGAGGCTCTTGTCCCCATCAACATGGGGACAAGGTGCTTTAGGGTGGGGGGCGCAGAGCCCCCCCTGCCCCAAAGCACCCATACTCCCCATGTTGAGGGCATGCGGCCTGGTACGGTCCAGGAGGGTGGGGGGGCGCTTGCTCGTCCCCACCCCCTTTCCTGGCCTGCCAGGCTGCGTGCTCGGATAAGGGTCTGGTATAGATTTTGGGGGGCCCTACGCCGTTTTTTCAGCGTGGGGGTTCCTCTTAAAATCCATGCCAGATTGTGGAGCCTGGTATGCTCTTGGGAGGGAACCCCACGCAAATTTTTTGCGGGGGTTCCCCTTCAAGATCCCTAGCACACAAGTCGCGCCGCAAGTCAGATCATCATGATCCGACTTATGGTGCGACTTCTGTTCAAATCAATGGGCTCCCATAGGGAACCATTGATTTTGAATAGAGGCAGAAAAACGCTGCTGACAGCTAGCATGGAAAAACATGCATTGACGTCAATGCAATACGCCGAGAAAAACAGTGATTTTTCCCTGACGTCGGGCCCGGCGGTTTGCTTATTTTTTTGCATACGCCCTTGTGTATAAGGCCTAAAGTGTTCGGGTTTGGCTTGAAGAAAAGGTGGCAACCCTAGCTGTGGGAGGGGGTGGGTCCAGAGTGGCTGACTCGAGGAGAGGAGGACTCGAAGGTACTGTGCGGCTGTGTAATGGCTCCCTGTCCCCTGTGTAATGGCTGAGTCCTTGTCCCCTGTGTAATGGCTCCCTGCCCCCTGTGTAATGGCTACAATACCTGTGTAATGGCTACAACACCTGTGTAATGGCTCTCTGTCCCTGTGTTCTGGTTACAATACCTGTGTAATAGCTGAGTCCCTGTCCCTTGTGTAATGGCTACAATACCTGTGCTCTGGCTACAATACCTGTGTAATGGCTACAATACCTGTGTTCTGGCTACAATACCTGTGTAATGGCTACAATACCAGTGGGCGTATGCCCAAGAAGATAACAGCTTTATGGCATTACTCACAGTCTATGTAAAATGTATTCTGTTCTGTAACACTGATGAGGCATTGTTTATTCAAGCATGTATATATGTGACACATATGCTCTATTTTAAACTTTGTTAAGAAATAAAATTGTTATGCTTTTATAAAACCATGGTTTGATTTTTGTACTGCCTTTAAAGTCCCGCTCTTGTACTGGGGGAGTGCCCTTCTTTTCTATTCGCTACTGGGGACGTCGGCAGACAACTTTTGATATGGGTGGTGGTCTTTAACTATATACAATACCAGTGTAATGGCTGAGTCCCTGTCCCCTGTGTAATGGCTCCCGGTCCCTGTGTTCTGGCTACAATACCTGTGTACTGACTACCTGCCCCCTGTGTTCTGGCTACAATACCTGTGTACTGACTACCTGCCCCCTGTGTTCTGGCTACAATACCTGTGTACTGGCTACCTGTCCCCTGTGTTCTGGCTACAATACCTGTGTAATGGCTCCCTGTCCCTGTGTTCTGGCTACAATACCTGTGTACTGACTACCTGCCCCCTGTGTTCTGGCTACAATACCTGTGTACTGACTACCTGCCCCCTGTGTTCTGGCTACAATACCTGTGTACTGGCTACCTGTCCCCTGTGTTCTGGCTACAATACCTTTGTAATGGCTACAATACCAGTGGGCGTATGCCCAAGAAGATAACAGCTTTATGGCATTACTCACAGTCTATGTAAAATGTATTCTGTTCTGTAACACTGATGAGGCATTGTTTATTCAAGCATGTATATATGTGACACATATGCTCTATTTTAAACTTTGTTAAGAAATAAAATTGTTATGCTTTTATAAAACCATGGTTTGATTTTTGTACTGCCTTTAAAGTCCCGCTCTTGTACTGGGGGAGTGTCCTTCTTTTCTATTCGCTACTGGGGATGTCGGCAGACAACTTTTGATATGGGTGGTGGTCTTTAACTATATACAATACCAGTGTAATGGCTGAGTCCCTGTCCCCTGTGTAATGGCTCCCGGTCCCTGTGTTCTGGCTACAATACCTGTGTACTGACTACCTGCCCCCTGTGTTCTGGCTACAATACCTGTGTACTGACTACCTGCCCCCTGTGTTCTGGCTACAATACCTGTGTACTGGCTACCTGTCCCCTGTGTTCTGGCTACAATACCTGTGTATTGGCTCCCTGTCCCTGTGTTCTGGCTACAATACCTGTGTACTGGCTACC
This sequence comes from Glandirana rugosa, assembly GCA_018402905.1. Classification (NCBI taxonomy): domain Eukaryota; kingdom Metazoa; phylum Chordata; class Amphibia; order Anura; family Ranidae; genus Glandirana; species Glandirana rugosa. The sequence continues at coordinate 72,593 of BLSH010469276.1, forward strand.
TGTCCCTGTGTAAGGGCTACAATACCTGTGTAATGGCTCCCTGTCCCTGTGTTCTGGCTACAATACCTGTGTACTGGCTACCTATCCCTGTGTAAGGGCTACAATACCTGTGCAATGGCTACAATACCTGTGTTCTGGCTATAATACCTGTGTAATGGCTCCCGGTCCCTGTGTTCTGGCTACAATACCTGTGTACTGACTACCTGCCCCCTGTGTTCTGGCTACAATGCCTGTGTACTGGCTAACTGTCCCCTTTGTTCTGGCTACAATACCTGTGTAATGGCTCCCTGTCCCTGTGTTCTGGCTACAATACCTATGTACTGGCTACCTATCCCTGTGTAAGGGCTACAATACCTGTGCAATGGCTACAATACCTGTGTAAGGGCTACAATACCTGTGTAATGGCTGAGTCCCTGTCCCCTGTGTAATGGCTACAATACCTGTGTTCTGGCTACAATACCTGTGTACTGGCTACCTGTCCCTGTGTTCTGGCTACAATGCCTGTGTTCTGGCTACAATACCTGTGTACTGACTCCCTGTCCCCTGTGTTCTGGCTACCTGTCCCCTGTATTCTGGCTACCTGTCCCCTATGTACCGGCTCCCTGTCTCCTGTGTACTGGCTACCTGTCCTCTGTGTACTGGCTACATGTCCCCTGTGTTCTGGCTACAATACCTGTATACTGGATACCTGTCCTCTGTGTTCTGGCTACAATACCTGTGTACTGGCTACCTGTCCCTGTGTTCTGGCTACAATACCTGTGTACTGGCTACCTGTCCCTGTGTAAGGCTACAATACATGTGTACTGACTACCTGCCCCCTGTGTTCTGGCTACAATACCTGTGTACTGGCTACCTGTCCCTGTGTTCTGGCTACAATACCTGTGTACTGACTACCTGCCCCCTGTGTTCTGGCTACAATACCTGTGTACTGGCTACCTGTCCCTGTGTTCTGACTACAATACCTGTGTACTGGCTCCCTGTCCCTGTGTTCTGGCTACAATACCTGTGTACTGGCTCCCTGTCCCTGTGTTCTGGCTACAATACCTGTGTACTGGCTACCTATCCCTGTGTTCTGGCTACAATACCTGTGTACTGGCTACCTGTCTCTGTGTTCTGGCTACAATACCTGTGTCCTGGCTACCTGTGTACTGGCTACAATACCTGTGTACTGGCTACCTGTGTTCTGGCTACAATACCTGCGTACTGGCTCTCTGTCCCCTGTGTTCTGGCTACAATACCTGTGTACTGGCTGCATACTGTGTTACTGGCTGCAATATACCCCGCCTGTGATGCTGAGCTGTATACTCCTGACACAATATGTGGAATACAGGGGATGGAGTGGGTGTATTCTATAAGGGGTTGGGCTTGTGAGAAGTAGGATGAGTCAAAAGGAGGGGCAGGGCCTGGCGCCCCCATCCTAAAAATTTACCAGCCGCCACTGCTCCTGACTCCGACAGCAGATTCCAACCTTTGCCCCTTCTTCTTGCTTTCCAGCAAGGCCTCCTCTTCCCTAATGATCTTCATTAGTTTAGAGTAAGTGTGGAGGTTACTTGAGCCCTGGGCCCGAAACTGTAGCACAATAGGATCCAGTGGCTGTGCTCCTTTGATCATCTGTGATACCAAGTTCTTGGTTGCAACTTTGCCTTCCATTCCACACTTCATTATGATTTGGTGCAGAATCTTATCTAGCCATCTGACTAGAGACTGATAGCTTCTCATTCTTCTCTTGATAGGTGTGGCTAAAGAGATAGAGTAACTCCATGCTGTCCTCAGTTCCCCCATAGTTCTCTCGAAGCATTCTAGAAACTCAGAAGCAGTGCAACTGGGCTTGTCTCTCTTCAGGCTCTGAATCACATTGGAAGCTGGGTTTCACAGACTTTCAATCACTCTCTGTCTCTTTACTGTATCGGCTACTTCCCATTCTTCAACTGCCTGGAAAGCTTGATCGAACCAGGTGTCAAAGTCGTCCTCTCCAGAAGGGATGGGAACTCTCCCCGAGAAGAACTGTAGCTTTCGATATTCAGCCCCAGAAAATACTGGATTGCCCTGCTGGCATTTTGATGCTAAGTTTCCCAGGGCTGTAAGGAACTGTGGCCCGATCATGGCCAGGGGTGTTGTAGAAGGGACTTCTTCCTTCTTGGCCTCAGTTTGGCTAGAACTTGCTGGAGACATGTCTGATGTGCTTAGCTGAATTAGGCGAGACTCAGTTTTGTCAGCCAACTGTACACTGGTTCCTTGGAAATGTCAGGGATTCCTTGCTTCCACTCTAGTAATGCGAGAGGTCTCTTGATCTGGCCTGACATCAATCAACCACGTCTTCCGGTCTGGAATCAATGTTTGCACCTCTTGGCTGATCTGTTCTTCAGTCCAGGCCTCCCCAGGGAGCTCAATCACCATGCTGGTCTCTGGGCGGGCGTCTTATTCACGACACCACTGGGCCACGACATTGGGGTCCATCTTGGCAGTCTTCTTATAGCCTAGGCCATCTTTATGTACAGTAACAATTCTTTTTTTCAGATCCTCAGAGAGTTCTTTACCATGAGGTGCGATGTTGATCTTCCAGTGACCAGTATGAGAGAGTGAGAGCGATAACACCAAATTTAACACACCTGCTCCCCATTCACACCTGAGACCTTGTAACGCTAACAAGTCACATGGCTAATTGGGCCCAATTTGGACATTTTCACTTAGGGGTGTATTCACTTTTGTTGCCAGCAGCTTAGACATTAATGGTTGTGTGTTGAGTTATTTTGAGGGGACTGCAAATTTACACTGTTATACGAGCTGTACACTCTTTACTTTACATTGTAGCAAAGTGTCATTTCTTCAGTGTTGTCACATGAAAAGATATAATAAAATATTTACAAAAATGTGAGGGGTATACTCACTTTTGTGAGATACTGTAAACCAATAAACAAGAACAGGGCATAAGGTAACAAACCCACTTAAATATTTCTGTGGTGAAAGCTCCGGATAGGGAAAGGAAAAGGAAGGGGAAAATAAGAAGCACGCAAAGTGCTCAAAAGTTGCCATGAAAGTGAGGCCTGCACAAGTCTCAGCAAGACCTGGTGAAGAGTGCGCACACTACCCATCTACCAGAGCTTGAAAAGCGGGTGAAACACTATGGGCCCCCCAGCACGTCCACATAGTATGTACCTTCTCAAGGTCTAAACTTTCCTGTGCTATCAGTGTTTTCATCTCCATAATGGCGATAAATATCTGGGCTCACTCCAAAAAGTTAGGGGGTGAGGTAGATTTCCAATGACCAGATATGGGCATTCGAGCTGCTAATAAGCAATACCTGAGGATGCCCTTTTTGATTTTGGAAATGGACCCAGGGATCATCAACAGCAGGGTGACTTAGAAATATAAGAATTATAACATAGACGTAGAATTAAAAAAACATAAATGCGCTCTGCCAGAGTGTGGAGAGCAGCTTACAGCCCCACCAAATATGAAGATAGGAGCGCTTGGCCTCCTGACATCAACAACACAAGCTAGATGTGGAGGGGTATATAAGGTGTAGGTCAACTGGGGTCCAGCACCAAAGGGATAAGATCTTATTGCTCTTCTCCTGAAAATAAAAAGACATGGATAAATTAGCTATTTATTTTCTCCAATTCTCTTTGGGAGAAGAGGGGCCTAGAAATATTTCCCTCTCTGGAGGGAAAGGCAATCCCCCCCCCCAGCGGTCCCCTTTGTCAGCATCCCAAACAATTTTGATATCATATGACCTTGGGAAATAAAATGTTCCAGTATGATGAGATCAGGCACTCTTAGGACTTTCTTAAACCTTCAGAAAAAGGCTGAAAGTTGGAACCGCATAAGCCATTGCTGGCTATAAGGTGAGAATGTGGTGAAGTGAAGTTTGGCAGATACTGCATGTGATGGAATCCGGACACCCTGCCTGGGTATCTCAGCCAAGAAGCTGCTTCCCAAGCTTTGGAACACAAGACCAGTGGATCTGTCTATAGTTACCCCAAGAACCAGGCAACACCAGTTTTGGAGTACACCAGAATAAGAACGGTTTATTTGAACACAGGTACAGAGATACACACTCAGGGGACATTCCCCCTTCTTTGCATAATGACACAGGGTGGGGTAAACTACAGTCAGTAACAGACACACAGGTGTATTCAAACTTCTCATCAGTAGACTGTCCTATCAGAAGGGAGAGCTGTTGGAGGAACTCCCCCCTCCCTCCTCACAGCTAATCCACATACATTCCATAATAGTTTTCTCCCAAGGCAGACAGACACAATAGAACAATGGTATACAGGCACTTAAACACATAGCAATCCTCAACCCACTTCAAACTGTCTCTGATGAGAGGTGGACTTTATCTAAATATATTCTTGAGGGATATTGTTCAGAAATATTAATGTCCCAAGTGAAAGAGCCCCTTCATTCCTTTAACACAAACCACACATATAAGCCCCTGGATAATAGGTAAAAGGAAATGCTGAGTCCGGTGTGGTTTTACGGTGAGTCTGATTAGTGCAGATCAGACTGGGGTTCTCGGTCACCCTGTGCCCCTAATAGACAGAGGGGGACTTACACATAGGAGGGCCAGGGGACCTGGACAAGGAGTTTCCGGAGCTCTCCAAGGTAAGCTGGGTTCCACAAGCCACCGTCCAAAGAGACTCCCATCATACATCTCCCCTTTTGGCAGAAGACTAACACAGAAGAAGACCCCAAATGTGTTGACTTTGAAGTTAGTCCATAGTTCCAGTGCCCCAATGCCGTACCCATACAGTACCCCAAACACATTGTCCCAAACAAAGCATTACTCACCCAGCCAACCTCTGCCTCTCTCATAGAACATACCCGCTCCTGGGGAGAAGTGCGGACTGGTCCTTCCCCCTGAAGTCCTTTCAGCCACTGGAGAGAAGACAGGGTGACTGGGCCCATTCCGTCATGCTGTTGGAGATCTGGGCTGACTGCCCAGCATCCCTGGGGTATACAGGTGGAGACTAAAGTCCCCTCCACTGTTACTAGATGAAAATCCCCCAATGTTTGCAGAGTAAGGCTGACATCCTCCTGTCCCAATGCCAGATCTTTTTCTGGGGTTGGGTCAGTGGAGACCAAAGTCCCATCCACTATGAAGTATGCTTATTTGTAGGTGCCCTTTGCTACCTGAACCCCCTTTATGGAACTGTTATAGTGCAGGGTTACAGCAAGGTGTTCCATGTCAAGAACATATCGCAGGGAAGAGAGTAGGCATCCCTGGCGGGTACCATTAGAGACTGGGAAGGGTTCTGAGAGGATACCATTTGCGCGTATCTTAGCTGAGGGCCCTATGTAAACAGTCATGATTTTCTGAAGTAGTGTGTCCCCCAGGCCTATATGCATGCCTTTTCTGCATCGAAAGTCAGAAGGCATAAGAGCAGTCAGTGCAATCTGGCATGGCTTATAATATTTAACACTCGAGAGGTATTGCCTCTGGCTCACAAACTGTGATGAATCCAACCTGATCCCCATGGTTCATAGATGGGAGTAGGATCTGTAAGCGGTTGGCAATGAGTTTCACAAAGATCATGCCATCAATATTAAGGGGTGAATTGGGCTGGTAACTGCCACGATTCATTGGGTCATTCCCTGGTTTGGGAATAAGGGTAATCTGAGCCTCAAGCATTTGTAGTGGAATCTGCCATTGGGCTGAGATAGCATTGACCAACTTCAAAGGTCAGGGCCAGAAAGCTGGTGGAATAACCTTTGGAGCCCGGACTTTTATTCTTCAGCAAGTAGGATATAACCTGAGTAAGCTCTTCGAAGGAAAATGGGTCCTCTATTTCAGCGATAACTTCCACAAGTAAGGTAGGGAGAGCAGTGGCTGCGATGTAGGAAATTTGTACGTGCCAGGAGTTGGTCATGGGGAAGGTTGCCATACTTCCATTTAATAATGTATAATGTGAAATAGTAATCCCCAAATACGTAAATTTCACTCGGCTTACATGTAACAACATTGGAGGGGCTACACACAGCAGGAATTAAATTTAAAGGGATTTTCGGGTGCAGCTTCCAAGCCAGTAACACGCCACACTTGTCCTCTAACTTATAGGAGGTACGACAAAGGTGGTCTCACACTGCCAAAAATTGAATGTCAATAAGTTGACAAAGTTGAGTTCTAGCATTGGAGAGCCGGAGCAAGAGGTCCTTGGAACCAGAGCATTTATAGTCCAGTTCCAGCGAGGCAATAAGGTGATATAGGGAAGTGATCTCGGAAGTGGACTCTCACATAAGGCGTGTGACATGAAAAATAAAAACCCCTCTTAGGACACATTTCAGAGCTTCCCACTGCATAGATGAGGGGGTGCCATCGTGGACGTGGTCCGCCGCAAACTAAGCTATGGACTATACAATGTCTTTCAGACAAGTGGGGACTTGCAATAGGTCTCTGTTTAGTTGCCTTGATCTGAGACAGCAAGGCCTATTTGGAACAACAATAGAGAGATAAACAGGAGAGTGGCCGGACAAGAGAATGGGGTCAACATACGCTGAGGGGGAGCAGTCCAAAAGATCCAGGGAGATGAAAATGTAGTCAGGTCTGCTGTATGTGTTGTTTGGAGCTGAGAAGAAACAGTAGTGTTTGTTCATGGGATTCAAGAAACACCAGACTTCACAGAGCCTAGTATTGTGTAAGGCCAGTTTCAATCAATTTAACCACTTGCTTACTGGGCACTTAAACCCCCCTCCTGCCCAGACCAATTTTCGGCTTTCAGCGCTGTCGCATTTTAAATGACAATTGTGCGGTCATGCAACGTTGTACCCAAACAAAATTTTTTACTTTTTTTCCCAGAAATAGAGCTTTCTTTTGGTGGTATTTGATCACCTCTACAGTTTTTATTTGTTGTGCTATAAACAAAGAAAGAGCGACGATTTTGAAAAAAGAACAATATTTTTTACTTTTTGCTATAATAAATATCCAAAAATAAATATAAAAAAAAATTATTCATCAGTTTTGGCCGCCATGTATTCTTCTACATATTTTTGGTAAAAAAAAAAAATCGCAATTGGCGTATATTGATTGGTTTGCGCAAAAGTTATCGCATCTACAAACTATGGGAATTGATTTATGGCCTTTTTATTATTTTTTTTTTTTTGTTACTAGTAATGGCGGGGATCTGCAATTTTTATGGGGACTGCGATATTGGGGCAGACATGTCGGACATTTTTGACACTTTTTTGGGACCAATGACATTCATATAACGATCAGAAATGTAAATATCCACTGATTACTGTATAAATGTCATTGGCAGTGAAAAGGTTAACACTAAGGGGGCAGTGAAGGGGTTAACTGTGTTCCCTGTATGTGTTCTAACTGTGTGGGGGCGGGGATGCCAGGGACATAACAGATCTAACTGATCCTGGGATCAAGGATCAGTAGATCTGCTATGTCCCCCCTCACAGAATGGAGAACCGCCATGTTTACATCGGTGGTTCCCCGTTCTGCCGCTCTAACAGAGGATCGCGGGTCTCCGGCGGAGATCGAGTCCACCCGACCCAGGCGTCGGCTGTGTGTGCGCGCTGGGAGTGTGCAAAGGGGCAGACGTCCATGGACATCCCTCCGACAATTGAGATCTTTCAGCTATAGCACAGATCTGGACTGGTTAAAGTGGAACGGGAGAGAGGAGACCTACTGGCAGAGGAATTCAAAGCAGGATCGATCACAAAATTTAGGTCACCTCCAATGATAATGTTACCTGCGGCAAATGCACAGAGAAGGGAGAGAGACTACAGTTTGAGTGGTACCTGGCCCTGGTTGGGGAAATAAAAATGAACCACTGTGTATATGACATTATACAAACAAAATTTCACAAATAAACTTCTGCCATAATTCATTACCTTGTGTCACAAGGATGGTGCAGGGGAGATGCTTATGAAAAGCTATGGAAACCCCACATGTCTTTGATACAGAATTGGGGCAGTGTATCCATTGGTAGTATTTATTGTGAAACGTAGGGAGGGAAGGGCCTTTGAAGTCAGTCTCCTGTATAGGCAGGACGTCCACTTTTCTTTTTGTGTGCTTGGTATTAGATTTTCAAGCGCTTTTCAGGTTGTTTTAAGCCTTTCACATTAAAGTGGTTAAAGCACATACTGTATAGCTGCAGTATTTACTTATCTCTCTTCAAAGCTCTAAGTGTCTTTTCTCTCTGGTGCTTCATTCCTCTGTTATTAGCATGAGTAACTTTTGAGAAGTTTTCCTGACACATGAGATAAATTTGTTTTCAGGAGGGGGAGAGCTCAGAATGGAGCTTGTCTATTCACAACACAGTTCTTCTGCTGTGTGGAGGAGAGTGTGTTACTTTCCTCCAATCAGCTCTCACATGCTGTAACTGCAGTCTATCTGCCCTCTCTGTGCTGCTAACAGATGAAGAAAGATTTTAACACAATCTGCCCTGTTGAATGGGTGTAGAGAGGAAAAGACTGCAGATAAACAAGTAAAACCTATGTCGGATAATTTGTTTCATCTTTGTGTATCATTTGAGGCTGTTCACTTCACTGAGTGTATGTGAGGGTTTACCTCCACTTTATACTTACACATTTTCAAAGGGGCCATGGTGGGAGATTGAACTTATTGGTTGAACTAAATGGACTTGTGTCTTTTTTCAACCTGACTAACTATGTAACTATGAACTAAGAACAACTAACTAAAAACAACTAGAGGCAACTTCTCACTAGGAGAGTAATAAGTCCAAAGTATGTAGGCTAAAGCCTGCATTCACCTACACACTACACTTACATATATCTATTGGGGGGTACGGGAAGCCTAGGGGAAAGTAAGGCTAGTATAACTCACAAGTGGCTCTCTATCGTCTAAAGTTAAACAACAAAACAATGAGGGAGGTCATTCAAATAAGCAACATAGTCAACTATGTAACTAACTAGCTATAGAAGATGTCAGATGCCATCACCACACCCGACCCCAGTGAAGATGCAAGTCCACCCGTGGAGCAGGGGAGTGGAGAAGTCGTCCCATACCCAAAGATACTAGGCAAGAAAAGACTGCTATACTCATAAAAGATATAGATAAAGCAACCTGAAAAAATAAAACTGAGTGCATAGCAGTGCCAAACAGTCTACACTCTTCAGTAATAACAAAAGATAAAAAAAAACAAGGGGAGGGACCCCAAAACCCCTAAAAAAAGGGGGAGCTTGCTGGTGCAATGTGGGAAGGCACAGAGTAGGCCCAGTTGGTCCATGGACTAAGCAGCTCAAGTAGGGCTTCTTCAATGCTTTCAAGCCTTCTTTGGAGCTGGGCCCTAAGAGGAATCATGATGTTGCCTTGAGGCCCGAGAATCCCAGTGGGAAGCAGGTAGGGGTGGTTTCCATGGCCAATCTAGAAGGGCTTTGTGAGACAATTAAAAGGTGCCCAAGAAGTTAGGTAGGTCTCCATCTAGAATGGATGCCATTATGCATATGTAAAGAATTTTTTAATACTATTTATGACTCTAAACCCAGATTGGACGCCAAGTGGGATCCTTGGTTTTTGTATTATTTACCTCTCCACTATCTATCTCGACTTTTTGTGCCCCTGATCTTCATATACTGAATTGTATTTTAGCCTGACAGATCTTTACAGGTTTATGGCTATTTTTTTGTATTACGTATGTATTACGTACGTTGGGCAACTGATATCTTTATTCACCATGTACAATGAACAACTGCGGAGTTTAGTTCATCAGGACTATTTCTCCTTATGGCAGTTTTTTAAATTGCCTTTTCTTCTGTTTATTTCAAATGTTTGTATGCTTAAAGTGTTACTAAACCCAGGAGCCGGCAGTCACTTAACTGGTCTCCCACAGTACACAGACCATGGAAATGCAGTTCTTTTAGCAAATACTGTATATACTGTTTAATAACCTTTGTCATCAGCAGTATATAGCAGTCTTGTGACTTCTATCAGTGTCTGGCCAAGCACTGGTTAAAGCTTGTAGGAGGAGTTTTATGACTGTCCTATGAGACTGCAATACCCCTGACCTTCTGTTTGGACACTGCTGATTGGCCCTGTATTGATCACTCTCCCAAAAAAAAAACTCTCTAGCAATACACACCAAACTGAGCATGTGAAGCCTGACTGCATAGACTCTGTGTTATCAGGAAATTATCAGGGGACAGTGGAAGAAGGGGAGAATCAGAGAAGCCAGGATCAAACAGTCCTTTTTACACAATGCAGAGGATTAACCCCTTAGGTTCCACAGTGAGTATAACCAGCATGATTTACTGCATATACAGACATATTTTACTGTTGTGGGTTTAGTAACACTTTAACAAATCTAATCGATATCCTTGAATTGTGGAGGGATTCCTTTTGGATCTCCTTCATTTTTGGATTCTATTGTCATAAGTCATGTTTTTAGGAGACTTTTGTACTTTGTTATTAGTTTCAATAAAAGTTTGTAAAAAAAAAAAAAAGTTAAGGGGGTTTCCTAAGGCTGGCCATACATTACACAAGTTTCTTGTACAATTTTCCTTTTGATTTACCAAAACCATATAATATGAGGTCACACCTAAACACTTTCAATTTGTATGCAATCAGGCAGGCCCTTGCACAACATAGTTGTACGTAAATCTAAAGGAAATTGAACAAGAAAATTGTATAATGTACGGCCAACTTAAGTGACGAAATACAACTGTGCGGCCATTCTGCGAAGCGGTCAGTTGCAACAGTATTTATTGTCCTTATCTCTCAGTTGTTCGAGGACCGGTTTCAAGGCTCTGCGCAGATTGATCATATATCGTGAAAGATCTGGGAAGACTACGATGGGCATGTTATTGAAGTAGATTTTGTCCTGGAACCCGGCTGACTTTCATAATGGCTTCTTTGACTTTGAAGTAGTGTACTCGACACAAAATGTCCCTTTGGTGATTCACATCAGGCGAACCAGAGCCATAAGTATGATGACCCCTGTCCAAGGAGAATATTTAGGTTGCCTTAAGAGCTGGTTGAAGATTTAATTCAGGGCTGAGGGGAGATCTTTAGGGAGTACAGACTTGGGTAAACCCCGCATGCAGATGTTGTTCCGTCTGTTTCAATTTTCAAGATTGTCCAAATGATAGGGGAAATCTTGGTGTTGTATAATGTGATCTTGAAGCACTTGATCATGGAGTTCCACTGTTGTAGTAACTGAACTATGGAGGTAAGCTCTTGTACCTGTGAGTTCAATTTTGATATGGCTCACCTCCTGTTTATAGGTGTGTTCAAGTCTCAAGACATAATGCTCCAAGTCTGCTCTAGTCGGAAAGGGAGCAAATGTATGATTTTAGATCCCAGTCCTCCTCCACCCCCAGAGTGTGCAGTGGGACCAGGCAGAACCTGTGGAACTTGGTGTGGGGCTACAGGTCACAGACATGGCACAGGTTGCACTTCAGAATGGGCAGGAGAGAAGTGGGGTGATAACAAAGCCCTTTAGGTGGGATCACGCTTGTAGGGTACAGTACCTGCAGCTGAGGGGGCACATCCAATGGTGGTGTCAGTGAGGGGGAAGATGCTGGAGGCAAGTGGGACACTAGATCCAGGGCCTTAGGCTGCTGCACATAGTGGCCAGGCTGTGAAGAAAAGGAAGCTGCTGCTGCTCCCCCAGTAACAGCGATAGCTGGCTCAGAAGGAGTCTGTGGTGTAGTGTCCTATTCCTGTAAGGACAGTAGAGCCTGCATGCTCCTAGAGTGGGGGGAGCTGCGAGACGGTGACTGGTATGCTGTAAGGTGGGAAGCGGAGCTGCTGCCATATCAGCTCTGTCCACCAAGACAGAATGGCGGGATGGAGTGAAGAGGCTACTAATTGTACCTGAGTGAGGCGGTGAACAGGTTTTTTTTAAAGAGGAACTCTAGTCGTTTGTTTAAAAAGAAAAGAAAAAAGCGGTGACAAAAATAGTGGACACTTTAGAAAATTGTAATGTTTTCCAAATTTGCAGGCTTATAGGAAATGTCATTTTGCATGAAATGCAAATGTTTATATGTAAATTTAAAGACCATTTAATGCTAAATTCAATACAAAAAACATAATTCAAATATATGCAGTACAAAAAAAAGGTATGCTTACTTTAGTCTAAAAAAGAAACACAAGTGTGAAGGCCAGTCTTTTCTGACACTTTTTGTTTATCTGTAAAAACTGGCGGGTTTTGCAATTGTTTATGCCACACGGTGTTTGCACAGCGTTTTTTTGAACGCCATTTTTTTTTACAAAATACACAAAGTGTCACTAAACCCACATCATAAAAACTATCAATAAATGCAGTATTACATGCTGTTCATACTCACTCAGCACTATTTGATTTGTTTTCTGTATTCTGCAAAAACCCTGGTTGATCCTACTGCTCTCTATCTCCACCTTCTGTTCGTGTCCCCAATTCAGCTAGGGATTTTGCAACTGTGGTGGCAACTCTGCACATGCTCAGTTTTCAGTGAGTTTCTATGCTGAGCATTTCCTCCCTATCACATCTGAGCAGCCATGTGACTATAGAGTCACACATGTGGGTGTATACACAGTGGTAAATGACAACCCACTCCCTCCCTCCTCCCCCATGCCCACTAACCAGCTAAACATAATAGGGTTGCCACATTGCCTTTAGACCAAACCCGAACACTTTAGCGGCACACAGTAATTTTTTTTTTTTTTAGTATACACTATAGGATTGTAACAGACCTGGGACGCCTTTGGGAACTCCAAAGAGAATGGTAATGCAATGCACAAAGTGTCCCCTCACCGTCCTGTCAAGTTCTGTCCTGAGCCACATTCCTGTTTGAATATTGTGTGCGGGTTTCAGGTGGACTGAAACCTGTACATATGATTCAAAACCCGGACTGTCCGGGTGAATCCTGGACAGATGGCAACCCTAAAACACAATGGGGTTGGGATATTACATGTGGATTAATGGCGGCTTCACCACCCTCTTATTCTAAGACACAGGCTAGACTAGAGGGACATGCCTGTGTTTGGCATAAATCCGCCCACACTATGTTATTTCCACAAAATAATAAAGATTTGATTGCAAATATATATTTGTATACCAATTTAAAACAGTTTATTGATATTATTTATTTATTTATACCCTATATTCCAAAGGCTATTTTTTTTGAACATGTGACCAGCAGCAGAGGACTAGAAGCTCTTCCTGCTTATGTTTCCCTGCAGACAGGCTGGGAAAGATCTGGGTCATGTGACCGCTGTATATCAATTAGGAAAAAGGTACTTAGATGTTTTTGGGGGTTTTTTTATATAAAAGTAATTACAGTGGCATCATCCATATACAGAAATAGAAGGGACAATGTAAATTAAACATTGTGTATTTAATATCACTTTAATGAATTTTAATGCACACAATCACAATACAAAACCCACTTTTTGCATAAAATATAAAATATGGTGTTATGCCGAGTAAATAAATACCTAACATAACATAACATCTGGTGGGATGGAGATCCCAAAGAGGCACCAGCAGGCAGTGTGTGGGGGGGGGGGGGGGGCTTCCCACCACTTGTAAAAGCAATCCAGCTGCAAATTAGCCACTCAGATGGCTTTTATATAAAAACTGATTGCCTTCTGTAAAAAACATTACCGGGATTGTGAAAATACTGTGGAGTGGTTACCTGTCAGAAATAGGTACCTGCCCCCAGATAAAAAAAAAAGAAAAACACCTCTCAATATTGGTATAGGAGGGGGGTTTAGATGGATAAGCTGAACTTTCAATCTCAAGTGAAGCTCTGCTTTCAATTTTAGGTTTAGTGACAATTAGTGACAAAGCTTTTGATTTAAAGGTGGGTTGTATAGAAGAAATTTTTTATAACATTTTGGATAAATATGTAAAATGTTAAGGTTTTTACAATAGTCGATATGTTGAGAAAGAGATTACGTTACAGTAAAGAGTGATAGACCTATAACAAAGCTCGAGTTCTGTTTAATAATCTGAACCTATATCTATATAAAAAGGAACACATTAAATGTATAATAAAATATATAAATATATATATTTTTATTTATAATAATATACTGTATTTATATTGCATTTTTAAGAATATGGTTACACTTTAAAACAACCAAAGTCAGTAAATTGGTCATGATTGTGCACTGAGCATAGAAACATGTTCATACCTTAATCTGTGCATACTTGTGTCATGCGGTCACCCTCCTGTTTAACAGGATTAATATGTGTCAAAACTTAACCCAAAAACCTCAACAGAGGAAACAGAAAAGTCAACCCTGCAAGGAAAACTTCAAGAACAGTCATGAATAGGCCCCTTGTTTCCCAGGGTTCTGAACTCTGCAAACACGTTGGTCCTTCTCTTGTTTGAGTAATATCGTTCTGACTTGTTTTATTTGTTTTACAATGAAAAAAAAAGAGAGAAATGAAGTTTAACAAAAAAATACCATTTCATCTTTTGAATCCACAAAGTGAGTTGAGAGATCAGGCGAGAAGCACCACTCGAGATGCCATGCAGCAGCTGGAGAGGCTGTTACAGCCCTCAGTGTGTGTGTGTGTGCTGTGGAATGGAATACCTTGTCATGTACTCATAAAGATATGGAATGACCTTGAAGTTAACTGCTTCACTGCAACAACAGTGTTGTCTGCTATTTCATTTCATGTTCCCCTTTATGCTGCATACGCACTATAGTGTTTCGTGAATGCATGCAATATTGTGCGATTTTGCACACATTTACTATATGCGCAAAAAATGCTTGTCACGTTTGCGGTGCCAATCATTAATGGTACCTTAGACACTGCAAGCAGGCGTGCATTTTTCATGCAAAAAAACATGCAGCAAAGTGCATGGTTAATAAACTTGTGAAGCTCGAAGCTCAAAAAGGTGCATGAGCTACATTGCCACCTTTGTCATGTTTAAGACGGCCCATTGAAACAAATGGGCTGCCCTATGTAGCAAGACAACACACAAAAAAAAACTAAAAACACACATATGTGTGACACCTGGCGTAATGCATTATAATGTAAATGAGCCCTAAAAGAACGCCACTAACCACTATTTGTATTTTTGACATGTTTTGGTGTGAGTTTCATGCTCATTTTTTCTGTCACTTTTTTTGCATTAAAACAATGGGCATGAGTGAACTAGTGTCGCACATACGTATAGAAGCACTAACAGAATCACAAGAGATGTTAGAGTTGCTTACGGATTGGCTTCCTGCTGTGCTACACAGTGAACACAGGGAGGTCTTGTATACAGGTTTGCTTGCAATGGGTGGGAGCATGGTTAAAAGCGTACTGCCATCCCATTGGCCCCTCCAGACAGCGCATATGGTAGGGTGCTGATAGTGACGTCATTCCGTGAATGGGTGCAGTTACCCAAACAACCGGACGGGTGTGTTGTATATGTGAATGAACCCGCTGAGGATGTCCGGCATTACAACACTCTCGTCCTGTAATGCTTTATATACATGCCCTGTCTAAGATTGCTACACTATAATTGCAATTTGATTTGTTTGATAAATAGCATTTAAGCAGAGAGCATTAGATTTTCCCTTTTTTGTTGTGTTTATATGCTACCATCGAGCATTGAGGAGACGGTGATATAGTGGTAGAAGAGATTTGACCAGATGGTTGTTTGTATTTCTTAACAAGGTGGCTCCATTGCTGGAGAGTGATGCTGTTCTGATCAGGATATTTTTGGCCTACTGTAGTTCACAATATACAATTTTGATTGATGAACTTTGTGGCATTTTTTGTGTGATATGTAATACATATGTTTTCTCGGTGTGATATGCAACAATGGAATAAAAAAATCACAAAACAACATTGTATATAGAGCTTTTTTTTTACATTGTATACACTCATTGTTTTATTTGAGCACAATTATTTGTAACTTATGTTTCCTGGTGCATCATGGCAGCATACACATGGGTTGTGGCTCCGCCCCCACAACATGATAGGACTGGTTAACTATAAATCAAAGACAGACCCGGCTCACTGCATTCTCCTTTTTTTCCTCACCTGATCAGGACTGGAGTCGCGAGGTATCCCTTACCGCTTGTCGCCCCAGCCAAGTTCAGCCTCTCTTGGTTGGAAGTCCTTCCTGTACAGTCTCTAAACGAGCTATATGGTTGGAAGCCCCATTCTGGTGGTCTGGGGGGCATATTTCAGCTTCTCCTGGGTGAATGTCCTTCCTGTACAGTCTCTAAATGAGCTTTATGGTTGGAACCCTGGGTAGATGTCCTTCCTGTACAGTCTCTAAATGAGCGATATGGTTGGAGCCCGATGCTGGTGCAATATATGTTACAACAAAACACTAAAAAAATAAGGTAACAACGTATAGTGTGGCTC
>BLSH010469276.1:104934-116143 GCA_018402905.1 Glandirana rugosa
TCCATACTCCGTTTAATAACTAGTCATTCCAGTGGTAGTGTTTAGACGACCTGTACTTTGGCTTGCACTATCTGGCCCCTGAGGGCTGACAGTTATCTTCTCAACAATGGACCATGGCACCACAAACGAGGACTTTAGACATCTTCTCCTGGAATGTAAGGGGTCTCAACTCCAAGATTAAGAGGGCCCTGGTATTTAAATATATACAAACATATAAGCCACAGATAATTATGTTACAAGAGACCCATTTGACTGGAGCCAAGACTTTGGCACTTAAACGGGCACACATAGGACATGCATATCATGCAATGTATTCTAATTATGCTAGGGGGGTGTCGGTACTGGTGGCTAAAACGCTCTCCTGTACACCTAAAAATATTATAACGGATCCGTTTGGCAGATTTGTGATGGTGACCTTACTGATCAATAATTTGCCTCATACCTTTGTGGCTATACATATGTTTACTCTAACGGTCTGGGAGGGAGTATTGGCTAAAATATTACTGGCTGCGGAGGGCCCTCTAATACTTGCGGGAGATTTGAACACGGTCCTGTCCCCGGATGAGGACCGATTTCAGGCATCCTCCAGGTGTGCTGCCCCTTTGGGGGCGTCTCTGTCACAGCATAGCCTGGTGGAGGCGTGGAGGTGGAAGCACCCGGGAGCCAGAGAATATTCGTGCTTCTCCTCCACGTACAACACGTTGTCAAGGCTGGATATGTGCTGTGTGTCGGGGGAGGTGTTGCCCAAAGTGGTCGCTATCCGATACTTACCGAGGGCGATCTCGGACCACTCTCCCCTGATGCTGACGATATCCCTGGGACAGACTTGTGGATATACTTTGTGGAGGTTGAGCCCAATGTGGCTAAAAGAGGAGTGTTTTGAAAATCTGGTGGCTGCTGAGATAAAACATTTCTGGGCCGAGAACACAGGGGAAGTCCCTTTGCAATCCACATGGGATGCATTCAAAGCTACCATGAGGGGTTCTGTGTCAGGGATTATAAAAAAATTGAGGACAGATAGGGAGAATAGGATAAAGGAGGAATCACAAGCGGTCTCAGTGGCGGAGGCTGAATATATCCGTAATCCCACCACTCAAAGATTCAAGGCTTGGAGGGACTTAGCACAACAATTGGAATTAACGGTTGAAAAAACGCAGAAAAAATTATTATATCAGTCCCAGCGAATATTTGAGTTTGGGGATAAAAATAGTAAGTTACTAGCTTATCTGGCCCACTCGCAGCTGCCTCCAGCATCTATTCCATGTGTAAGGAGCGGTGCGGGAGGTATCTGTGAATCTCCGGCAGGGGTGGCGGAAGCATTTCTGCAATTTTATTCAACATTGTATACCTCTAGGGTGCAGTATGCGCCGGAGGAGGTGGCACAATACCTAGAGAATATTCCCGTGCCTGCCTTGTCGGAGGAGGATGCAGAGGCCCTAGATCTTCCTGTGACGACGCGGGAGATAGAGGGGGCAATGCAATCACTTAACCCCAACAAGACCCCGGGCCTTGATGGGTTCCCGGTGGAATGGTACCGAACACACCAAGAATTCTTTGCGGAGAGGTTGCTGGGGGTTTATGAGGATGCCTTTGAGAAAGGGACACTCACGGAGTCTTTTCAGGAGGTCCTAATTGTGCTGATCCCTAAGCCAAACAAGGACCCCCAACTTTGTGAATCATATAGGCCTATTTCACTGATTAATGTGGATGGGAAAATCTTGGCCAACGTGTTGGCCAGGCGCCTGAATAAAGTGATAACCTCAATAATTAGCCCAGATCAGACTGGGTTTATGCCAATGCGGTCCACGGCTATTAATCTAAGACGTTTATTTACTATTTTGCAGACCGAAGGGCCTGATCCAGACACCAGAGTGGTGGTGTCTTTGGATGCACATAAAGCATTCGATTCTATTGAATGGTCCTACTTGTTGGCGGTCCTTGTGAGGATGAGATTCGGTCCAAGATTTGTCTCCTGGGTGAAACTGCTATACTCACAACCAGGGGCCCGTTTACGGGTCAACCATATAATTACAGAGGCGTTTGAGATAGGAAGGGGCACGCGGCAGGGGTGCCCTTTGTCCCCCCTGCTGTTTGCCCTAGCGGTTGAGCCATTGGCGGCGGCACTCCGGGAGGAGGGAGAGGTCAGGGGATGCCATATTAATACACTAGAGGAGAAAACAGCACTTTATGCCGACGACATGCTTTTATATCTAGCGGATGCAAACCAATCCCTGGCAAAGGCCATGTCCATTATTTCCCAATTTGGAGTGTACTCCGGATTTAAGGTTAACTGGGATAAGTCTACTGTGTTCCCCTTTAATCCTAAATATCTACCCAGGCTTCCCCCCGATATTCCCTTAAAGGTGGTATCAAAATTTAAATATTTGGGTATCGAGATTCAGTTGCCATTAAGTACATATATTCCAAATAATCTCTCCCCTCTGATAACCCGTATGAAGCAGAGCTTACAAACCTGGGCTAGGCTACCACTTAATCTTATAGGCCGCATAAATATATTTAAAATGATATACCTCCCTAGATATCTATATATATTCTGGAACGCCCCGGTATATCTCCCTAAAAGACTATTTACTAAAATTGATACAGAGGTTTTGAACTTCCTGTGGGGCACTAAGCCCCCCAGGATTTCTCTAGAGAAGCTGCGGCTATCGGCTCGGGTGGGCGGCCTGGCTCTCCCAAACCTACAGGGCTACTATTTGGCGTCGCAGTTGACCCATGTCCACTGGTGGTTTTTCCCCAAGGTGGAGATGGCCTCGGTTGCTACGCAGGCAGCACTGATGCAGTCTTATGAGGCCCTAATAAATGTTTTATATAGAGGTGGTCCTTATCCGGAGGGGTACAAAATATTTAATTTGTGCAATAAGAGGATGGGTGGTTCTTCTTTGAACCGGTCTCCTAATGCTCCCCTCTGGCATAATCCTCAGCTTCCTAAATTGTATAAATTACAGGATGGACAGCGGTGGTCGGACTATGGTACTATGGTTTGAGATATGCCCACCAGTTGTTCACAGACGGGACCTTTAAAACATTCAAGGATTTCCAACTGGAATATAAGATCCCCACGAGGTGGTTCTTTGGCTACCTACAGCTGAGGCATGCAGTAGCGGCACAATATGGTCTGTCCCGGGTAATACTCATTCCCTCAGAACTAGAAAAATGAATGTTTGAAGAAGACCATACTAAGCTGGTCTCTAGATATTACCTCTCTTTGGTGGCCCCCTCCTCGGCTGGTATGGAGAGAGTTGTCAATCATTGGAGGACAGATATTCCATCCCTGGAGGAGGACTCGTGGACGGAGATAACAGACACAATTCTGTCGTCGGTCATTTCCTCCAGGGATAAACTGACACAATTTAATTACTGACATAGAATTTACTATACCCCCTCACGTCTGCATCAGATGGGTAGAAGAGACACGCCTGATTGTCAGAGATGCCAGCATGGGAAAGGGGATTTCTTTCACATGGTATGGCAGTGCCCGGTGATAGGAAAATTCTGGAAAGAGGTCCTGTGCTTCATTGAAAATAAACTAGCTCTGCCCAACATATACTCACCAGCTAGATGTCTTCTGGGGGAGTTTGGGGAAGAAGAGATCAGTAATTCTAAAAAATTGCATTATGTATGCAAAAAAAGCTATAGTGCTTAAATGGAAGGAACCGACCGCACCCACGGTTGGATTATAGGTGGAACTGGTCAATAAAGAGCTTCCTAAATATAAACTTACATATCTCTCTAGAGGGTGTCCTAAAAAATTTCAGAAAATATGGGCGGGATGGAATGCTTCGGTGTCTGGAGATGTGGAGGTCTAAAAGGTGACATGATACAAGGATTGGGAGAGGCTTGGGGGACTAGAGGGCAAGATAATAGCTAAATGTTTTTTTTTCTTGACTGGAAATGGTTAATCAAATAACATGAGCAACAGTGGACGAACAGAAGTCTGACTCTGTCAATGTGAGATTGATGTATTTACCGAATTAACGTTGAATTCTAGGCTATACATGTATACGGTCTAACTGCATATATCATAGATCTTGTTTGAATCTGTATTGTATTTGTGGAGATTGGAAATGTCATATTTGTCTGCAAACCCAAACAAATAAATAAAGTTTACCTTTAAAAAAAAAAAAAGATGGTGTTGGGAGTGTCATGGTCTAGGGCTGCATGAGTGCTGTCGACACTGGGGAACTACAGTTCATTGAGGGAACCGTGAATACCAACATGTACTGTGACATACTGAAGCAGAGCATGATCCCCTGACTTCAGAGAATGGGCCGCAGGGCAGTATTCCAACATGATAATGATCCCAAACCATTGCCTTGCTAAAGAAGCTCAGGGTAAAGGTGATGGACTGGCCAAGCATGTCTCCAGACCTAAACCCTATTGAGCATCTGTGGGCATCCTCAAACAGAGGGTGGAGGAGCACAAGGTCTCTAACATCCACCAGCTCCATGATGTCTTCTTAGAGGAGTGGAAGAGGACTCCAGTGGCAACCTGTGAAGCTCTGGTGAACTCCATGCCCAAAAGGGTTAAGGCAGTGATGGAAAATACTGTAATGATGGCCACACAAAATATTGACACCTTGGGCCCAATTTTGGACATTAGGGATGTACTAACTTTTGTTGCCAGCAGCTTAGACATTAATGGCTGTGTGTTGAGTGATTTTAAGGGGACAGCAAATTTACACTGTCATACAAGCTGTACACTCACTCAGGGCTCAAGTCCTGCTGGAACACATGGGAATGGAGTTCCTGCACTTTTCCAGTTTGGCTTGATGCACAATGTGGTAGTAGTAGTGGTGGTGGGGGGGAAATCTTGGATGAGTTCCCACACTTTTTTTCCCAGGACTTGACCCCTGCACTTAATACTTTAAAATCAAGGAAATGATACCGCATTAAAGTCTAAACAAAATAAAGCTGCAGCCAATATACCCAATAAAGTATAACAAAATAGACAAAAAATAAACAAGTAAAACAGTATATGTAAATAATATTGTTCAAATATTGTCCAAAAAATTGCAATAAGATAATCAAATCGCATCAGATAAACAGCGGCTTTGAGCCTTATAATGAACGTGTCCAAAAGGTGATTTATGTATCCAAAAAGTTGATTCAATTCAAGTGCTGAAAGTACCCAAGGTGACAGTCTATATAGATAGAGCAGATAAGTTATGGGATCCTCCAAATTAATGTCAATCCATGCGGAACCAATAACATGACACCCAGGTGCAGCAAACAATACCTGTGTGCAATCCACCACCGATAATGGAAAGGCTTACCAGAGATCAATTAGAAAAGCACCTGTGGCTTTTCCCCAGCCAGGGGTAGAGGGGCCAATCACTCCAACTCTCAGTACAGGAATACCTCACAATATGCCACGAGCAGTGTTGATATCAATCACGGTGTCATATAAGAATAAACTTGCATAGTGAAGTACCATTAACACCTTTTATTAGTTCAATAAAATTCTATTTACAAGCGTTGTAAATCTAAAAACCACAAGCCGGCCGGCAATTCCCGTATCTCGGGTTGTAAAACTCGTGGTGACGTCAGCGTGCCCTCCCGAAGTACGTTTCGTCATAAAAAGACTTGGCCTGTGATGATTGCGGCTGGACACACTTTGGGCTGCTGCAGGAATCTGTGGATTCTTGCCACTGGAATTCATAGCGTGGCCTAATACCCTTGTAAATGGAGCCTGATAGTAAACTCTGAGGGAAAAAAAACTATTTGGGACTTTTTGCTGTTTAAAAATATTGAAACAAATCCCTCAAATATGGTGGGACTTTAAAGGTACCAACGTGATCTATAAATGGAGGAAGGGCGTATGATTGAAAGGCTTGCCTTCTTCATTCATAGATTGTTATTCTTTTATAGAAGCTGTAGTACGGTTTCTATGAATGGAGGAAGGGTGGAAAGGGTGGGCATAGTCAAGAACTCCTAATTAGTGCTTGTCAGAGCACACTCAGCTCTAGTAACCCCCACCACAACAGAAGATAATGGTGGAGGGAGTAGAGGGGGAATTGAAGAAGGAAGATTTCAACTAAACCAGGAGACAGTAGCACAAGGAACACACCACCCTGATAGTGAGTATTGTCCCTTATGCTGATTTGTTAAACTAGACTTAAGCTTTATTAACTACAATTCCATAAATACAAATTCTGTTTGGATCACAGATTTGTAGTGAAGCTTTCCACAAAATCTGCTTCCTGCCCCAAGCCCAGCTTTAATGTGCTTAATGCTTTGGTATAATCATACTGCATTGCCCCTAAACACATCTTTGCTATAATGAAATGCCACCCATTCAAAGATAAAATAATACATATTGCCCAAAAAAGTCACATTTGACCTCCAAACTGACCACAGATCTGGTCATTCAAGGATCAGGCCACACAACTGCATAGTTCCATTAAAAGCCAACAAGAGGAAAGGCAGCAACAGAATCATTACACAGCAATCCATTATGGTATTAAAAATGTCTTCCTTTGAATGAACTTCATCACGGACCATAAAGAAGCATAAGGAAGGTTTAGGTTGACTGACTTCCAACACAAGTATGGAGAGAATTCTTTATTCTGGACAGCTGTGTCTAGCTGTAGAGATGCTGCTGCCAAGAATAGTATAGAGGAAAATGTCATAGAGTGAACAACGAGTAAAGCACTTAATTTTTTTTTCATGTTGCTTTACAGCTGTGATGTTAGATTTTGTTTTGTGCTCTTCAATTTCCTGTCTAAGAGCACGTCTGGCTGGCTGGCCTTTTTCGCAATATCTGCCTGCAGAGACCATGGCATGGAAGCATGTCTTGCTGGACATTGTGATGTATTTATATATGATGCATGCTGTTTGATTACTTTGGCTTCGAACAAACAGATACATAGAAACATAGCTGCCAAGATTGCCTGAAGTCACCTGTGTTTTGTGCTGGTCCTGGTACCAGTGAAAACTGTAACAAATTTGGAGCAAATTGCCACAGCAACCAATATAGTCTCAGTCTTCATGTAATGGACAAATCTGACCGATGACCATGACTAATTTTGAAAAATGCAGCAAGAAAACAATGAATGTCATAGTGACCTGTGTTGGGACATTATCATCCAGTGCCCAGGGTGAGGATGGCAAACTGCTGTTCCTGAGTGGAGAAGGGGCTAGAGTTAATAGTGGCATGCTGTGTCAAAATGCATGCAATGTTTGTGGGAAGGGGGCTGAAGGGCTCTAACGGATGGAGGAGGCTCAAATGTGCGTGTGGATCCTGAGGAAAAGGGAGGTATAGGGCTAGGTTCCTCCTACCCTCTGTGTACTCACTCAGTGCAGATCTCTTTCTCAATGCAGTGCCCATGAGGGCAGCTTCTCCTTCTTCCCGTCTCTGCTTATGATACAGTATGTAGTGCTACCCCCGTAGGAGCCGCTTAGTATGTTCAGTCCGTTACTCTGTCTCTCAACCCCCAAAGAACTGTCCCAGCCCCTCTGGCACACCTGGACCCACTCTTTGGGGTAATTCCTCTTTAAATATGACACAGTAAAGAAACGCTCAAATTTGAGTAAATCAATGATATTTACGGATTAGACGTTGCGTTGAGTTCTTAAGAACTAACTCACGCTGCAAAAGAGCAACAGTAAACAGTTTAGTAAACAATGCAGAATTTTAAAATATTACATCTGGTCAATAATGCAATGTTATATATTAAAAGGATAAGCAAATGAAGATATTCACCATTCCCTTAAACTCTTGATTAATAACAGCAATACTGTATATATATATCTGCAGAAGATCCTCTAATAGAGCTTAATTAATATCTTATGGTCACTGAGAGATTTAGAAGAATAATGCGGGTGTAAGTACAATGAGTGGAAGTAATCAAAGAGCTCACTCTGTTATTATATCTTTTGAAATGACTGACCTACAGATATATTGATAGTGCTCAAGGGAGATTTATCAAAGTTACTATAACCTTAGAAGGATTCAATTATACATTAACCTCCCTGGCGGTAATCCCGAGTGTGGCTCGGGGTGGAATTTCAGTACCATTAGCGGTAACCCCGTGCCACACTGGGGATTGCATTGCTGGATCCAGGCAGCGCTACTCACCTTGTCCCCTGGATCCAGCAGTGTCTGCGGGCTCTGTCCTCCGCTTGATGCCTCTGTGTGCTGGGCTCCGTTCCCTGCAAGCGTCGCACGGGGACGGAGACCGGCAGGAAATTCAAAAAGTGAAACACACGCAGCACATACAGTACACTGTAATCTTATAGATTACATTACTGTATGAAAACATTTCACATCCCCTTTGTCCCTAGTGGTTTGCCCAGAGCCCTGCATGCACTTTTATATAATATATGTTATTCTTTCTGCCTGGAAACTTGAGAATGTCCATAGCAACCAAAAAGTGTCCCTTTATGTCAAAAGTGGTTTTTGATCGGCTAGAAAACAGCGATAGTAAATAAGAATCATTTGCAGAATTGAGTGATACTGATTTTTGGGGAAATTTATCATCAGAAACTGAAAGTGACGGCAGGGATAATTCTGCAACTGAGCAAATTTCAGTGTTTTTGGTTTGATTACATTATTGAATAAATTTTATTACTATTACGTTATTATTTTTAGTTATTTATTATATTATAATTTATGATTTCATTTTTCAAACTTTATCATACCCGGGATGTCTACTAGACTCTTGTTTGGACAGATTTAAGTGAGTTATTCCTAAGAATTACAGGCCTACAATATAAAACGCCAAATTTTCATGCAAAATAATCGTACCGCTTTCAGCACCAAAAATATGAAATAATCGTACCACCAGGGAGGTTAACACTGTCAGGAATAGTCCCTCCAGCGGGTGGCGCTGTAACTCAGGGGTCCATGGGCTGCAATTCTGGTGTCCACCAGCAGGTGTCCCTTAGCAGTCAGAGGCTGAGCAGTTCCAGTGTCCAACAGCGGGGGCCTCCCAAGAGCCAGCAGGCTGCGGGAGTAAGCCACACCCGGGTTCAGCTGGGAAGTGGCTATTTAAGGGCACTTCCCTTTTCCCTCAGTGCGTCACTATTGAGTTTGCCTCATTGCTGCTAGAGATCTTGCTTCAGCCTGCTCTGCACTGCTTTGTCCATGCCTTGTGCTGTCTCCTTGCCTGGTATCCTCCTTGATTCCCTGCATACCCTGTGCCCTTTTCCACAATTAGCTTTAGTTTGCAGCGTAGGTGTTAGTGTGTTTGTCAGGTTTTGGGTTTTGTTTGCTGTGTTTGGTTATTACTGTGCACTGTAAATTTATCTCACCCTTTTAAGTTATATACTTGTTTGGTCTCAGTTTCCTTGTGTAGCTACGTGTCTGGACTGCCAAGCTGCTGAATCCTGACAAACACAAACGTCACTAATGACAATGGTCCAACTGAAATTTCCCTGCTCTAATTCAGAAAGTTCCTTTTGGAGAATTATCTTTAACCACTTAAGGACCGGAATGATTTCCCATGTTAGAGCACTTTTTTCATACAATGCGGTACCCAAACGAAACTTGCGTCCTTTTTTTTCCCACAAATAGAGCTTTCTTTTGGTATTTGTTCAGCTCTGCGCTTTTTATTTTTTGCGATATAAATGATATATATATATATATATTTTTTATACTTTTTGTTATTAGAAAAATACAATAAGCTAAATTTTACTCATAATTTTTTGGCAAAATGCATTCAGCCACATATCTCAGGTAAAAAAAAAAGTAAATTAGCGTATATTTATTGGTTTTCCCAAAAGTTATAACGTCTACAAACTAGGGTACATTTTCTGGAATTTACGCAGCTTTTATTTTATGACTATCTTATTTCCTGAGGTGCTGTAATGGAAGGGTAGTACAACCCCCCCCCCCCCCCATGATCCTATTTTGGAAAGTAGACACCCCAAGGAATTATTAAATAAATGGTGCAGCGCTAACAACTCAATCAAATCATGAGTCCATGAAAAACAGCAAATCCAAGAGATGGTAAGTGTTCACAGATGAAACAGGCAGAGAGAGTCCCAATCCGTGTCAGAAAGGAAACAGGATCACACTGGTGCCACTCAACACCCCAACTATTATACTCTTACCAGAGAGCATGCGACCCCCTGATAAGAGTGGTCAAACACGCTTTGTTTACGAGTTAGATGGTCTCCCCTCCTGCTGCTGCAATCAAGTAGTCTCCCCTCCTGTTGCTGCATTCACTATAGTACTTCAGACCCAGCTGTTGAACCCGACCTCCAAATCACTCAGATGGAAGGATCAATCCAGACATGTAGGAATAAAGGGCCCCAATAGTGTAATAACGTTTTCACAAGTTTAATAGTAAAAGGAATAAAACTTACAAACAATTCGTCTTTGATAAAGCATAAAAGGTACATCCACCAGGAAGGAAAATGGCCGCGCCGCGTTTCGTCAGAATTGACGTCATCAGGGATACGCCCACACGCACGGACCACTCTATTTATACCTAACATCCGCCCGGAAGGGCCAATCAGCTCTCACAGCTCATGTTTTAATTATCTCTGTTCCTCCTCCTTTATAATAAAGTAAACTTACCATAAGCATGGCGGATTCCCACACTGGGGACACTTTACAACCATATTCCGGAACAGAGTGTTTACAGATCCCACCTCCTTAGCAGAAGGTTACAAAGATGCAAAACTCCATTTGTGTTATTAAACTAACCCACATAACAATATAGTTCCCTAGAATTTACCAGGATATATACCTATGAGTGGGAGGTCCGGGTGGTAAGTCCGTACTTTTTTAGGTTCTAAAAGCGTAGAGGATGCTGATTGGGAATCCCCCAGAGCTTATGCGGTATTTGCCAAAACATCTTTATGACCCACTTTCAACCTTTCTCCTAATCCCATAATAAAATACGATATTAAAAAGGCTAATATGAAACCACCAATAAAATGCTTTGATTAATCAACCTTACTCCCAATCAAGTGATGAAGTATTATAAAAACTAATATAAAACAACCAGTAAAGTTTATTTATATATTCATCCCGCAATAATACAAAGTGCCCCCTGCTGGAGAAAGTGTGAATATTCCCAGCATCAACACTAGAGATTGGATTCTGAATCATCTCAGAGAAAAAAAAGATTTAAATTTAAATAAAATATATGAAAAAATGTAAAAACCAGGGGATGATTGTAACCAGAAACTCCCCCATGGTAACTAGCACTAAATTGCCTCGAGCCTCCCCTTCTACA
>BLSH010469276.1:116153-130472 GCA_018402905.1 Glandirana rugosa
CATGTTTTAATTATCTCTGTTCCTCCTCCTTTATAATAAAGTAAACTTACCATAAGCATGGCGGATTCCCACACTGGGGACACTTTACAACCATATTCCGGAACAGAGTGTTTACAGATCCCACCTCCTTAGCAGAAGGTTACAAAGATGCAAAACTCCATTTGTGTTATTAAACTAACCCACATAACAATATAGTTCCCTAGAATTTACCAGGATATATACCTATGAGTGGGAGGTCCGGGTGGTAAGTCCGTACTTTTTTAGGTTCTAAAAGCGTAGAGGATGCTGATTGGGAATCCCCCAGAGCTTATGCGGTATTTGCCAAAACATCTTTATGACCCACTTTCAACCTTTCTCCTAATCCCATAATAAAATACGATATTAAAAAGGCTAATATGAAACCACCAATAAAATGCTTTGATTAATCAACCTTACTCCCAATCAAGTGATGAAGTATTATAAAAACTAATATAAAACAACCAGTAAAGTTTATTTATATATTCATCCCGCAATAATACAAAGTGCCCCCTGCTGGAGAAAGTGTGAATATTCCCAGCATCAACACTAGAGATTGGATTCTGAATCATCTCAGAGAAAAAAAAGATTTAAATTTAAATAAAATATATGAAAAAATGTAAAAACCAGGGGATGATTGTAACCAGAAACTCCCCCATGGTAACTAGCACTAAATTGCCTCGAGCCTCCCCTCCTTTCTAGCAACAGATATTTTTATTGCCCCGGGCCCATAACCTGTCCAAAGGAATTCATCCCTATCCATGGTTAACTGTTATTTATATAACAGTTCAGGTTCCATTCCACGTTCAAACCAAATGGCATATAACACTTTAATCTATATATCCAGCTGGTTTCTGCTTGGGATATATATCTTTTGGCATTAGCTCCCCTCCAGTGTCCCGTGAATTTCTCCAAGGCTATAAACTTGGTACCAGCTAAACTTCTTCCATGTTTTAGGTCATAGTGCTTCGAAACGCTGTGTCCCGGGAACCCCTTTTTAATGTTACATATGTGTTCTCCCAATCTGGTGGATAAGCTCCGGGTGGTTCTTCCCACATAATCCAACCCACATGGGCACTTAATGAGGTACACTACGTTTCGAGTACTACACGTAATACAAGTTTTAATTTCATATTCCTTCCCCGTGACTGAAGAACTAAAGGATATCGCCTTCCTTCCTTGCAGGGAATTTACTTCACAAGCCTTACACCTTACACCTATGGCAAAAATAATATCCCTTTATCCCTTTAGGTCCCCAAAAAATACTGGTCTAGTAGGTGGATCAGGGACATTAAGGGCAATTTTGTTTCTTAAACTTCCGGCTCCCCTAAAAATTACCCCTGGTTTGTCCGGAAGTGTTGGTCCAAGGATGCGATCTCCTTTTAGGACCGGCCAATGTTTGTTAATGATCCTCTTAATCATATAATGTTGTTCAGTATATGTTGTGAAAAAAGAAGACCAATCCTGACTCTGATTCAAATTGGGGGGCTTGTCCTTAATCAAATCCTCTCTATTCCGTAATTCAACCTCTCTGATGGTTTTCTCCAGGGTTGCCTCCTTTTTCCAGAAATCTTTTCTTTAGTATGTCAGATTCCCTCCGGAAATCCTCCACCTTTGAACAATTACGTCTTAGGCGGAGAAATTGTCCTTTGGGAACTGCTGAGATCCAGGCTGCATGATGACATGAGTCCGTGGGGATGTAACTATTCCTGTCCGTTTTTTTAAAAAACGTGGTGGTAATCAAAGTATCATCTGAAACACTGATGGTTAGGTCCAGGAAGTGAATCTCCGAGGGATGAATTTCAGATGTTAAAATTATGCCCCTCTGGTTGTTGTTCAAAACCTCCAGAAATGTTCTAGCTGATAGTTCATCTCCATCCCAGATGAAGAAAATATCGTCTATGAACCTCTTCCAGACTATTAGTTCTGGTCTCTTAGTCCCAAAGACTTCCTCCTCCTCCCACCTGGCCATGAAGAGGTTTGCCATGCTGGGGGCAAACTTGGCCCCCATGGCAACCCCCTTCTTCTGCAGGTAGAAGGAGCCCTGACACCAAAAATAATTGTGTGCCATTGCATACTCCAATAAGTCCAGAATGAATTGAACCCCAAGGAATTAGCTGAGAGGCATGTTGAGACCATTGAATATTTAATTCTTTTTGTCACCATTGATTGAAGAATGACAAAAAA
Organism: Glandirana rugosa; assembly: GCA_018402905.1. Taxonomy (NCBI): domain Eukaryota; kingdom Metazoa; phylum Chordata; class Amphibia; order Anura; family Ranidae; genus Glandirana; species Glandirana rugosa. The sequence continues at coordinate 118,356 of BLSH010469276.1, forward strand.
AAAAATTACACAAAGTTGTCACTGAAATGATATATTGCTCACACATGCCATGGGTATATGTGGAATCACACCCCAAAATACATTCTGCTGCTTCCTCTGATTACAGGGATACCACATGTGTGATACTTTTTGGGAGCCTATCCGTGTACGGGACCCCGAAAACCAATCACCGCCTTCAGGATTTCTAAGGGAGAATATTGCTGATTTCACCGCACTCTACGTATGATTTGCGGAGGCCATGAAATACCCAGATAGCAAAAAAAAAACCCCAAATGACCCCATTTTGGAAAGTAGACACCCCAAGCTATTTGCTGAGAGGCATGTTGAGTCCATGGAATATTTAATTTTTTTTGTCACAAGTGATTGAAAAATGACAAGAAAAAAAAAATTACACAGTTGTCATTGAAATTATATATTGCTCACATATGCCATGGGTATATGTGGAATTACACACCAAAATATGTTCTGCTGATTCTCCTGAGTATGGGGTACCCCATGTATGAGACTTTTTGGGAGCCAATCCGCGTACAGGACCCCAAAAACCAATCACTGCCTTCCGGATTTCTAAGGGCGAAAATTTCTGATTTCACCGCATTCTACCTATGATTTGCGGAGGCCATGAAATGCCCAGATAGCAAAAAAAAAAACCAAATGACCCCATTTTGCAAAGTAGACACCCCAAGCTATTTGCTGAGAGGCATGTTGAGTCCATGGAATATTTTATATTTTGCCACAAGTTTCGGGGAAATGACAATTTTTTTTCATTTCACAAAGTTGTCACTAAATGATATGTTGCTCCAATATGTCATGGGTATATGTGAAATTACACCCCGAAATACATTCTGCTGCTTCTCCTGAATACGGAGATACCACATATGTGGGAGTTTTTGGTGGTCTAGCCACGTACAGGACCCCAAAAACCAATTACCGTCTTCAGGCTTTCTAAGGGTGTACTTTTTTTAATTCACTCCTCACTACCTATCGCAGTTTTGGAGGCCATGGAATGGCCAGATAGCACAAAACACCCCCAAATGACCCAATTTTGGAAAGTAGACACTCCAAGCTATGTGCTGAGAGGCACAATGAGTATTTTGCAGGTCTCGCTTTTTGTCACAAAGTTTTAAAATTTGAAAAAAAGAAAAAAAAATACATTTTCCGTTTATTTCTTCATTTTCCAAAACAAATGAGAACTGCAAAATACTAACCATGCCTCTTAGCAAATACCTTGGGCTGTCTACTTTCCAAAATGGGGTAATTTGAGGGACTTTTGTGCTACTTTGACACAAGCGCTTCCGATGACGTCCAATGACGAAACGCGTTAGTCGGGGCCAAGATCACGCAAGGCGCTCTTACGTCACTTCCCGGTTTGTGTGGCTAACGTCTCTCCTCCGTGGAACGCAAGCCACAGGAAGAGGAAGGGAATCGTCCCTTCCTCAACACGGCAGCTGCGCTGCCAAACTACTATATCTTCCGAATTAATGCACTTAATTTTCTATTGGAGTAATCTCTGTTGTACCTCCCAGACAGGGGACGGTCTGTGATTTTATTTATATTATTTTTAAATTGGCTTTAATAAAACGGTATATTTTTACGATATCACGCTATCTGGGTTTATCATTTTTTACCCACACCCCAATACCGGAGGAACGGCACAGGGACAGGAACGGATGAGAGGAACCAGGACACCCAGGCTGTGAAAGACCCGAGCTGACCGGGGAAAAAAGATTCAGCGAAAGTGGGCCACCCCTGCAGGGGTACATCTATCCGGTGAGTGGGGACACATGTGGGGAGGACGGATTTGAAGTCACAAGAATATCCAATAAGATTGTGTAAAGTCACTGGATCACGTGTGGAAATTTATGCATCATACAACAAAAGTCACAAAGAATATTTCTCAAACACATAAACTTTTTTTCAGCAAGGGATTTTTACACTTGGACTGCCATTGATGATAACTTCCCCCAATACACTTATTTGTGTATAAGGACATACAATTGGGTATAACCCATAAGTTTCGGAAAAACAGCTGAGGGGGAAGTACTGGACTTTTACTATATTTATTTATAGATTTCTCATTTAGGCACATCTCTTATATGCATCTTATACGGTTATAGGGGCACTGCTATTTATGGTTTATAATATTTTATAATTTTATATGTCTAACAGACAAGCTATACACCCGTTTATATTTATCACTCTTTAATATCCAGCACAAATATATTTATTTATATATAATCGTTTTACCTATCAACACAAATTTACACTGTATCTTTTTAAGATTTGGGGTCACTATTATTTATTGATAACACAAAACACTATTGCCATAGGGAATAGCGCCATCTTCCTGTCAATACTAAACATTTCAGGGCCTCCGAAACCGTGATAGATACTGAGGAGTAAAATCACTATTTTACGCCCTTAGAAAGCCTGAAGAAGGTGATTGGTTTTTGGGGTTATGTACGTGGCCAGGCTCCCAAAAAGTCTCACATGTAGTATCCCCGTACTCAGGAGAAGCAGCAGAATGTATTTTGGGCTGTAATTCCACATATACCCATGGCATGTGTGAGCAATGTATTATTTTAGTGACAACTTTGTGTAATTTTTTTTTTTTTTGTCATTTTTCAATCACTTGTGACAAAAAAATTAAATATTCCATGGACTCAATATGCCTCTCAGCAAATAGCTTGGGGTGTCTACTTCCCAAAATAGGGTCATTTTGGGGGGTTTGAACTGTCCTGGCATTTTATGCCCAACATTAGAAGCCTATGCCACACATCACCCACACTTCTAACCACTTGAACCACCAAGTCTTTTCTGACACTTTTTGTTTACATGAAAAAATATTTTTTTTTTGCTAGAAAATTACTTTGAACCCCCAAACAATATATTTTTTTAAAGCCCTACAGATTTAAATGGTGGGTGTTGCATTTTTTTTTCACAAAGTATTTGCGCAGCGATTTTTCAAACGCAATTTTTGGGGAATAAAAAACTTTTTTGAATTTTAGTGCGCAAAAACACACTATTGCTCAAATATTTTGTGAAACATAAAAGATGATCTCATGCCGAGTACATAGACACCAAACATGACATGCGTTAAAAATAACGCATATCCGTGCAAGGGTGACAAACTATATACATCTTTAAAAGGCTTTACAAGTTACCACTTTAGATCTGCAGAAGGAGGTCTACTGCTGGAATTACTGCCCTGACATTCGCAGTGATACCTCACATGCATGGTGCAATTGCTCTTTACATACGACACGAGACCGACACTTGCGTTCACCTTTGCGCGCGTGTACGGGGGGACAGGGTTTTTTTTTTTTTTAATTATTCATTTTGCTTTTTATTTTATTTTTACACTGTCCCCTTTCATCTTTCTTTTTTTTTAGCATTTCTTTTGTTATCACAGAAAATTGAAATATCCTCCATGATAAAAATAGGTAGTGTCGCATTTTTTTTTTTTTAATTTGGGGTCTATTAGACTCTAGATCTCTCCTCAGCCCTTAAAGCATCTGACCACACCAAAATCGTGATAATATGCTTCCCCAATTTCCCAATGGCACTGTTTATATCCGGCAAAACTGAAGTCATGAAATGCTCGTAGCCTCCGTTATCTTAGGCCATAGAGATGATTGGAGCCATTCTAGTCTTCGATCAGTTCTATGGTCAGCTGGCGGGACCACTGGCTGCATTCTCGCGTTCCCCGATGGGAAGGCGAGCCCGAGAAAATCATGGAAGACGGCGGGGGAGGACTGCTTGTAAAAGCAGTCTAGCAGCTAATCAGCTGCTAGGATTGCTTTTACATGAAACCCGACCGCCGGCTGAAAAGAACGCTACCTAGTTGATACCTATACCTGCAGGTATCATTCCGGTATAACCACTCTAAGACCAGCAACATAATATTGTGTCGCTGGTCCTTGTTGGGCATATGTTGTAATGTTCTTTTTTTTTTCATGCAGCCTGTGGGTTAAATGAAAAAAAAGAATCAATCGGTGGGTATTCCCGCCATTAGAAAATCACCCTTCATCCACCCACGTCTAATGGTGGGCATAGCCCCTTTTTAAAAATATATACTGGGGCATAGGGGCAATCCACAACAATTTCCACATCTGCCCTTATGCTCCAGTATATATGCTCTTGTTTTAACTGTGGTGGTAAAATCACCTCCAACAGCGCTGGAGTCACTGCTTTATGTATGGTGGGAGCAGACACTGTTGCTGTCACCATAAATAAATCAGTGCTGCAAGTGGCGTGCCTGAAAACCAAATAAAGATTAATAAAACACAGTAACATATAAAAAAAATTCCTGCTAAGAAGAAAAAGCAATAAAACATTACAGAAAAACATTTTAAAAACATTACATACCTGCAAAAAAAAAGATAAAAAACAATAACAAAACATTACAGGTATGCATAAAAAACAATAGAGAGAGCAATAGAAAGAGAATAGAGAGAAAATAGAGATAGAAAAACAAGAAACGTACAACTGTTTTTGGCTTTTATTATTTTATATATTTTTTTGGTTTTTATAACTTTTTTTATTTTTTTTTGTTTTTTTTTTATTTTTTACTTTTTTTTTTTTGGTATGCTTTTTTTTAACAGTAAAGGTTAGGGTCTCCAAAAATGCGGTGACATCTTTGGAGACCCTGTGACAGTGTGCCCTATTCCTGCGTAGTGCTGTTCCCTACACTAATACTCAACTAGTGTATGGTAGCTGGTCAAAACTAGAGGGGCAATAAAAACGTGTCACGCCTGTATCTGCGTCGTCTGCAGACACAACATCTTTTTTTGGGGGCTCGGTTGGTAGGAGTACCAGGGACGGCATGTAGAAAATTCCGTCCATGCAGCCGGCTCACTGCATTTGGATTGAGAAGATGAGATGCAGCACCATCTGGAAACAGAAGGGCTGTGACAATCTCCTCCTGGAAATTAAAGAGGGTTCCAGTCCGTCCTGATGCTTTGTATAGTACATAGTCAATTTAAACAAATATACAGACACTTTTTTATACCAGCGTCTGGTCTTACGGGCAATTAGGTATGGCGCCAATAACTGGTCGTTGAGATCCAACCCTCCCATATTTTGGTTATATTCGTGGACACAGAGGGGTTCTCCACAACACCAGTCACCGTTTGAATTCGGACGGTCGTATCTGCGTGAATAGAGGAAAGAACGAAAACATTCTTTGCACCCCTCCACTTTATTGCGAGCAAATTACTACTTCTCAAGCAGGCTCTCTCCCCCCGTCTAAGTCGGGATTCTACCAGCTGTTGGGGGAAGCACCGGTGATTAGATCACATGGTGCAACATGTGCCAATTTGATGATCCAACAGATGACTAAAAAGTGGCATGTTTGAGTAGTAATTGTCCACATACAAATAGTACCCCTTTCTGGATAAGTGTGACACCAAGCTCCACGCAATTTTGCCAGTGCTCCCAATGTAGTCTGGGCATCCTTCCGGCTCTACGTGACTATGTTTTCCCTCCTAAAGCTATATATATTGCCTGCGGCCCTGTCACAGAGCTTACGACTTGATCCCATATCTGGCATGCTTGCTGGAAAGGTACTGTTTGAAAGCAAGACGGACAGAAAATTTAATCAGGGACTTGTCTACGCAGACAACCTGATCGGGAATAAACAAGGCTGTGAATTGGGTGTTGAAGTGGTTTATGAGGGGCCGAATTTTGTAGAGCCGATCGTATTCAGGGTCACCCCGTGGACAAAAGAGTTCATTGTCGTTGAAGTGCATAAACCGCAGGATCTGCTCGTACCGTGTCCTGGCCATGGAAGCAGAGAACACGGGCATATGGTCAATTGGGTCAGTGGACCAATATGACCGCAACTCATCTTTTTTATGTATGCCCATGAGGAGGGTAAGGCCCAGAAAGGTCTTAAATTTAGAAACCGTAATTGGTTTTCAATCTCTGGCAAATGACAAATGGGGATTAGCGGTGATAAATTGACCAGCATACAAATTGCTTTGGTCCACAATAGATCTATAGAGATCTTCGGTGAAAAACTGTGAATATTCACCATAATTCTGGGTTGGCCAGTGAATGGGGGACGTACAGGCACTGCATTAGTGGTGGGTTGCCAATCAGAGTTTGCAAGCGCATCAGGCAGGACACTATGGGCTCTGCGTGCCAGTCTTTGTCTTCTTTGTGGCTGCGGGAGACTACTTGTGCTAGCCAGACCAGCTTGAACTGCACTTATGAGACTCGCCACATCACCAGGTGTTACTGCAGTGCTGGTTTGTCTATCACCAGGATGTACTAGGGCTGCGGGTACGCCTGACCTTAGCAGGGACCACAACTCCATCGTCAGAGCTATCTAATGGGGTGCCGCTGCTATCTACGGGTTCGAGGCTTCCCTTTGCTCTCATCTGTCATGCTCAGCTTGTGTAGGCCTCTTCATTAGTGTACCTCGGATTGGACATGTTGGACTAAATTTATCGGTATACTAGTGTGACTCACAGGCAAAAAAGTGCACCTAGTTGTCAGAGCCTGTTTCAAGTCACTACCAAAATCCCTGTCAACTTTCGCAGGGATCAGGCATGATCTCTGCTAACGCTGCATTTACGTGTGATGTGTTTTGTAAGTGTCAGCGATCTATTGATCCTGCCCTTGTGTGGGCTGGGCTGGGTGGAGGGGCTAAACGCAGGTGATAGCAGGTATTTGGGCTATTCCCGCTAACACCACATTTTTTAGAACACTAATCTAGTGGGGACACTACTCTAGATCTGATCAGTTTACAGATATTGATCTGTTCAGATAATCTGCTACAAACTGATCTATCTAGGTGTATGTATGCGTGTCAGAGTACCTGTACTGACCCTAACGCAAGCTAAAACACAATTGTGGTCACCGCCAGGCGATCAGGGGTTAAAACCTATAAAAGGTATGTAAAATAATATATGGCGGGTAATCTGAGGGGGAAAAAAACTATCTAGTTAGCGTCACCCGTGACACTCATAGAGTGTCAATCAAGTGGCAATGAAGGGGTTAAAACCCTAAAACTGATTAGTGTCACAAGGGACACAACTACAGCGATCAGTGAAAGATCTGATCGCTGCACTCAGGGGTGGCAGGAGTGAAGGGGTTAACTGGGGGGGGGGCGATCAGGGGGTGGAAAGTGTGCCTACGTGTACTGGTGTTAGTGTAGTGTTGGTGCACTCACGTTTCTGATGTCCTCTCTCCTCTCTCGAACGGAAAAGAAAGCAGAGAGGGAGAGGGACATCACTTCCCCTGTCTGTTTACATTACACAGACAGGGGAGGCATTCCATTCGCCAGGACCGAACAGCAGGTATAGACCAAAAATCATTGTAGATTGATCGCAGTCCTCTAGCAATCGAACCGTTGTGACCACGCAGGGGGCGCGCGTGCCCGCGAGCGCTGCTTATAGTTGGCGATTCGTGGGACGCTGCCACATTGCCACCGACAATAATCACGACACGGTCCGGAACCGGTTAAACTTGATCAGTGACAAATAGTGCTGCAATAAAAGGAATCCTGGTGAATAAAGTTCAATCTAAAACTTCAGCCGACTTGTAATAATTCAATTGTCAGGTACCTGAATTACTGTGTTGAGGCATAAAAAGGGTTAAATTCCACTGCACTAAATAGCCTTGTAGTGACTTCTTGAATAAACTGGTCACAAATGGCAACCATTTCCCCTTTTGTCCAAATGGCAATCCAGTGTATAGAAATGGTAACCAAAGAGGTAATAAAGAGATGCTGCATAGACAGTATAAGTACTCTTATGCGTGGGCCTGAGCCTGCTCACCTAATCCAAACGACTGTATGTAGACAAACGATCCAGCATTCAGATGAAGATGATGGTAATGCTGGGGCCATTAGTTCACACTGGCTGCTTGCTCCTAGAAGGTAGATAGCACTCCTTGCAGCTCTCCTGGATCGACAGGTACGACTGCTGCAGTGGCTGCTGCTGCTTCAATCCAGACAAAGATGAGAATCGGAAGGCTCTGCTCGTCACTCACTGTGTTGCTGGAGAGCGGATGCTAGCCGGGTGACCTGCATAGAATTCAGTCAGCTGGAACGCTGTACATAGGCCGTGGGCCTAGCTCTGGTTGTAGCAGCACACAGGGTTCCTCACTGATCGATCATGTTGTCCACAGAGGCTGCAGCAGGCCGCAGCCTCTGCTTAAATAGTCTCCCATGAGGTACTGTTCTTTTTCCCATCAATCCTTCTCTGCTGCACAGTCTTGTGGGAAATTTAGTTCTTCCTGAAGGCAGACAGAGGGAAACTTCCTGGAAGCGAACTACCAAAACCCAGGATGCACTGCTTCTGCTGGAATAATGCACTGTGTTATAAAATGTGACAATATGATCTTCTTTCCTTGGCCACTAGAGGGAGTCAGCTCCACATAACAACACTGTGCTCTATCTCTGAAATGCAGGCATAGATATGCACGCTCACTGATACAAGTATGTCACATGACAATGGGAGACAGGAAGAAGGGCAGTCTGTCCTTACTCCCCAGCAGAGCTGTACTGAGATGGAGGTTTGTTTGCACCTGTTCTCTGTTCCTTCCCCAGCAGGCTCAGCAGGCTGCTATTGGAGGGAGGAGAAAGGAGAATCCTCCCCCCCAGCAGCTATTGAGGCTGTAGGCAGGTAGTTTGTGCTGCCCCAGTTGGGACGGGTAAGGGTTTGCGTTTCCTGGTTTTATTCTTGGCAGGCTTTCTTGGGTTCGACCCACTGGTTCTGTGTTTTTAAAAAGGGACAGTGGTCCATACCCAGAGAGGCGAGAGCTGTGGAAGCTCATGTACATAAGAACTTATTGGTGCTGCCGGCGGACTGTGTCCGGTTAACCTGTTGAATAAGCCGTGCTCAGGATGACTAGTAATGTACGCCTGCCCTCAGGACCCAGCTACAGTCTGAAGAAGCTGCTGGAACTTGCAGTCTGCCCCAAAGATGCCAATCCTGGACACTACCATTATGGACTCTGCCAAGAATGGACTTCTTTTTGTGCGGCTATGCTGGGGCAGCCACAAGTCTGAGTTGGGAACTAGGGATGTTAGGAAAGGACTACACTTTGTGTTGAACTGATGTGTTAACTTATTCTTTTGAAATGAACTCAAAGCTTTTGAAACCTTGCCTTTGCTTGGTCTTAAGTTACTCAAAGGATGTAATGCAAGTAACCAGCACTAATAGTTACAGCTCGGGTCACTAAGCACATTGGGGTATGAAGATAATAGTGCATGAGTTAAGACAATGTTCAGGTCCGTTTCCCATAGCAACGGGAACAGATCAGCACCTCAGAGGTCTCCAACCTGTACACAGGTACGGAAGAGTTCAAATGAAGTGCATGCATGGAGTCAGTGCTAGGTGCACGGCAGGACTCCATACCATTACTGGGAGTGGGGTAGTGGTGATACGCTGGACAGGTGGAGAGGACAAGGGCCCCACGTGTCCCTCCTAAATGCACAAGTGACTGTGGTGGTGTATAAAACGTTGAGAGAGTTTATTAAAGTTCAGTCATATGTTCAAGTAAAGGTACCCCATGTGTACGACAGTGACCCTAACCAAAGTGCCTAGCATAGCCCAGAAGAACCCACCCTGGGTGGTGGGTGCCCAACAAGGAGGGAAACATGGAAGACGTGACAATCACCCTACCCTTACAAGGCTCTGCTCTGACAGGAGTGATGCAACTATCACTACTGTCAGTGAATCGCAAAAAGGAACAGCCGAAGCTCCATGCTATACCGCCCACACGCACACAAACACACACACACACATACATATCAACATTGTGCCAGGAACACGTGACCCTTCTATCCCCCAATCCCCCCTTGTCCCGACCTTGATAGCAACATCTCTGATTTCTGGATTCATATGTGTAATAATGGTTTATGTGTATCATGAAACTGCCTTGGCTGCTATGGGCAGCATTTTTTGGCTCCTTTTTTTCAGATACAGTTTTTATAAACCAGGGTAATGCGCCATCACAAAGAATGCATCATTTTATAATGTGGCTTTGTGTCAGATGTGGCCAGAAAAATCAGACAGTTTTTCTTAGATTTTTTTTTCCCTTTCTTTATTTAGGCTTCCTGTTTGGAAAGATTTCAAGCTGAATTCTATTAGAGGCAGTGATTGTAGTCTAGATAGTTGTCGCACATACAGCTGCAGCCTGGAGAGGGAAATGTCAGTAATGGAATGAACTTTTTCCAAACAAAACCACAAGAAATTTGTTTCTAAGTTCAGTAACAATGTAGAAGTTGAAAACTAAATTGGAAGCTTGTTATAAATAACAATGGTTGTTATGATTTGTAGTATTCTCTGTAAAATGCCAACAGGAGGGAATATTAGTTTTGAAGATAAGCAGAGTTCATAAATCTCCCCAACAATGAGTTGCCTCAATCATCCTATAGATATACAGCATATAGTGGCATAAATTTGTTCATAAGGCTCCTCTAACACAGGCATCATCAGGAAAAACAGAAAATACAGATAAAAACTGACCAGTTTACATCAGATTGCATATCTGTCTTCAATTTGGTTCAGATAGCTAAGTGATAAGCACTTCCGCCTGGCAGCACTAGGGTTGTTGGTTTAAATGTCAACCATGACACTACCTGCCTGGAGTTTCCATGTTCACCCTGTGCCTGCGTGGGTTTCCTCCGGATACTCTGGGTTTCCTCCCACACTCCAAAGACATGCTGGTAGGTTAATTGGCCCTAGTATGTGTATGCATGAATGTGAGTTAGGGACCATAGACTGTAAGCTCCTCGAGGGCAGGGACTGATGTGAATGTACAATATATATGTAAAGCGCTGCGTAAATTGATGGCTCTATATAAGTACCTGTAATAAATAAATAATAACATCTGTTTGTATAGCCGTTATTTTTTGCTGTGCCCCTTTTGTTTAAATTCCCTGTGTACATGTATATACAGTTGTTTTTTTGTTTTTCTGAAGAAGCCACGTGGGAGGTGGTGATACACATGGACAAAAAGCCTGGCGATGTGTGACCTTATCGAGGAGGACAAGTGAAGACGTGTTTAGCATTATATTGTGTGCATATGCCTATTTTTATCAATAAATTATGAGCTGCATTCCTGGAGTGAGGGGTGGTTTATTGCTAAGTCATACTACACTATTGGAGTCTCCCACTACCTCTTATTTCTATTTCTAGTGCACTGATGAACTGGATCTAAGGAGGCAGATATGGAGTAAGAGGAAGACTGTCTTTTTGCCGGGGAGAGTATTATAGCCAAAACTGTTGTGGCCCATTTGGGTCAAGTATTAAGGATAGCGTGAAATTCAACTGGTGGCAGAGCTCTACTGCATGCTTTATTGGAGCACAAACAAACTGTATTGAGTTTATGATCACTTACCACTTGTTAGAATCCACCTTTTCCTTCATTATTGGGAACACTAGATATTTGAAGAATTTCGATCTGTTCATCTTTGCTTCTTTTTTCCTTTTTTGGACACGTATGAAAGCATCCAATTATCAGATGGTTCATTTTTATTAAGCACTTAATGAACACGGGTATCCTAAGTTATCTTCAGCGGAGGTTCAGCCTAAGGGTAGATGTACCTTCGCTGAAATGTCAATTTTCTTATCTTAAATAAAAATCCGTCGGGGGAGGGAAGAGACTAACCAGTTCCGTTTCAGCGGACCGGTTTCAGCACAACATTTCAGCGGACTCCAGGAACTTCTGCGCGACCTTCAGCGTGACTTTAACGGATCACTTCAACGCGGCTTCAGCCCAGCGGGGATACACTTACGTCCGATTTTACGTAACAATTATGGTTTGAATTCACGAATTATCTGTGTCTTTATTGCATTATGTTAGAATTCACGAATTATTTTTACTTGGTAGACTATTAACCTACGAAAGTATGCACAGGTTTTTTCCTTTTTTCTTCGTTTCTACTTGTCTAGCTTTAAGAAGTTTATAGATCACAAGGGTTATTACTTCCTTTTCCACCTAAGATTGTTCACCATTCACTAGTATTTGAGTTATGTCAAACAAACACGAGGTTATTTCGTACGTCATCTCGAGACGGTGGTCAACTTAAAGTGCGATAGGAATTATGAACTGGGTTTACCCGGTGTTGTCAAAACCGATATTATGAGAGGGGCCGTTTTTCTG
>BLSH010469276.1:168981-212544 GCA_018402905.1 Glandirana rugosa
GTTGTAATCCCTCCCCCCCCCCCAAAAAAAATCATGCTCCTGTCTCTTTTTTTTTTTTTTATAATATGGATTTTATTAGAAATTTTGAATAGGTTACAAAATGTTTCCAATGTATCTAACATAGTTGGTCTACCGCTATAAGCTGACGCAGTAAATGTTGGCAATTACCAAATAATATCAACATAGCGTACATAGATGATATCCATACAGAATGAAAGAAAACGTATTGATCTTTACGTCTAGCAAGACTGATATGCCGTTGGAGAACTGGATGGAGATCTATATTCAATGAAATAACACATATAACTAGGTGTAAACAACATCAGTAGGTACATTTGTGGAGGGGGTTATTCTGCCTACAAAAGACAATGAATATAGTCGACCTATAACAGTGAGAAAAACCAAAGGGTGCTACTTTCTTAGACAGGTTTAAAACGGACATCACTGAGAATAACTGAAGGTGGAGTAGGTGGAGGTTGTGGTGATTGGAGACTGCATGAAATCCGTAAATATTTTCCACCGTTTAGTAAAGCGTTGTTCCGCTCTTGGGAGATTTAGGTCCGTCAGTGTCTTCTCCTTACTTAGCTGAGAAAGAAGCTCCTGTTTCACCTGAAATATAGACGGGTGGAGCGGTGAACAAGCACGAGATCCACTCTTTCGGTGTGGGTATTGGGGCCGAGGCCCATGTTAAGAGCTGTTTGTCCCAGTATCCAAAAATAAGTAGAAGTGGATCCCTTGGGATCTGGAGTAGGGTGACTTGATGGATGAATTGGATAATGTTGTCCGAGAAGGTGGATATATATGAGCAAGACCAAAAGCAGTGGGTCAGAGATGGTTTCGGTTGATTGCAGTGGGGGCACGAACATGGCGTTGGCTATTTGTGTGTCCCAGGAGAACGGCATGTAAGCCCGGTGGATTATTTTTAATTGAGTTTCCCTCCACATCTCATAGGGTATTAACTGCCAGGTTTTGTTGTAGCCTTGTAGGATCTTGCCCATCAGGTCTGGGTCTTGAAAGTCTCTGTTCCAGTTTTTGGCAGAAGAGGAAGAGAAAGGAGGTGTGATTTTGGCGATCAAGGGTTTGTAGATCTCCGAAATTGTGTAGCATCTCTAGTCCAAGAGGGTATCAATGAATGACGGTCGGAATCTCTTGGCACTGTCTCTACATAGTGATTGCATATAGTGAACACACTGGCATTAATGGAAAATGTGATTCGGTGATAGGGAGTATTTTGTTGTCAAAACTGAAAAAGGTAGCAATTGCCCGGTGGTGGGGTCACAGAGCGATGCGAAGTGTGTGAGGCCGTGATTCCTCCAAGTGGTATATGGACGATGTTGAGTTCCCGGGGGAAAGTTTGGGTTCCCTTAGATAGGAAAGTGTTTGGATATAGATGCAGGAACCTTCAGCAGTTTATGGATCTCTCTCCAAGCTATGGAAGTGTCCCGGAGTAATGGGTTATGCTGCAGGTCAGGGGTTAAGGACTTCCAGGGTGAGTGCAAAATAGCAATCAACGAGAAGGGCCTGATCATGGCATCTTCCAGAACAAAATTAGCATATCTAGACTTATTGTTTAACCAGTCCAGTCCTATGCGTAATAAGCGTGCTAGATTATACACTCTAATATTAGGCAGAGATATGCCCCCCTCGCCCCTGGGGAGATGTAGCTTTGTCATAACAATTCAAGGTCTCTTGCATTGCCATATAAATTTAGTAATATGTTTGTTCAGGAACTGCACATCTTTGTGTTTGAGCAGTAAAGGTATTGTTTGCATAGGGTACAGTAAATGTGCAAAACTGACCATTTTGAACAGATGGCATCTCCCCAGTAGCAGGGGCAGGTCCATCCAGTTCTCCAATTCTTGTGATATCTTATGAATGAGGGGAGGGAAATTTAGTGAGTATAAGGAGGAGGGAAGGTTTCCTATTTTTATTCCTAGATAGGTAATGTGTGATGTGGCCAGTGGGAACGGTGATGTGAGTACCCAGGGTCTTCATTTATTGTGGCCTATAGGGAGAACTTCACTTTTATTGTAGTTTATGTGCAAACCGGAATATGTCTTAAAGTCATTAAAAATGCGGGTGATAGTGGTCATATCCTCCGAAGGGTTTGCGGAAAATATGAGAACGTCATCCGCAAAGAAAGCTGAGCACAGCTCATGGTTGTTTATGTGAATGCCAAGTATTGGTGCAACTGTGTTGAGATACCTGGACATTGGCTCTATGGTCAGGTTGAATAGGAGCGGGGACAAGGGACATCCCTGCCTCGTGCCCTTAAAAAGTCTAAATTCCTCTGTTAGCAGGCCTGCCACCACCAACCTGGCCGCGGGAGCAGAGTACATGGACTTGACTAGATGAACGAACGGGCCTGAGAAACCCAGCCGTTCTAATACCAAGGAGAGCCATTCAAAGCTGACGTTGTCAAATGCTTTCTCCGCGTCCAGGGTGATGATGGCAAGATCCCCCTCTTTGTGTTTGTCTGCGTGATTGAGGGTCATTAAAACTTTGCGAATGTTTAGGGAGGCTGTTCTACCTTTAACAAAGCCTGACTGCGCCGGATGTATCAGGTCTGGAAGAATAGAAGCCAGTCTGGTAGCTATAATTTTAGATAGGATTTTTCCATCTAAGTTCAGTAGGGAGATGGGGCGATAGGATCCAGGTTCTGCCGAGTCCTTGCCCTTCTTGGAGAGTAATTTTATGATAGCTTGGTTACCTGAAGGGAGGTAGGGACCTCCACTCCAAATGCCAGAGTAAACTTTTTCTAAGGTCGGTATTAGGAGAGATCAAAGCGTTTTGTAAAACTCCCCCGAAAACCCATCGGGTCCTGGGGCTTTGTTAGGGGCTAGCTGGTTGATAGCAAGTGTTATTTCTGTGCTTGATATGGGGGCATTGAGGGATTCAAGATCTGCTGGGGAGACCAAGGGTAAGTGAAGTTTGTCTAGAAAATTCCGAGCTAAGGTGTTGTTTGCTTGGTCAGGAGCGTATAGACTTGTGTAGAAGTTTTTCCATTATTTGATTAATTTCCTGGGGTTTGGTTTTTAGATTTCCCTGGAGGTCCCTCAGGGCTGTGATGTGCATGGGGGTATAAGGACCTCTTGCTAATCTGGCCAAAAGTTTGACGGATTTGTTTCCATATTTGAAATATTGGGCTTCTAGGTGTGATCTTTTTATCATTTCCAGTGATTCAGCCCAAGAGTCAAAATCAGCTTTCGCCGCTTTCCACTCTATACGGTTTTGTGGGGAGTCAAGGGTTGATAGGTTCCTCTGGGCTACCGTTAAACGCAGGCTGGCTGACTGGAATATTCGTAGGGAGTGTTTTTTGAAGGTGGCAGCATACGCTATTATTTTCCCTCTAAGGAAAGCCTTTCCTGCGTCCCAAAATAGATTGGGGTTATCGGCGTGTGTAGAGTTGGTGGATGAGTAGTCTGACCATGCATTATGCATGTACTGTTGGAAGTCTGCGTTTTTATAGAGATATTGGAGAAAGCGCCATATGCGAGGGTTTGGTTGGGACATAGATTCATGAAAAAAGAGTGAGATGGGGGCGTGGTCTGAGATGGCAATCTCGTGTATTTCTGCTTCAGAGATCATGGGGAGCATAGTGTCCGTACAGAATAGGTAATCTATCCTTGTAAAGATTTTGTGGGGGTTAGAATAGAATGTAAATTCCTTATCTAACGGGTGTAGCAGTCGCCATGGGTCAATTATTCGGAGAGAGTCCATAGTGGAGGCTAATGGAGTGGGCTCCAAGTTGGGAGAGCTATGAGAGGGTTTCAGAGGACGAGATCTGTCGTCTAGGATATGATAGATGGAATTAAAGTCTCCCCCTATCACGTGGGGAAGGTTGGGTTTCGTGGTCAAAATGGGGGTTAATTTGCTAAAGAAGGTTGGTCCAGGGCTGTTGGGGGCGTAGATGTTGGATATCTTAATATCTTTATTATAGAGGCGTATGTGAATCGATATCAGTCGACCTGGAATGTCAGAGTCCACCGATATCACCTCACATGGCAAGTTTTTATGTATGAGTATGATTACCCCTGCTTTACGACCAATGGCATCTGATCCTATAACCGTTCCTACCCATAGTTTTTGTAGTCTGTGAAAGTCGGGCTCTGTTAGGTGGGTCTCCTGGAGGAGGGCTATATCCGCTTTTAGTCGTTTTAGATGTCTCAGAACTTTCATGCGTTTAACAGGGGACCTGAGGCCTTTTACATTCCATGAAATGCATTTCATATAAGTTCGATTATGAGTAAGATTTGTGCTGGATTTATTTGTAATGAACGGGTGTCCATTATGAGTACAGAAGGGAAAAGACTGGACTTATGGTAGCAAAGGTTGGTAATCATGTAGGTATGTTTGCGATCATGTAGGCAGTTGGATTGGGGTACGAGGGGGTGAAAGGGGTAAAGCAACATAAAGTTTGTAACATTTAAAACAGTGTAATAACATATTGAGTACTCACAGAGCTTCGCTTTTTTCCGCATGGGTTCGCAGGCCGAGTGTGCTCCCTGCCAGCAGCCTGGATTTTCGAAAATGGGTGTCCCATTAAGATCCAGACAGTAGCTGTATGAGACATCAGGGAGAATCTAACTGTATCCTCAAGAGCACGTCAGCGAGAGGAGAGCTGAGCGCAGCTCATGGTCTTTTATGTGAATGCCATGTATTGGTGCGACTGTGTTGAGATACCTGGACATTGGCTCTATGGCCAGGTTGAATAGGAGCGGGGACAATGGGCATCCCTGCCTCGTGCCCTTAAAAAGTCTAAATTCCTCTGATAGCAGGCCTGCCACCACCAATCTGGCCGCGGGAGCAGATTACCTGGACTTGACTAGATAAACGAACGGGCCTGAGAAACCCAGCCATCCTAATACCAAGGAGAGCCATTCAAAACTGACGTTGTCAAATGCTTTCTCCGCGTCCAGGGTGATGATGGCAAGATCCCCCTCTTTGTGTTTGTCTGCGTGATTGAGGGCCATTAAAACTTTGCGAATGTTTAGGAAGGCTGTTCTACCTTTAACAAAGCCTGACTGCGCCGGATGTATCAGGTCTGGAAGAATAGAAGCCAGTCTGGTAGCTATAATTTTAGATAGGATTTTTACATCTAAGTTCAGTAGGGATATGGGGCGATAGGATCCAGGTTCTGCTGAGTCCTTGCCCTTCTTGGAGAGTAATTTTATGATAGCTTGGTTACCTGAAGGGAGGTAGGGACCTCCACTCCAAATGCCAGAGTAAACTTTTTCTAAGGTCTGTATTAGGAGAGATCGAAGCGTTTTGTAAAACTCCCCTGAAAACCCATCGGGTCCTGGGGCTTTGTTAGGGGCTAGCTGGTTGATAGCAAGTGTTATTTCTGTGCTTGATATGGGAGCATTGAGGGATTCAAGATCTGCTGGGGAGACCGAGGGTAAGTGAAGTTTGTCTAGAAAATTCCGAGCTAAGGTGTTGTTTGTTTGGTCAGGAGTGTATAGACTTGTGTAGAAGTTTTTCATTATTTGATTAATTTCCTGGGGTTTGGTTTTTAGATTTCCCTGGAGGCCCCTCAGGGCTGTGATGTGCGTGGGGGTATAAGGACCTCTTGCTAATCTGGCCAAAAGTTTGCTGGATTTGTTTCCATATTTGAAATATTGGGCTTCTAGGTGTGATCTTTTTGTCATTTCCAGTGATTCAGCCCAAGAGTCAAAATCAACTTTCGCCGCTTTCCACTCTATACGGTTTTGTGGGGAGTCAAGGGTTGATAGGTTCCTCTGGGCTACCGTCAAACGCAGGCTGGTTGACTGGAATTTTCATAGGGAGTGTTTTTTGAAGGTGGCAGCATATGCTATTATTTTCCCTCTAAGGAAAGCCTTTCCTGCGTCCCAAAATAGATTGGGGTTATCGGCGTGTGTGGAGTTAGTGGATGAGTAGTCTGACCATGCATTATGCATGTACTGTTGGAAGTCTGCGTTTTTATGGAGATATTGGGGGAAGCGCCATATGCGAGGGTTTGGTTGGGACATAGATTCATGAAAAGAGAGTGAGATGGGGGCATGGTCTGAGATGGCAATCTCGTGTATTTCTGCTTCAGAGATCATGGGGAGCATAGTGTCCGTACAGAATAGGTAATCTATCCTTGTAAAGATTTTGTGGGGATTAGAGTAGAATGTAAATTCCTTATCTAACGGGTGTAGCAGTCGCCATGGGTCAATTATTCGGAGAGAGTCCATAGTGGAGGCTAATGGAGTGGGCTCCAAGTTGGGAGAGCTATGAGAGGGTTTCAGAGGACGAGATCTGTCGTCTAGGATATGATAGATGGAATTAAAGTCTCCCCCTATCACGTGGGGAAGGTTGGGTTTCGTGGTCAAAATGGGGGTTAATTTGCTAAAGAAGGTTGGTCCAGGGCTGTTGGGGGCGTAGATGTTGGATATCTTAATATCTTTATTATAGAGGCGTATGTGAATCGATATCAGTCGACCGAATGTCAGAGTCCACCGATATCACCTCACATGGCAAGTTTTTATGTATGAGTATGATTACCCCTGCTTTACGACCAATGGCATCTGATCCTATAACCGTTCCTACCCATAGTTTTTGTAGTCGGTGAAAGTCGGGCTCTGTTAGGTGGGTCTCCTGGAGGAGGGCTATATCCGTTTTTAGTCGTTTTAGATGTCTCAGAACTTTCCTGCGTTTAACAGGGGACCTGAGGCCTTTTACATTCCATGAAATGCATTTCATATAAGTTCGATTATGAGTAAGATTTGTGCTGGATTTATTTGTAATGAACGGGTGTCCGTTATGTGTACGGAAGGGAAAAGACTGGACTTATGGTAGCAAAGGTTGGTAATCATGTAGGTATGTTAGCGATCATGTAGGCAGTTGGATTGGGGTGCGGGGGGGTGAAGGGGGTAAAGCAACATAAAAAAAAGTGTAATAACATATTGAGTACTCACAGAGCTTCGCTTTTTTCCGCATGGGTTCGCAGGCCGAGTGTGCTCCCTGCCAGCAGCCTGGATTTTTGAAAATAGGTGTCCCATTAAAATCCAGACAGTAGCTGTATGAGACATCAGGGAGAATCTAACTGTATCCTCAAGAGCACGTCAGCGAGAGGACCCATGGTGAGAAAAGGACGAAAGGATAAAAGACATCAGGTTTGCGCCTGGTGAGAGAAAACATGTTAAACATGAGAATAACATAACTTTTACCAGTCTGTAGTTCTAGTGATCTAAGTTAGTGGGGTTGGGTCCACTGCGCAGAGAGAGAAAGCCTACATTTATCCCTTAAAGGGTGCTAAGGCCAGAGGAGGCGAGAAAAAAGAAAACCCATAAGGGGTAGAGCCAGATAAGTACTTATCAGGGGGAATCTTCCACTTGTGTGGGTCCAGAAGCTTTGAGACGCTTGGGCGAATCCTTTCTTGGGCTACGTTGGTCAAGCGGTCTGTTTATGGGGGTTGCCTTGGTGGGCAGAGTGGAGAACCGATCATTAGCGACGGTGCGTAGGTATTTTTCCGCTTCCTGTGGATCTTGGAACTGAAATTGTTCCCCACTGGGGGATTTAAGATGGAGAGTGGCCGAGAAGGCCAAGGTAAATTTGATCTGACGTTGATGGAGAGTCAAGCATACTTGCTGGAATGCTTTCCGTTTTTTCGAAACTTCCAATGAGTAATCCGCAAAGATTAGGATTTTAAATCCATCAATGACCGTTGAACGTGATTGCCTGTATCTTTGCAATATATCTGCCTTATCGGCGTAGTTTAGATACTTGGCAATAATTGTCCGAGGGGTATTGCGGTTTGATTGCATAGATCCAATGCGATGCGCTCTTTCCACCGTGCATGGTCTTGGAAGGCCCAGCGCCTTTGGTACTCGTTTGGTGCAGAAATCAGCAAGGACCTGTGGCTGGAGGGATTCAGGCACCCCTATAAAACGCAGGTTGCATCTTCTCGACCGGTTTTCTAGGTCGTCAAGTTTCTGAAGAATATATTGATTGGTTTTAAGCTGTGCTTGTTCAGATCCCTGAAGTTGGTAAACTTCCTCCTCTACAGCTGCAATTCTACCCTCCGCTTCATTTAGGCGGGCCTTGTGCTCACTTAGCTCCTTCTGAAAGGCTTGCATCCCTTCATGTATAGCCTTCTCCACGGTCGCAGTGATCGTGGGCGCCAAGATAGCTGCTACTGCCAGTGCGATTCCTTCATGTGTCCTGGCACCTCCGGTCGTTGGGGAGGGAGTGGCATGGTCACTCACCTCCATTGGTGGTTCTTCCCGAACGATCGGCGCTGTACGAACGGTATGCTTGTAGGCCTCATCCCCGGCCTCGATTTGCGGTGAGGCCAGCTGAACACGCGGGCCGCCTTTTTCCAGAAAGCGCTCCATCCGGCCGGTCAGCGGGATCCTGAGGGAGCTGATAAGAGTTGGATGTCAGCTGGCAAGGACGTGTAGCCGATTTTGTAGTCTGATGAGAGGCTGTGGAGCGGGAGCTAGCGTGGAGTGCTGCTACTCCATGCGGTGCCGGAACCGGAAACTTCTGTCTCTTTAAGGCAGGCGCTATAGCATAGTGCTTTTGCCTTGTCACATGTCGCTTTGTATCTTCTACAGTACCTGGTTGATCCTGCCTGGTCCTGACTACCTCTCTGTGAGTTGGCCACATTTATCATGGCTGCAGGGCTATGAAATCGTGGTCAGCTTATGTGCCTTCGTCATTTCAGCTCTCCCCTGTACTTCTCTGCATCTCCCCCTCTTTCTCTCGCTGTCAGCTCTGTAGTGTTCAGTGAGAACAGATCTCCTCTCCTGCCCGCACCTCCCCTCTCCTCCCCTTCCTGCCCCTACCTTCTTCTCTCCTCCCTACACCTCCCCTCTTCTCCCTGCCCCTCTCCTCCCCGCCTCTCTACTCTATCCCAGGCTTCATTGACTGTACTGTTTCTCTAAAGCTGCTCCTCCCCCTGAATCTGCAATGCCTCACACAGTGCATTATTGTGGGAGAGCAGGGAATCTCAGCCCCTCCCACTTGGCTCTCTTATATCAGGATGAAGAGTGGAGGGAGGACACGTGACTGCAAATCAGAGCACAGGAAAAAAGTATTTATAATTAGAAGAAAAAAAAATGCACACACATTGCACTGTTAAATGAACAAAAGCATGAAGGATAAATCAGTTTTGGGTGTTTGAGTGTACACCCCTTAACTGTCATTCCTGTCTGCTGCTTCATTTTCTGCTATCAGCGTAAATCACTTCTGACAAGTTTTCCTGACTCCAAGTAAAAAAAGGTGACAGGGGAGGGAGCTCCAGCTGATTGACAGTCTCAGCTCTGTTCCTGTGTGCTGTGTGAGGGGGGGTGGGGGGTGTCTTCCCTCCGATCAGCTATCAAAGCTCTCCCCACTGAGCTTTTCAGTGCGTAATTTCAGCTTTCCGACCCCTTTTTTCTGAACGCTCAGACAAGCTTTATACATTTGGGACTTAAAACAGATGTAGAGGAAGACTGCAGATAAACGGGTGCAACTTTTGTAGAGGACATGTGATATGTCCCAGGATGCTGCAGGAAGGAGGGGGGGGGGCAAAGGCTGCCATCCTCGCCTAGGCAAGGATTGTGGAAATGGGAGCAGGTACTGATAAAAATAGGTACTTGCTCTCCCCCCAGAAAAAAATTAACTCCAGGCTGGGGGAGGGAGCAATGCTTCACTTTTTGAGTGAAGGTTCGCATTAACTTATGGAAATAAAGGTTGCTGTGTTTTATTTTAATAGTGTTTGTCTCTGTCCAATGTATGCTATTTTTAGACACATAAAGAAAGTTTTCACTTTATAGCACTGTGCCTGTTTCTGTTAGTTCACCTTCAATGCTCAAAAATACCAGCAGATACTTATCCATCATGGTATACCATCAGTGAGGCGTATGATTGGCCCCAAATTTATTCTGCAGCAGGTCAACGACCCCAAACATACAGTCAATGGGGTCAATTCACTAAGCTTTACCAAGCTGAAAGGGACAGGGGACAATGGGAATGGACATGGATCTCTAAACCCATAAAGCGGGTTCAGTTCAATTTCGATATCGCTGACTCACCCAATTCAAGGGGTGGGGTTCACCTTAAAAGGACCAAACCAGTTATAGCACTAGAAAAAGAAGGGTAAGGGCCCTTCCAGCAGATGGTCGTACCTCCAATTGGAGAAATGAGATAAGCCAGCAGAATATATCAAAAATGGAAACACTTTATTGAAATATATAAGCTTTGGATAACAAGGTAACAATTGGTATTGTAAATAATATGACAACGTTGTCTACATTAAAAACACCCCAGGGTCACATACAGACAGATAAATATCCACTCAGATCATAAATAGTGAGATAGGGACTCTTACATGGACCCTAGGTATTCCAATCCCTCAGCTCTTAGACCAATTAAGCGCTACTGACTGTGGTAAGGAACGTCTAGGAACATCAATGCCCAAAATCTGTTTAGTACTAAGTGGACTGCTAAGCAGCGATAAACGGACCATAAATATATTGCATAGAATGGATCAAACTGAGATCTCTAAGAGGGGATCCAATGATATATACACAGTAGTCCACATTACAGAGGTGCAGGATTGGCACAATCAAAAGGCAACTAAAACCCCTCAGGGCCACCACTGTATTGCTAATGGGTCACTAAGTATCCCCTAATTGTTAGGGCTCCGCTGTAGTTCTGAGTCTCACATCGGATAGTCAGTGGCCATGCAGCACGCCACTAGTGCAGTGTGGCTATGATAGGTATGTGATTCCCGTGAAATGACTCACGTTTAGTTGGTCACAGAATCCATGTCCAATAACGATTCACTGTTTGCGGCTATTATCCATCTATGGGTCAGGTGCACAGTCGGTAAGGAAGGATGCAGGGGCCGCAAGGATCGCTCCTGGGTGGAGCCGGTCCGGTCCTTCTAGTACACTGCTCAATTCGTATCAGGTGCTTACCCCCATGGATAGGGGGGACCCTGGGTGTGTGGGGGAAGGGGGGAGAAACACTGACGCTTTTCATTCACTATCCTGCAAATTTCATCAGGGTGGGGGGTTCACTGGTTGTGGGGCCACATTTAAAGGCTCTCTTCACTCATTTCTCATGCATCCCCAATGAGCCTAGTTCCGCCCAAATTAGTTGTCAGCTGAGGTCATTAACCTTGTGTGGGTGATTAGTTGATCATGGGGATGAAAATTCCCTTGTTGTTCACAATCAAATTTCCTTAAAGGGCTAGTGGCTGGGACAGCATGATTTTCAAAAACTAAGATTGTTCATCCATCACTCACATTTACAGGCAGGTGGTCTTGCTCAACCGCGTTGACACTAGGGGTATACACATTTACGTAAATATTTGGGGCACTGACCTATAACCCATGTACCAGGGAAAAGGGAGTGGGATAGATGGAAGATAAAAAGAAGACTACCACAGATATGAGGGTCCCCTTTTAAAAGGTCCTCATCACCACCCTTAATTGAAAGCAAGGAGTAGCCATCTCCAGCCTTAGAGAACAGAGGTGTTTACCAATTTGGGTGAAGGAATCAAAACGATAATTGACAATCTTATGGTAGTATAGAAATGAGTTCTCATGATGGCAGGTCACCCCACATTAAATAAAGTCAGTAACTTTTTATATAGGTTTAAGGAGCGAACAGTCCAAGGGGAGCGGTGGAGCATCAGAGAGTAAGTCCTGAAGTGGGGTGATCTAGCATGCATCAGATGCCTCCAAGGTGGCTCGATTTGTATGTAATCAAGTTAAGTATGGATGATACTAGAATAGTGGTTCCAGTTCACCATTCTATATATAGTTTTGACTGTTTTGGACAAGGCTTAACATCATTCCATATCAGGAATCGTTCAAATTTTAACAACACTGTCGGCCTTACTATATCCATACTCAGCATCTACCTAAGGTGATATAGGTTATTCTTCCCTTCTTTTTCCTGATATTTGTTCAAGGCTATGTGTGGGGCTACTCCAATAGCTAGTGTGTTTATCAAGTTGAGAACTCAATAATCTCTCATGAATAGAGATAATGGTGAGTGTCCCTGGAAAACAACTTTACAGTGAAACAATCAGAGGTAAATTATGGCTCCAGAAAGACTTGTAAATTTAGTTCGGTATTGAGTCCCCTAGGCATGAGACTCCCCAATCTAAAGGTCTAATGCTTTTCTCGTTGTAAAAGGACCCTGTCAAAATCACCCCTTCAAGTGGTGATTTAGGGCATAAAAGCCTTTTACTTTTAATCCGAGGGATTGTCCTTGGTGGAATACTCTAAAGTGTTGGGACAATGGTGAATCGTCAGTTGGATCTTTGATTGATGATAGATGTTCCCCAATTCGGGTCTTGAGGGGAGGTTTCATCTTACCCACATAGATTTTTTGGCAGGCACATGTAATCATATAGAGTACTTGCATAGTGGTACAGTTAATGAACTGATTTATTCTGTAGGCATTCTTACCCTGACTGTCCTTGAATCTATCTGTTTTTTCAACATATTTGCAGATATGACATCTGCCACAAGGAAACATGCCTTTTAAGGGAGGCAGGTGCGTGAGCCAGGTTCTCATCGAGGACTTTATGAATTCCAATTTAATCAACTGATCAGTCAGGTTTCTGGCTCACTTGGCCATCTCATCAGCGGTCTTGGACCCACAATAGATTTTGTCTGAGGGCATCTTGTGAGTATGTGCCAATGTTTACTCAGAACAGATCATACTTTTTCCCATTGGCTTCCAAAAGGTGTAATAATTCGCACAGGGTCCGGTGCTGCTGATGATGCTGTCTCCCTGGTTGTTCTGTGAAGTAGTCTGTTTTGTTGTGTTTGCAAGGCCTTCCTTTTAGATCGTTTTAAAATAGCATGTTGTAGTTACGGTCCCTGAATCGTTTATAGAGTCCTGCAGCTTCTTTTTGATAGTCTCTATCCAATGAACAGTTTTGTCTAATCCTGAGGAAGGGATGCCTCAGATAAGACATTTTGGATGTTGGCTTGTGGCATCTAAAAGGGTATTTGCCGCTGTTGGTTTGCGGCACGTTTTGGTTATTAATTGGCCCCTTTCTACTCTGATCTGTAGGTCAAGGGAGGAAATTTGGTGTTCGTCCATCACATAGATCAACTTGACATTTTTATTATTTTGATTTAACATCTGCACAAACTTCCCTAGCAGTTCCGCTGGTCCTATCCACAGCATTAGTACATCATCTATGTACCTGAGGCAAAGCAATACATGGTCCCTGTACATCGATGAATGATAAACTACCTCCTCTTCCCAGAGCCCCAGGTGGAGGCAGGCATAGGCCGGGGCCTATAGGGCCCCCATTGAGGTCCCTCTGACTTGTTTATAATATGTGCCCAGGAACTGAAAACAGTTGTGGCCCAGGGCAAATTGTAACATGTCGACCAGGAATTCATTTTGAGCGCCCATACCTGGGTATTGTGCCTCCAGGAAATGAGGAGCAGCAGCTAGGTCCCACTCATGGGGCATTGATATATAAAGACTCTACGTCTATCCCCACGAGTAGGGCCACTTCTGGTACGATAGTCCCCTGGATCTTGCAGAGTACATCCTCTGTGTCTTTAACACAGGAGGTTAGGTGACATACCAAATCTTTCAGGAGGGAGTCCATATATTTACCCACTCGTTCAAGAGGTCCTTTTACCACAGACACGATGGGCCTACCTGGAGGGTCCACCAGAGATTTGTGTATCTTGGGTATTACGTATATCGTGGGTATATTGAAATCACTCACTCTTAGATATACAAACTCTTTTATAGTCAACAAATTTGATTCCCGAGCCAGATAGAGTTTAAAGTTTGAGTTTCTTAATGATCTCCGGAAAGGGATTGAAGCTAAGTTTTTCATAGGTGGCATAATCCATTAGCTGACGCCTAACCTCCTTTTCGTATTTATCAGCTGAAAGGAGTACCACATTTCCTCCTTTGTCACTTTTCTTTATTACAAAATCAGAGGCCTCCTTTAGTTCTCTCAAAGCTTGTCTTTCTTCCGTAGTTAGGTTATCTGGGGTCTCAAATTCATCCCAGTTGATCGATTTTAGGTCTTCCTGTACCAGATCAAGAAAGACTCCCAGCCATTTATTCTTCCTAAAGGGCGACAGCTTGATAGATCTGATGGAGTTTAGAGTTTCTTTTCCACGGTTCCATTTCGGCTACAGGTCCTTCCATTTCATCCTCACTGTCATCCATAAAGGAGATGAGTATATCTCTTGCTTCTTTATCTTGGGATGGTGATGGTGTTACTTCTTCCGCTATTCGCAGGGTTCCAGAATGAATTTGGCGCAAGTAGAGCTTTCTGAGGAATAAGGAGATGTCCTTGAACACCTCAAATTCATCCATCGAACAGGTAAGGGAGAAAGTGAGGCCTTTCAATACAATTTCCTGTGTCTATCTTGTAGGTTAAAGTCAGACAGATTAATTATGATGTTAGAGTTCTCACTCTCACTCCCCTCTCCATTAGAACTAGATCTATTGTTATCCATCGTTATTACAATTTCTTGTTCCGATTTCTGGTTGATTTCAGCTGATCAGTAACGTTACTCTGTGGCTGAGCCCAGCGGACTTTCCCAATCTAAGAGCCGGAGGCATATACTTCCCCTGATGTTTCACTGACACCGCACAGAGGACTGGCAGGGAACGGCAGCTTCTCCACCCGGGAGTGATCCTCGCGGCCCCTGCAGCCTTCCTTACCGACTGTGCACCGGATCTATAGATGGATAATAGCCACAACCAGTGAATCGTTACTGGACATGGATTCTGTGACCAACTAGCCGTGAGTCATTTCCTGAACATGGAAACCACATACCTATCATAGTCGAATTGCACTAGCAGCATACTGCATGGCCACTGACTATCCAATGTGAGACTCAGCACTACAGCGGAGCCCTAACAATTAGGGGATACTTAGTGACCCATTGGCAATACAGTGGTGGCCCTGAGGGGTTTTAGTTGCCTTTTGACTAGTGCCAAACCTGCACCTCTGTAATGTGGACTACTGTGAATATATCATTGGATCCCCTCTTAGAGATCTCAGTTTGATCCATTCTATGCAATATATTTATGGTCCGTTTATCGCTGCTCAGCAGTCCACTTACTGCTAAACAGATTTTGGGCATTGATGGTCCTAGACGTTCTTTACCACAGCCAATAGCACTTAATTGGGATAAGAGCTGAGGGATTGGATTACCTAGGGTCCATGTAAGAGTCCCTATCTCACTATTTATGATCTGAGTGGATATTTATCTGTCTGTATGTGACCCCGGGGTGTTTTTAATGTAGACAACATTGTCATTTTATTTACAATACCAATTATTACCTTATTATCCAAAGCTTATATATTTCAATAAAGTGTTTCCAGTTTTGATATATGCTGCTGGGTTATCCCATTTCTCCAACTGGAGGTACGACCATCTGCTGGAAGGGCCCTTACCCTTCTCTTTCTATTGCTAAGGAACGGGCTGGGAAGCTGGGCACAGCGTCCTTAACAATCGATGATCATCAGCTGTCAGCGTGTTCCCTGCTGACAGCTGACTGTAAAAAAAAAGCAGACAATTAAAAATGTTAATCAACTCCTTTATTGAGGGACATTGCTCCTCTCGTCTAACAGATGCAAAAGAAGCTACCATACAACCCTATTGCACACTAACATTTCCTGCTGGAAATATGACTCTCAACTGTCAGAGTTGGGACAATTTACGAGTTTCTAGGTCACAGGTGAAGTGGCTACAGTTCTTGTACCCTGTTGGCACTTATACAGTTACTCACCGAGGGCCATATAGGTCTTTGAACATGAGGCCTTTGAATGTGCTCACTTGGTCACCATATCTCTGCACCCCCTTGCATACTGCACCTCTTTCATTTTGTTATGCACTGTTGCACATTGCAGAAACACAACAGTCGTCACTAGTTGTTATATGTGACTTCTCCATGCCAGCTACTACAGGTCTCCAACAGGATGTTAATCCATCACTCCTCTGGAAATTGCCTCTAAATGCTTCAATGGACATAGGTGGCACCATTACTTTTAACCCTCCATCATGGCGGATGTAATGGCTACACCCCTGGTTTCATGAAATGTCAGGGGAGTTAATGACCCCTTGAAATGCACCATGATCTCTTCATGCCTTAAGAAATACCACCCTGCCATTATAGGTCTCCAGGAAATGCACCTGACACAGGACACGGTTACATGCCTATGATGCTCCTGGCTGGGCACAGCCTACCACTCTACGCACTCCGCCTACTCTCATGGGGTGAGTGTACTGGTGGACAAAGCCTTGGCATTTCAGGAACTGGACTCTATGATTGACCCGCTAGGTCGTTTTGTATTTTTGCATTGCAAATTGTATACGGTGATGCTACTATTAGCATTTGTTTACATTCCTCCTCCATTTTCCAAAGACTTGTTACAAATATTACTGTCGTACCTGGCCAATATGGCTGATCTACCAATACTAATTATTGGGGATCTTAACTGCTACCTGAACCCTGACCTAGATAGACACCCACCCCTATCCACTATCACTCCCGGGAGGGGTAACACCGTTAGTCAGTTTCTGGCAGAGGTGGGTTGGCTGGACATCTGGCGTCTTAGAAACCCACTTGCTAAGCAATACTCCTGCTTCTCTAGGATGCACGGATCTCTGTCCCGTATAGGTATGTGCCTGGGTTCTACTCATATACCTCCTATTATTGCCAAAATTGAGTACTTCCCTCGGGGGGTCTCGGATCACTCTCCTTTAGCTATGTGGATCACTACTAGGCCTCCCTCGGCACTGCTTAGAGCCCCATGGAGACTGAATGCCTTCTGGCTTAAGCTGTTCTCCTCTCCAGACCGAATCTCCAGACAAATTACATTATTTTTTAACACACATTTAGGGATGGCTGACCTCTCTCTGAGATGGGAAACCTTCAAAACATCCCTTAGGGGAACCTAATCGGAGCAGTCAAATGAAACTCCTCCACACTTCTTGTGCAGGTGGAAGGCCAGGTGCGACAGCTGGAACTGTCCTATGTCAAGAACTCTGAGAGGGAGCCATAGATATCGGCCCAGGTTTCTCTGGATCGCTTAAAATCCTCCGCCGCAGAAAGAAAACATTTCTTTACAAAAATGGCATTTTATGAGGAGGGAGAGAAAACAGGTCACTTACTGGCCAAAATAGCTCAGTCTCAGCAGGCTTCCCCGGTTATTGGAGCAATGCGCTCCTCAAATCGTAAGGTAATTAATGACCCTGATAAAATTGTCACAGAACTCTCCAATTTTTATGCAGACCTCTATAAGTCCAATGAAGATTACTCTTTAGAGTGGCTAACTGACTACATTGCAGAGACCCCTATACCTACTCTGTCCCCTGCAGCCCGAAGGGAAATAAATGCTCCCCTCACTCTGGAGGAGCTTCAGACTGCGGCCTGTTCTTTCCCTACCTGCAAAGCCCCTGGGGACGATGGTATTCCCATGGAGGTGTTTACCACATATGGGTAAATGATCCTGCCCAGACTGCTGTAGGTAACGGTTTTCAATTAATCTGCTAAGATTGGTTCTCTGCCCCCCCCTAATGTCTAGGGCAAATGTTGTTCCTTTGCTTAAACCAGGGAGGACCCATTGGGCCCCATTTCATATAGACACATTTCCCTCTTACAACGTGATGTGAAGATTTTAGCTAAAGTTTTGGCATAGAGTCAACAAAATTATCCTTTCTATTATTCACTCAGACCAAGCGGGCTTTATGCCCCAAAAATGCACCGCTACCAACCTCAGACAATTGTTTTTGAATATGCAAACACGGGCAGATAACATAGGTCAGAGAGCACTTATCTCATTAGATGCTAATAAAGCATTTGACAGTATCAGCTGGTCCTGCCTTTGGGCAGTTTTGTCCAAATTTGGCTTTGGCAAACACTTTATAACCTGGGTGTGTATTCTTTACAGCTCCCCCGGGCAGCAATCAGGGTGGCGGATCGGCAGTCGCCTACCTTTGCACTGGGTAGGGGTACTAGGCAGAGTTGCCCCCTGTCTCCCCTGCTCTTTGCTATTGCGATAGAGCCCCTGGCTATCCAGATTTGCAACAGAGCAAATGTCGTGGGTTTTCAATATGGTGACCTGCAAGAGAAGATCATGCTCTACGCAGATGATATCCTGCTATTTTTAGGGGACACCTCCTCCTCCCTATCGAATGCCATGAACATAATTTTAAAATGTGGGCTCAGGCCTCACTCTTAATTGGACTAAATCAGCGGTAATGTTATTAGACAATGCTTCTGGCCAAGCTGAATCCATACCTGGTTCTGTTCCTGTAGTAACCACCTTTAAGTATCTGGGTATCCAG
Organism: Glandirana rugosa; assembly: GCA_018402905.1. Taxonomy (NCBI): domain Eukaryota; kingdom Metazoa; phylum Chordata; class Amphibia; order Anura; family Ranidae; genus Glandirana; species Glandirana rugosa. The sequence continues at coordinate 187,275 of BLSH010469276.1, forward strand.
GTTTCCCCTTGTCACAGAGTCCTGTAAGCATTACGTGTACCCCCTGATGAAAAGGTTCAGGGATAAAATTTGTATATGGAACAACCTTAAAATGTCCCTAGCAGGCAAGACGAGCCCAATTAAAATTATACTCATGCCCCAACTCCTGTACGTTCTCCATAACTCCCCATTGTTGGTTAATGTTCATAATTGTCAACTCCCTTTTAAGAGTACTCTCATGGGGAACTCGCCCTCCGCGCATTAGAGTGGAGCAATTGCAACGCCCTCCCGCACCCCTGGATGTATTATGTAGCTGCTCAGCTACAACATCTGGTGGGGTGCATGTCGTCTGGACCGGATGCCCACTCCGCCCGTCTCTTATTTGCTGGCATGGGTGCTGATTCTGTCCCTGAGGACCTGGAGGCACCACTATTCCAGCAACCCAATAAGAGCAAACCCACCTTTGTCTTGATCCAGAAGATTTGGAACAAGGCCAGACAGCTTCAGCAGTTGTCTGGCTATACAGAGTATAGCCCAATCTGGGAGAATTGTACTAACGCAGAACTAGCTAAAAATCCAACAAGGACCCAGATGGCGCACCTGGGGAATAACGCTTCTCTCCCAAATCTTTCACAACGGGCAATTGCGAACATTTAGGGATTTACAACACATATTCAATTTACTGGACCATATGCATTACTATTATCCTCAGCTGCCTCATGCTGTAAGAGCTCAGGGTGAGGCAACGGAATGGTCACCATCTCCCACCGCTACTTTTCATTTACTGCAGACCACATCCATGACGAAAGGTTTCATTTCCCATTGTTATTGTATGCTACTGTCTGAGTATCTTAAGAATTATCCCACTAGGGCACAGTGGGAGAGGGATGTGGGCACCCCAACGGAAGAGGCTCTCCAATCAGTAAACCAATGTTTCTTAAATATTTCCCAGAAAGTGTCACAACTCTATATTCTCCTTAGGGTTCACTATACCCCAGTGAAACTCCATAAAATGAGACATCGTCCTGATCCATTATGTGACAGATGTCGACAAACCTCTGGGGACCTGGTACATCTACCATGCCATAAACTGCACCGCTACTGGAGACAGGTGCTTTCCACAGTTAACAATGTTTTTCAAACAAACGTACCCCTAGATCCTGTACAATGCTTGCTGGGAATACTGGAGGAGGTGATTCCTAAGGAGATAACTATAGTGGCCTTCTCTAGAGCCCTGTTCCAGGCCAGAAAAATAATTTTACTAAACTCAAAATTCATATCCCCCCCCTCGGTCAAGACATGGCTGTCACACATGAGGAATATGCTCCATCTGGAAAGCTATATTTACCAACATAGAGAATGTGTAAACTAATTCTAAAAATTATGTTCCCCCTGGCTAAATGTCCCAGGGCTTTCACCCAGAGAACTTGTGATGATGATGCTATTGCAATGCCCTACTGGGTAACGTTTATACAATTGGTGTCACAGCTGGATAGGATTATTCTGTGCAGACAAGATGTATGTGGTTGGGGATGGTGGAACACCTGGTATGTCTGTTGGAGGGGCTGGTGGGAGGAAGAAACATGATGAAACACATATCATAGTAATTCATAAATTTATTTGTACATAAGCTGAGAAGAAATGGTACAATACTGTATGTTCTCTTGTTTTTTCACATTGTTGTATCCAGCAATGTATTGGATAAGTCTTTTGTTCAATAAAACTTTTCTTGATTTAAAAAAAAAAAAAAATGTTGATAAACAAACAGCGCGGGGTTCCCAACCCCCCCCCCCCCCCCCCTTGCATACAGGCCCCCTTCGGATCCAGTATGGATTTTAAAAGGAACCCAACGCCATTTTTTAAAAACATTTTTAATTGTCTGCTTTTTTAATTTTGGCGTAGGGTCTCCCCCATAAACCATACCAACCCCTTATCTGAGCACAGGTAACAATTGTGCAAGTGTTCAATTCACTAAGAATTTTGAGTTAAATATAGAATGTAATATTTGTTCCATTTAGCTGTAATAACCGCATTCGTTAATATAGTAGTTTACTGCACTGAGCTGGTTGCTAAAGAGCGGGCTGGGAAGCCCGCAGGGCCTGGTATGGATTTTAAGGGGAGCCCCACTCCAAATTTATCTGAGCATGCAGCCCGCCAGGTCAAGAAGAGGGGGGTAGGGGGAGTAGAATTGATGCTGTTATAAAGGCAAAGGGTGGTCACACCAAGGGTGGATTTGATTTGGATTTCTCTTCTGTTCATTTACTTTCCATTTTGTTAATTGATAAAAAATAAACTATTAGCACTTCTATTTTTTAAAAGATTCATAAAATATTTTTATACACCTGCCTAACAGAAGTACTGTATATATATATATATATATATATATATATATACGGTATCTCACAAAAGTGAGTACACCCCTCACATTTTTGTAAATATTTTATTATATCTTTTCATGTGACAACACTGAAGAAATTACAGTTTGCTGCAATGCAAAGTAGTGAGTGTACAGCTTGTATAACAGTGTACATTTGCCGTCCCCTTTCGCTGGCAACAAAAGTGAGTACACCCCTCAGTGAAAATGTCCAAATTGGGCCCGAAGTGTCAATATTTTGTGTGGATACCATTATTTTCCAGCACTGCCTTAACCCTCTTGGGCATAGAGTTCACCAGAGCTTCACAGGTTGGCACTGGAGTCCTCTTCCACTCCTCCATGATGACATCACGGAGCTGGTGGATGTTAGAGACCTTGCGCTCCTCCACCTTCCGTTTCTGGGTGCCCCACAGATGCTCAATAGGGTTTAGGTCTGGAGACATGCTTGGCCAGTCCATCACCTTTACCCTCAGCTTCTTTAGTAAGGCAATGGTCATCTTGGAGGTGTGTTTGGATTCGTTATCATGTTGGAATACTGCCCTGCAGCCCAGTCTCCGAAGGGAGGGGATCATGCTCTGCTTTAGTATGTCACAGTACATGTTGGCATTCATGGTTCCCTCAATGAACTGTAGTTCCCCAGTGCCGACAGCACTCATGCAGCCCCAGACCATGACACTCCCACCACCATGCTTGACTGTAGGCAAGACACACTTGTCTTTGTACTCCTCACCTGGCTTGCCGCCACACACACTTAACACCATCTGAACCAAATACGTTTATCTTGGTCTCATCTGACCACAGTACATGGTTCCAGTAATCCATGTCCCTAGTCTGCTTGTCTTCAGCAAACTGTTTGTGGGCTTTCTTGTGCATTATCTTTAGAAGAGGCTTCCTTCTGAGAAGACAGCCATGCAGACCAATTTGATGCAGTGTGTGGCATATGGTCTGAGCACTGACAGACTGACCCCCCCCCCCAACCCCTTCAACCTCTTCAGCAATGCTGGCAGCACTCATACGTCTATTTCCCAAAGACAATCTCTGGATATGACGCTGAGCACGTGCACTCAACTCTTTTGGTCGACCATGGCGAGGCCTGTTTTGAGTGGAACCAGTCCTGTTAAACCGCTGTATGGTCTTGGCCATTAGCTCAGTTTCAGGGTCTTGGCAATCTACTTATAACCTAGGCCATCTTTATGTAGAGCAACAATTCTTTTTTTTCAGATCCCCGGAGAGTTCTTTGCCATGAGGTGCCATGTTGAACCAGTAGGAGTGAGTGAGGGCGATAACACCAAATTTAACACACCTGCTCCCCATTCACACCTGAGACCTTGTAACACTAACAAGTCACATGACACTGGCTAGGGAAAATGGCTAATTGGACCAAATTTGGACAGTTTCACTTGTATTGTATTGCATAGTGGGTGTATTCACTTTTGTTGCAAGCGGTTTAGACATTAATGGCTGTGTGTTGAGCAGGGGAGGGCTGGCCCAGGGGGTAGGGTGGCAATTGCCCCCCAGGCCATCCTAACTTACATTTAAAATGGCCGATGGCTGCTGTCCGCTCACACTTTTTTTTTCTTGTGGAGGAAGGAAATAGGGCCCAGGGGCGCAGCCACCAACTAACTGCAGGCAAAGGGGGGCGCCCAGGGCCAGCCCTACCATGTATCCCGCTAGGCCCATTGGGTGGGCATGGATGGTGAGCTGATTCGGTGGTTCAATGGGCCAATTGACTGGACTTGCCCCCCAGGCCTACGGCTGCCAGCCCTCCCCTGGTGTTGAGTTATTTTGAGGGGACAGCAAATTTACACTGTTATACAAGCTGTACACTCACTACTTTACATTGTAGCAAAGTGTCATTTCTTCAGTGTTGTCACATGAAAAGATATAATAAAATATTTACAAAGATGTGAGGGGTGTACTCACTTTTGTGAGATACTGTACATTCATTCATTTAAATAATTTTAAAAAAGATTGAGGCAGACAGTGTGTGATTCCCGTAAGTACAGAAGAATCCCTCACATCCCTTGTCTTGGAAGAGATCTGCCCCTGTGTGACTAACCAACAAGACAGAAGGCCATATAGCAACACTATAACTCTCTTGCCTCTCACTGGCAATTCCTCTAGTGATGTAGAATACTAATTGCTTTCAAATCAGTATTCTAGAGGTTCCCAACAGTATACAGGTTGATTTTAATGAAATGTGTTTGCTAAATGCTATTGCTACCTGCATTAATCATTTTAAATCTAGACGTTTCCCACCTCCCTGTTTTATTGAGCCCCATTTAAGTATTTTGCTGCAATGACTATAGTTTTGCCCTGTAGAAGGCAGAATCTACCCTGATACCAGATGTAATTCCAATAATAAGGGCAACCATCCACATCAGAGGGGGTCAAGACTGACTAGCACAATTCACCTGTTTTCCATAGGACAAATCCCTATTTTCCTCAAGATCTGTTGCATATGGGTATCTACAATTACCCCTATGTGAAACAGTTGTCTCCTGATCCAGGCAACTGTCATCACAGACATGTTTCTGGGTGCCTTAAGGCAAAAATTAGTTAAAGCAATATTTCTCCTTGCTTAGCCACAGCTTTATGCAATCCCCAGACTGGCAAATCCTCCAAATTATTCACTGCCTTAGGTCAGGGAACCCACCTTGCAAAGCATCTCTAGCAGACAGTTCCGCCCAGTGTTATTGTATGTCTGTATTTGCATGCAAAAGAGGTTGAAGTGGTTTGTCCCTTCTCAGCGTCTGCAAACTGTTAACACATGGTGAAAACAAAGACACTGAGGCCTCAACACAAGCGTCAGCTTCTGCAGGTGTCAGAACCAAGCAAAAAATTATTTATGGAGTCCTTGTAACAAAGCATCCTCTTGTCTGTAAATGGGTTCTTCATAATAATAGCGTCTGTAGTTTAATTTTAATTGTATAATAATATTTTGTTGTAGTCCTCTGAAATATAGGCCACTGCATTGCAGGGTTGTTGCTGAGTTTAATGCTGGCTTTCTGGCTCTCACTGCACAGATGTCACCACTGGTCCCAGTTAATAAAATGCAGTAATCCTAAGCAAACACTATGCAAAACAATGTTTGCAAAAATTTGCCAATGTCTTTCTTTTGGTTGTGGCACAGTAATAAAGTATATTTTGCAGGTACAAGAACTCTGGCATACACTGTATTTCCAAAAGTATTGAGACACCTGCCTTTACATACACCTGAACTTTAATGGCATCCCAGTCTTAGTCCGTAGGGTTTAATATTGAGTTGGCCCACCCTTTGCAGCTATAACAGCTTCAACTCTTCTGAGAAGGCTGTCCACAAGGTTTAGGAGTGTGTCTATGGGAATGTTTGACCATTCTTCTTGAAGCACATTTGTGAAGTCAGCCACTGATGTTGGATGGGAAGTCCTGGCTCGCAGTCTCCGCTCTAATTCATCCCAAAGGTGTTGTATTGGATTGTAGTTAGGACTCTGTGCAGGTCAGTCACGTTCCTCCACCCCAAACTCAGTCATCTATTTTTTTATGGACCTTGCTTTATGCATCAGTCCAAATCATTTGGTGGAGGGGGGATTATGGCGTGGGGTTGTTTTTCAGGGGTTGTCCTTGGCCCTTTAGTTCTAGTGAAGGGAACTCTTAAGTTAGCATACCAAGACATTTTGGACGATTTCATGATCCCAACTTTGGGGGAACAGTTTGGGGATGGCCCCTTCCTGTTCCAACATGACTGCGCACCAGTGCACAAAGCAAGGTCCATAAAGACATGGATGACCGAGTTTGGGGTGGAGGAACTTGACTGACCCATACAGAATTCTAGCCTCAACCCGATACACGAACACCTTTGGAATGAATTAGAGCGGAGCCTGGAAGCCAGGTCTTATCGTCCACATCAGTGCTTCACCTAACAAATGCGCTTCTGGAAAAATGGTCAAACATTCACATAGACACACTCCTAAACCTTGTGGACAGCCTTCTCAGAAGAGTTGAAGCTGTTATAGCTGCAAAGAGTGGGCCAACTCAATATTGAACCCTACGGACTAAGACTGGGATGCCATTAAAGTTCATGTGCATGTAAAGGCAGGCATCCCAATACTTTTAGTAATATAGTGTATATGTGTTATCTACAGCAATTTTTCCTGTCGCATCATGGCAGCATACACTTGCTATCCATTGAGTTATCAGACGCATATCTCCACGTCTCCATATACCCTATGTTTCAAAGATTCCTTCGGCTTATGATAAACCATCAACATGTCCAGTTCCAGAGTTTACCTCTTGGAATTTCCACTGCCCCCAAAATTTTCACGAAGGTTCTATTACCGGTAGTAGCCTTCCTGAGAGAGAAGGATTTCATACGGGAATTGTCGTTCGACAGCCTGTCGTCCAAAATTCTTACCGTTAGCACGCTCCTTTCAACAGTCGATTGACATTTTTCGTCAGACAAAAGCTGGATGTGCAGACTAGTAAATTTTTGTCGTACGACAACGCTACGTCCAATTTTCGTTACGTTAGTACGGTTTTCGTACGACCGAGACTACGCATACTCAGAAAGGAAAAAAAAGATGCAAAAATATTGAAAACATTACGTCACTCAAAGGGCCTCAAATAGTGGAAAGAGTTGAAATGGATCGGTTCCTGAGAGCGCTACCTCCTGAGTTGCAGAGGTGGGTGAGGCAATCTGATCCAAATTTAAAGGATGGTCTGGTTGAGCTGGTGGAACGCTACATGGTGGCAGAGGACCTGGTTGCTTCACGATCCCTGATGGTCAAAAGACCCCCCCCCCCCCCGTGGCCGCCCAGTCAACCCCAGTAACACAGTTGGTAAAGCCAAAAAGAGGAAGTCTTGAAAGGCCGGCGAGAATGATCAGAGCATCACCCCCTGTTGAAAGACCCCGTCCGGGAAGCCCCAGAGGAACCCGTGGGCATCTCCAGTGTTGGCGGTGCAGTGGGTGGGGTCACATTGCTGCCAAGTGTCCCTTGAACCCTGAGCCTGTGGAATGTGACGTAGTTTGACGCATGTCCCTGTTTGCTCGCTTGGGCCTGGTCGCTGATCCAGACATGCCAAGCTATGTGGTAAAAATATGGGGAAAAGTGTATGTGCCCTCCTGGACTCTGGAAGTTTGGTCACCATGGTCCATATCTGGCTGATGGACCCTGAACAGCTGACCCAGCATCAGGTAGGAGTGGTATGTGTGCATGGTGACTGTAAGAAGTATCCCACAGCGTTGGTGACTTTTGAAACCAGCTCAGGATCTGTTTGCCATTAAGTGGCTGTGTCACCTATCCTGTTGCACAGTGTAATATTGGGGAGAGATTTTCCACTGTTCCAGGAACTTTGCAGTGTGAAAGAAAAGGGCCTTGCGCCTGGACTTCCTAGTGGGACTGAAGGGGGAACCCCAAACCCTTTGAACCAGAGGTTGAGAAAAATGCTGTAGGGGTGACCCCTTATGAAAATGTGTCTTTTCCCCTAGTCATCTATGCGGGTGAATCGGAGGTGACCCCTGAGACCCTAGAGTTGCCCAGCAAGCCGGAGCTAGAGATTTCTCGGGACAATTTCGGGGCCGCCCAGTTACAGGATCCTACTCTTTTACAAGCCTGGGAAAATGTGAAGGTAAACAATGGGACCCTGGTAGCCCCGGGGCTGGAAAATGTGTTTCCTCATATGGCGGTTAACCATGACATCTTGTATCGGGTTGACAAAATTCAGGGTGCGGTTGTGGAACAACTTGTGGTGCCTGGTCCCTTTAGGAGGACAGTGCTGAACCTGGCCCATACACACCCCCTGGTGGCCATCTGGCCTATGAAAAGACAAAAGAATGTGTCGTACAGTGCTTATTCTGTCTTGGGATACATGCTGACGTGAAAAACTATTGTGAGTCATGTCCTGAGTGTCAAAAGGTAGCCCCTATGCCCCATTACCGTAGTCCACTGGTACCATTACTTGTGATTGAGATTTCTTTTGACCAAATTGCCATGGATCTGATAGGGACAGTAGTTAAGTCTGCCAGAGGCTATTAGTACATCCTAGTCGTCATGTATTATGCCACCTGGTATCTCGAGGCTGTCCCCTCAAGAAACACTTCCTCCAAGACCATCGCCAAAGAGTTGTTCCACGTGTTTACCCATACGGGGATGCCAAAGGAGCTCTTAACTGACCAAGGGACTCCCTTCATGTCAAAGGCAATGAATTTGTGCAAATTGTTCAGTATTAAGCATTTGCATACTTCAGTTTACCACCCTGAGACAGATGGTTTAGTAGAACGGTTTAACAAAACCCTCAAGAGTATGCTCAAAAAGGTGGTGGCTAAAGATGGAAGAGATTGGGATTGTCTAATGCCATATCTGCTGTTCGCCATTAGAAAGGTCCCATAGTCTTCCATGGGGTTCTCACCCTTTGAACTCCTGTATGGGAGGCATCCCAGAGGCTTGCTGGATATTGCTAAAGAAACTTGGGAGATTGAAACTACTCCCTACCGGAATGTCATTGAACATATCTCAGCCATGCAGGATAGGATTTCCGCTGTAATGGCCATGGTTCGAGAACACATGCAGTAAGCCCAGGAAGCCCAGAGACGGGTATACAATAGGTCAACGAAGGTTCGGACTTTCCATCCGGGGGATCGCATACTTGTTTTAGTCCCCACGGTGGAAAGTAAGTTCCTAGCTAAGTGGCAAGGACCCTATGAGATACTGGAAAAGGTTGGGGAGGTAAACTATGAGGTACACCAACCAGACAGGCGGAAGAAAGAGCAGATCTATCATGTAAATTTAATTAAAGCATGGAAAGACAGGGAAGCTCTCCTAGTAATCAGCCACTTAAAAAAGAGGGAGGCATAAGTGAAGTTCAGATACCTGAGTCCATGTCGGTGTCCCAACAGCAGGAGGTGAGGGAGTTTTTACAGTGCAATAAAGACTTCTTCTCAGACTTGCCCGGCTGCACAAATGTAATTAAACATGACATTGTCACTGACACCAAGGTTCAAGTGCACTTTAAGCCTTAATGTATTCCAGAGGCCCATAGACAGGCAGCAGCCGAGGAAGTTCAGAGGATGTTCGATCTCGGGGTGATAGAGAAGTCTAAAAGTAAATGGTGTAGTCCTATATTCTTGGTTCCCAAACCAGATGGGTCCTTAAGATTTTGCAATGACTTCCAGAAACTGAATGAGGTGTCAAAGTTTGATACATATCCCATGCCCCTGGTTGATGAATTAGTGAAGAAGTTGGGCCCCACCAGGTACATAACCACTCTGGATCTCTCTAGAGGGTATTGGCAGGTTCCCCTGACAGAGGAAGCAAAAGAGAATACTGGATGATGTGGTTATTTGGAGCACAGATTGGGAAAGTCATCTACCCAAAGTCCAGGCTGTCATAAACTCCATCAGAAACGCTGGCTTAACCGCAAACCCAAAGAAGTGTGCCAGAGGGTTAGAAGAAGCCCGGTATCTGGGATACACCATTGGGTGAGGCCTAATCAAACCCCAAGTCCATAAGGTAGGAGCCATTAAAGACTGGCCTGACCCTGCCATCAAGAAACAAGTGAGAAACTTCCTAGGCATGGTTGGGTATTATTGAAGGTTCATGCCAAACTTTGCCAGCACCCTTAACTGACCTCACTAAGGGAAAAAGCTCCTCTGTAACAATTAAATGGAATCCTGAGGCTGAAGCAGCTTTCCAAAACCTGAAAGAGGCGCTGTGTAACAAGCCTGTGTTGGTGGTCCCAGACTTTAGCAAGGAGTTTGTAGTCCAGACCGATGCCTCCAGTATAGATCTGGGGGCTGTTTTGTCACAACTGGTAGGCAGAGAAGAACACCCGGTGGTCTATTTGAGTCGGAAGCTGACCCCAGCAGAGGGAAATTACAGTATTGTTGAGCGAGAGTGCTTGGCCATTAAGTGGACCTTAGAGGCTCTACGGTACTACTTGCTGGGGAGCCACTTCTTACTCATAACAGACCATGCTCCCTTGAAATGGATGGCCCAGGCTAAGGACCATAATGCAAGGGTTACCTGTTGGTTCCTGACCCTCCAAGATTTTTCATTTAAAGTGGAACACAGGGCTGGTTGCAACCACAAAAATGCAGATGCCCTTTCTAGAACCCATTGTTTAATAGCTGGTGTTCAAACCCATGGGTTCAATCAGAGGGGGGAAGTATGTGACAAACAGCCAATGTCAGTTGTGGATGGAGTATATCTGCCACATAGAATCCTAAAATTCTTAAGGTAAATGGGTGGCAGGGAGAGGTCTGTAGGCAGCAAGGGGTTAAGGATTGGTCACACCTTGCTACCCAGCTGGTGTATAATTTTGCCTGACCTAGGTGTAATCAGCGGTGGTGCTGAGAGACAAGGAGCAGGCTGTGAAGGAACATGCCTGCAGGTCTGAAGCAGACCCAGTGAGGTCTGTCCGTTAGCCAGGAGGCTTATTTTCAGTTAATGGCTGTTTTGGTTTTGGGACTGTTTTTCTACCCCTATCTGTTTATTCTTATTGTCTGAGTGAATAAACATGGGCGGGAAGCCCTTAACCTGACATACGGCTAGATTACTTGCTTAGACTCGGAGAACCCCTCCACCGAAAACTGATCACCCACACCATAAACCAAAGGAATCTTTGAAATGTAGGGTGTATGGGGACGTGGAGATATGTGATTGATAAATCAATGAATAGCAAGTGTATGCTGCCATGAAGATGCATCAGGAAAGAAAAATTACAGAAAGCTGAGTATACAATGTTCTGTTTTCTCAACTCCAGTCCTCAAGTACCCCCAACAGTACAGGATTTCCCTCAGATGAAATGGCTGTGGTAATTAGTAAGGCAGTGAAACTGATCAAATCACCAGTGCAAAATAATGGACAGCTTGAAAGCATGACCTGTTGGGGGTACATGAGGACTGGAGTTGAGAAACATTGATTTACAGAGTGTGTAAGCTCATGTTTTATTTAACCAAACCTATTTAAAGTGGTGGTAAACTGAGCTGATTATCCCACCTTGTTTAAAGATCAAATAATTTCAAATCACAAATATTGTTACAAATACCTTATTTAAATTTTTATCCCTTAGTTCACCTGACCACATTTCTTCTATACAGATCAACATGGCTGGGCTATGTGACAGTGGGTTACGTGTCCTGGTGACATCACTCCAGCTTTTTCATTTAGCCCAGGTGCATGAGATCCCAGTGTTTTGGTGCAAACTAAAGGCACAGGTTCACCATTCAGCCCAACTGCCAGCAGCCTGTAAAACCCAGTAAGAGGTTGAAAGCTGCTGCAGCTTGTTGGGGCTGGACAGTGCACCGAATGGTACTAACATTTAGGGTGGGGTACACCCAAGGATGTATGTCATCAAGGCAACCTGCATGCATTTTGGGCATTTGGCTCTGGGTGCATTCTGACCTAAAAATTTGTACCACTTGGTGCCTTGTCCAGCTCCATCCAGCCGCAGCAGCTTTCAGCCTCTAATAGAGTTTTACAGACTACCAACAGTCGAGCTTGATGATGAGCCTGTGCATTTTGCCCATATAAAAATGCTGGGATATTATGCCCCAGGGCTAAATGCCTAGTGATGCCTTCTGTGTCTTTACACACTGTATTATTAGAATAAAAAAATGCAGAAAAAAGTTGAAAAAATACTATTACTTAACTACACGGTGGCTGCAAACCGCTTTAAGTACCAGCTGTGATGTCAGGCTTGTCTAATGTCAAACAATTAGGTGAACTTGAAAGGCAAGTACAATTTTAATCTGTGCTACCTAGTCAAAACAACAAGCTGGAACCGTTTGACATGATCCTTTTTAAACTGAATCAGTACTAGTAAGAAAGATAAATACACCTGGGTGGAGTAGATGATGAGAAAGGCTCTTGGCATTGCCTTACAGAAGAAAGTTTATCAGACTGCACTGCCTGCAATTACACTATAAGTAAGTTGGATCCACTTGACTTGCAATTTACTGCCACAGCTTATATGACTAGAGGCAACTATGTCTACTGCTCAGAGCGATACCGTCTTTAAATAAAATTTAATGGGAAATATATCATACAGACTACAGGCTGTCAGAGTGATTTTTTTCCACTAATGCTTCAGCAAGCAGATCTAATACATACAGATTACAGTTCTGCTTTTCCTTTTCTCAATTTGAAAGGTTTTATTCAGCTGTTTATGGCATTTTTCATGTGTGTTTTTTCAAGCAAATCTATTTTATGGGAATCTGATCAGCTTAAAGCAACTGTCACTTAAATAAAAGTTGCAATTCAAGAAGTATTTGCTAAGAAGATTTCAAATACGTACCTCTCCCGCTTAGGGTTGCCACATCATCCCTTTAATCCAGGACACATATTAATTACACAGGTTCTGTGGCTGATTAAGGTGGTAATTAAACTCACTTGGTGCCTTATCTGCAATAAATTAGCCTCAGAACCTGTGTAATTCATATGTATCCTGGATTAAAGGGATGATGTGGCAACCCTACTCCCGCTGCCAGCACTGCTCCATTAGAGAGATATTGTCTGCTTAAGTATTGTCAGAAATCAATGGTTTTGGGAGTGTTGATCTTCTGTGTCCCCCTGCTGTTCTCAGTGGTTTCACCTGAAGACCCCACAGGAGACAGTAGTGACATAAGGGTGGGGGAAAGGAACCACTGAGGGCAGTAGGGGACCCACAAGGCAGGGGACATTCCCAGAAGTGTTGGTTTCTGAAGATACTTCAGTGGACAATTTCTCTTAGATTAGATTTATCATAGATTAAGTGATGTTTAGCAGCACGGAGAGTTAAAGCTGAACTCCAGGAATAATTTGTGTTAAGTACTTACGTTGTTCCAGCGTAGCACAATGTAAATATGTGTTACTCATACCTAATGAGGAATCCGGAAATCAATGTAGCTATCGGTGCTGCTACAGTGATAGCTGTGATCTTCTGGACACTGCTCAGGGATTATGTGAGCAACTACCCCACTGCATACTTGACACAAGGGTAATAGAATATAAGGCGTTCTCTGATTGAACAAGGTGAAGATTGCCATCCCCTCTTCTCTGCCTCATCCAACCAGAGAACACCTTGTATTCAATCAGAAAAATAGAAGGAGTTCTATGAATGTTGGTAATGCAAGTGAGCAATGCCCTGTGGTCAGTGTGCAGGACTCAAAAGATTGCAGCTATCATTGCAGTAGCACCGAGTAATACAGTAATTTCCAGCTTCCCAAGAGGTCCATCAGGTATGAGTGATGCATACTTACATTATGCCAAGCTAGACCATTGTAAGTATGCAATACAAATAATTCCTGGAGCTTAGCTTATAGTACGACTAAACCATAGGTGCTGGAGATCCCAAACTTGGACCAGTTGTTGCCCAGGGGCACCTCTCAATGTGACCCAAGTTTTGCATTTTTCGGCTATGGTTTGGGAGAGCAGTGTCCCCCTCCCATAAACTCCAATGTTACAGACCGCCCATGAAAGGTAGTTGCACTGGGCCCCTTGACACGCTGGGGCCCCTTACAGTACTGCCTGTACCCCCCTGATGGCGGCCCTGCTGACGTCAGCCAGGGAGGAGGGGGAGAGAGGAGAAAGAATGCCGACAATCAGCTGAGCGGTGGGTGCCACGATCATATAGCTGCATATATTAGAGCAGCAGAAGTGGGGGGGGGGTCACTGGTACGAGCAGACAGGGAGGGGGGATAGGGACAGAGGAGACACAGGAGAGCAGGCTGCAAATGATGGAGGCACATACCTGTGACTCCAGTCTCAGGGCACAGCAACACTGATAGACTGTGGTCTCCGTACAGGGGGAAGCCATAGCCAGGCAGGATCAGCCAGGTATTACAGGTGATACAGGGGGCCAAATGACACAGCACAAGCACTGTGCTGTATAACATGCTTTAAGGGAACAGGATCTGTTTTTTTTTGGGGGGGGGGGGGTTAACAAACGCTTTAAACTATGCTCCAAGATTTTCTCTTCCATTTGCCACACCAACTAAATTGCCCCAAGTACTATGTGTTTCCCTGGTTGTACACAAGCAGTTAGATTATGTGCTGCTGCTATAGCTATAGAGGAATACTAGCTATCATTGTGCAAACTATAGCAAGATTTTTGCTAAATGAACATTCCTTGAGAAAATATTTAGTTCTAATTTTGAAGTCTATCTACTCTGTCCTTATCTCCCACTCCTACTTTCTTTTCCTCTCCCTTCACCCTCCAGACCTTTTCACTCATCCTGCAGATAAATCCTTATGACTGATTGCTATAAATGTAGGGGTGGCACTGCTAGGTCTTAGAACCATGATTTGATTCACAAGTGACTCGGTTACAAAATGATATATCACTCTGATTAATCTCAAAGCTTTAAAATATCTGTTATTCTGTTATCATTGCTTCTGGAAGTCAGGACCTTTTTAATATAGAAGCATCCATAGGCATTACCTTAAAGTATGACACCACCAGAGAGCTAAATTATTATTTTGTTTATATTATTTCTATGTTTTGCCTCTGTACAGTACAAATTGCAGCAAAATTTGGTGATGGAACTGAAGGGGACAAGGATGGGGGTGCCAACAAGCAGCACAGAATTTTGATTTAGTGGATCCAGTTAGTGAAAAGTTACTGCACCTAAACTATTGGCAGGGGAGTCTGTGCCAAGCGGGTATCACTTCCCTACACAGATAACTAATTTCTAATTCCTAGACTCACAATTTCTCTAGAACGGGATGTCACTAGCAGTCTTTCTGTAATGCGAGTAGTCTCTGTAATGTGTGGGCTCTCAGGTAGTCTTTCTGTAACTTGGATGTCTCTATTATTATGGCAGCTCCTTTGTTAACAAAAAGCAACAGTAAATTTAATTTGAAGGTAATAAAGGGGCATTATCACTCAAGTGTGCCTTGGAATGCACACCCTGCTTGGAGTTAATCAGTGCCACTTATAAAGAATTTTTGCTTTGTAAAAATTGTCCCACCACCCTGGAAGTCTGGTATGCAGTACTCCTCCAGAGTAAAGCAGTATTTAAAGCAGAGTTCCACCCAGAAATTTTCTTTTTTTGCCATCCACTCTTTTAATACTAAATAGATGTAACCTTTTGTTTCATTACTTTCAAACCGCCTAGTAATTACATGTATTTTTTACTCACAATTTTGTTTCTCACTGCTGGACTTTTCCATTTTAGGTGAGGGCACCTGAAGCCCATCCGTAGTCTCCTGGCATCTCTTCCTGAAAGAAGTGCATGGTGGGTAACCATCATGCACTCCTCGATCTCGGCCCGCCTTAAATCGTGTCATTTCCTATCTGGAAATAACACGATTTTATAGTACAGGGAAGCCCACTAACTCCTGGGAAATAATGACTCATATCTCCCAGGAGGCCAGGGGAAGCAGGAAGTGAGGAGAAGAGCCTAGGACCTAATAGGGGCAAATTACAGAGACCACCTAGCAGCAAGCGACTTAGGGTGAGTATAACTTTTTTTTAGGATGACGAAATTCCTGGACAGCCGCACTTCCAAAACCACACCGCTTTATTGAAGAGTTTTAAAAGCAGATCAATACATCACATGAAGACACGAACGGGACCCCTGATGGGGCATAACAGCTAACGCGTTTCACGTCTCAGGGGGGACGCTTAGTCATAGCTGACATAAACATACTAGCACACTGTTTAAATAAGCAATACAATGCATATTCCACTAATTGATTAATTGGACAAGACATACCATTGGCTAACAACCAATTGGGAATGGATGTGGGATCCATGCAAATTGCACCAGATTAATCGTCTTGTCCAAAATCAACCAAATAAAAAAAAAAACGGATGGTCTAGTGGTAAAAAACAGTTCTAGAGTAAATTTTCACATAACCTATAATATATATAGAATGTTTTTTTCCTTCAGAGGTAAGTCTATATGGGCAAAGGACTTGAATGATGTAAAAAAAAAATTCTGGGTGGAACTCCGCTTTAAAAAAATACAATTTGTGGCTTAGAGAGCCAGCTTTCACAAAGTGAATAGAACAGAGTGAGGAGGGTAATGTGGGAGCAGAAGTGCTAGATTAAACTCTCTGGAGGCCCCTAGGCAGTCGAAATCTTGGGGCCCCCCTCACAGGTTTCTGGAGGTTTCTTGTGCTCGCACTCTATCGGTCATTAGAAAGAGATGACCATCACTACTGTTACACCTACATAGGTTGCACCAAGTTTTTTAAAAAACTGATGGCTGAAAGAAGATGATCTTTTAAGAGACAAACAGTGTGAATCTAATGTCTATGGTTTATGTACTTTAAGTTGTTATTGAGTACATTACATTAAACCAGTATTTTGTCTAAAAAATATTTAAAGCAGAACTTCACCCAAAAGGGGAAGTTCCAGTCTGTTTGTATCCCCCCCCCCCATAACAATTGGCACTTTTTGGGGGGAGAAGGGGTACCTGGTTTTGACAGGTACCCACTACCACTTTCAGTCAGATTGCTGCAGCGATCCGAGCAGAAATTCAGCCCTTGAGGGATGCCCACTAGTCTGGGGAGGGGGTGACCTCAGGTCTGGGGCTCGGTTGCTGGAAGGATCCCCCACAACACACAGAGGAACTCCTTCCTAGAGGCACGGGAGCAAGGAGGAGAGGACAGTGGGAGCAGGCCAGCACGTTCGGGAGCTCTCCTGGGAAGTTAGCTGGGTGGGCTGGTGAGTGATCAGTCTGGGACGACTGTGGAAAGAGAGTGTCAGTCTGGGAAGACTGTGGAGAAGTTAGCCTGGAGGTCTAGTGAAAGGGGCGGCTGCAGCCAGGCAAGCTGGTAGAGCCTGAAGAGGTGGTGGTGGGATCAGCAGCCACAGGAGTGACTAAGCTGGACACTGAATTTTTGCTACACACTCAAAGGGGCCTCGGTTTCTACCTATAACAGGCCATCACTCTAAAACTGACTGCTTTTTGTCAGATCCATAGTGTGCCAGCTGGAGTTCTGCAAACAAGTTTGCTGGAGGAATTTAGGCATGTATATAGACTGTATATAGGAGAAGTTGTCCAAAGCAGCAAAAGTTAATTATCCTGCACTGTGCGTTGGGCCGGTGTATAGAGTTGCATTTCTATTTTACTATCTTAGGAGGGTAATGCCTGCCTCGCTGCCTCACACAGACTGGGGGGTCCGAAATACTGGAACATAAGAATAAAAACAAGGCACGTGGCCTAGCCGATTATCCTCAGTAAAATTTATTGTTAAAAATCAATAGGTATCATACTCACAAAAACAGGCTTTAATACAGGCATACCATATTACACCACCATCAAAATCCGTATAGTGTACTTTCCCCATGCAATGGGGCTATCTCGTAGTGGCATTGGCTAAGGCGTTTCAAGGAGTTCCTCGTCCTCAGGGCTAGCCACCTGATGGTTGATTTTTATTGATTTTTAACAATAAATTTTACTGAGGATAATGCGCTAGGCCACGCACCTTCTTTGCATTCTTATGTTCCAGTATAGGAGACGTTGTCCCTGAAGTTGTTTGAAGTCAAGTGGGCATCCCATAATTTTCCCCATCCCTATCTAAGTTATTTTCCCTGAATAAAACAAAAGAAAAAACAAAGTACTGGATGGTTTTCTGACTGTGCTAGGTGGGGGATCCCAGTTCATCTGCGGCTCCTTAGGAGGTGCTCTTCAATATCATCAAATCAGGTATATAATAAAGAAAGAAAAAGTTCTTTTAAGCATGTTATTAGCATGCTGATGAGGGGGGAAACCAGGGGAAGGCACAATATTAGTAGATGAAATTTCAGCTTTAAGAGTTCCTCCATGTTAAGGTTCATCAACTCTGTTTTTAAAGTAAATACCTTAAAGAATGAAAGTGTTTAATGCTACAGTTTTGTCAACATAAACTACAAAAACTTTCCACTCTTCTAACACCTTTATACTAAAGTTACTTCACACATTTATTACTGTTATTACATTGGATAGAACATATCTTTTAAGCAGATAACACAAGAGCTGAAATGGTTGACATTCCAAAATGAACAAACAACATCAATAATGATTTAAGCGATCTTTAGGAATGTAAGAGGGCCATAGCTTTTGGTGTTGAATGCCAGAATCTGTACAGTAATTGGACGACGCGGGGAAAAAAATTCTTTAGCTGCTTATAATAGGCAGAATTTGGAAAACTATTATCTATCTAGTGGCCACTGATCCCTGCACATGGTGGTTTTCAGCTATAGAACCTGCGCTCAATATAACAGCATGTTCCTAGTTTTAAAGGAAGGGTGTATATTATCTCATTTACATTCAGCATTAAAAATTTATTCTAGACCCAGATATTATTTGGCATCACTAATAAATCTAATAAATTATTTTTATCAGAACACTTTTTAAATATTTTTTAATAAGATTGATTCATTAGCGGTGCATAAAAGAAGCATGGGTTTTAAATGTTTCCTGTTTAGAAAATTGGAGTAAAAATGGCACACATATATATTTTTGGGGAAAGGGGACTCATCCCTTACCCAGTTCATCACATTAGAACTCCCAAAGTATAACTAAGGACAAAACTTTTTTTCCAGTTTTGGATAAAGCAGAGAAGGATTAGAACACCCGTTTTTAATTGCTACATCTGCCTCCATTAGAGAGATTCACCCTCCCTTATCTGTCCTGAAAATCCCAAATTTTGGGTTGCCTTAGAAATTTTCGAATGAGGACAATACTTCTGGTGACCTGGGGGCCCCAATGAATTCCCATAATTTGCATGGATTCCCTCTTAATTCCTGTTTGGAGGTAAATCTCACCACAGATGGAACAACAATGACAGGTGTTATAACCCTACCTTACTCTATCCAAAATATAATATATATTATATACTGTAGTATTTTCAGAAATGCCCACTTCTCTAGTCTGTGCCATACAATCAATATAATGTATACTCCATTTAAAGTAGCACACCTAAAAGCACTATATCCATGTAAAATGTTCATACTTTAATCCAAAGTTGAACACGTGAAAAAATGAAGGAACATCAGAGCTGCTTGTGGCTTCTTCCCTGCCTCGGCATATCCACCTAGTATCCAAGAGGAAAGGTGGGAGCATACAACATTCTTGTCAAACGAAAAGATCCATAAGCCGCACATCATGAAGCAGACCCCTGTGCATGAAGAGAGATGAATGGCAACCTCAGCCTGGACTTCGTGCAGGCCATGATTCCAATGCATTTCGCATGATTAAGCTCCAAAGGGTGGAGCCAAAAGCATTGGGGTGTGGCCTGGCTGGATTCTGGGCTGAAACTGTCATTCATCTCACTTCATGCATATGGGTCTGCTTCAGAATGTGCAGTTTATGGATCTTTTCCTTTGACATTGCTGTAGCTTGGAGCTAAGACGAGCTCCCCGTCCCTGCCTGCACTCACAGCAGTCTAGTTGGACTTTACCTCTCTATCTAAATGACACCTACATTTCGTCTTTTTGGGTAACAAACAACATTCTTCTTAGTGTTCCATTAAAGCTGGCCATACACTGATCAAAATTCAGAGGGTTCAGCGCAGCCCAGCCAGACTTTAGCCAGTGTGTGTGGCATTCCCTGCTCAAGAGACGTTGATTGGTTGATTGATTATTTTTGAAGGGACATGCTGGAAAACTTTTCTCGGGTTCTGCTATCAGAATACAATGTCCCATCAGGGAGGATTCCACCATCCACCTCATTTGTGGATGAATGCAAAAAAACTCTCTATTGTCAGCTTCAGTAACATGCAAATTAGTAGTACCAAGCTTTAGAAACTGTCAAAACTGTCAGTTAGTGGTGAATGTATTACTTGTGTAGTCCATGCAGCTGAACAAGGGTCCCCTGGTATCTAGGGATCTATCTATAAAAGATGTCGGTCAGTTAGAAGGTAGCACACCCTCCCATTGGATAGCAGGAAGTTCCACACCAATGATGTCAGATCACATCCACCTCCAGTAAACACACTGCAGTCCCATCTAGGACCATCCCTCTCCAGCGTCTCACTTAGCATAGGTTTGATCACAGAAGTCACTTTCTCCTCCTCCCATGTCATGTAGGTCTAGAAGCTATAGAAATGATTTACTTTTAAGACTCCTTCACACTATGTCTGGTGACTGCAGTTTTATCAACACCAGTCGCTGCCATGGCACATAGAAAACAATTGTTTTCTATATGCCCCATTCACACAACAACTGATACTCAACAGACATGCAGCATTTTTCCCCAAGGCATTGGAGGGCATCTCAGGTCAACACAATGTGGTGCAGAGACTTGAATGGAGTGTAAAATTGCACAATCCCCGTAGAGGGTAAGCAGAAACATACTCACCTCCACTCCAGCGATGTGGTGTCCTGGACCTCCCTCACCAGCGACTGACATCTTTGACAATCCTTCCCCATTTTGACTGACTGAGATGTTGTCACTCCTGTGCATGTTCAGGAGCTCCCTCACCTTGGTGTATGCCAAAGTTTTACACTGAGCTGGTTGCACTCACTTAGGACAGGTGAGAAGTAGGAGATACTAACTGTGCTACTGGTTTGTTATTTTCAAGTGGTGTCCATCAGGCAGGCCCAGAGCTATAAAGAAATGGATAACCGCAGGGCACACATGAGTGGGTGAAAGCGGAACCACAGCAGTGAGAGGATTACTGTTCTAAAAGAGGGAGAAAAATGATAATACTTACTGGATTGGCTGAAGCGAAGGGGTGATAGGGAGGTTTGTAGGAGGATAGTAGGCAGGGAGGGGTGTGACACAATCAGTCAGAAAATTGAAGCTGTTAGATGAACATCCCTCCCTCCCTCCCTTTTTGTTTTGATTCACTTGAGTTGAAGGTAAGTTGTAGCAGATGTTTTGGCTGTTTGGGGTCCTTGAAAGGGTTTGAAATCTGGTGTTTTGGAAAAAAGGTGGGGATCCATCCTTGGTATGGTGTTTTCAAATTGCTATAGTTCAATAAAAGTGACCAGGCAGTGGTAGACCTGTTATGTATTTAAGGTTAGCTGGGATTGTGCCCAAAGCAGTGTCTTGCAGCTAGGGACATAATTTAGCTAGCAGGTGCCACCGACACAAAGTTTCAGTAATATGGTACCTTCAAGTACTTACAACCCATGTTATGTTTTTTTGTTATTTATTCAGATGTTGTTTATAATAAAAGGCATTGCCGCCATTTAACCCCACTCTGAGTAAAGTGTTTTATTTTGGGTAGTGGTAGGTAGAGTTTGGAAAGGTAGGCCAGGGGTCATTGGTAATTGGTGACCTTTGATCTACTCTAGTCAAGTAAGCATTTCCTTCATCCCTGCCTGGCTGGCACTAAGACATGTGGGAGGATTCTTCTATTTTCTCTTGATGCCATTTGGGCAGGAAATGAAGGTGGTATTTACTTACTGTCTAGCTCAGGGGTAGGCAACCTTTCAGAGGTTGAGATCTACCTGGACAACATGAAGGAAATCAAAGATCCCCGGGGGAAGAGGGGTCGCCCTTTAAAAAAAATAACTATCAAGCCCCCAATAAAAAACACAGCACAGTGTCCTGTGCCCCTCCCCCGACTCGTGTCCTCCACTCCCCTTCACATCATTCCCCTCACAGTAATGTCCTCTGCCCCCCTCCTGTAGTTTTCCTCCCCCCTCTCCCACAGTAGGGACCTCTACCCCCATACAGTAGTGTTCTCTGCTTTCCCATAGCAGTGTCCTGCCCCCTTCACATCACTTCCCCATAGTGTCCTCTGCTCCCCATAGCAGTGTCTTTTGCCCATCTCCACACCACAGTAGGATCCTAAGCCCCTTCTACTATTGCAGCATTTTGTGCCCCCCAAAGCAGTGTCTTCGGTCCTCCTTCACATCACCCCCCTAACTGATGTGTCCACTGTCTCCTTCACATCACACCCCCCCCCACCGTAGTGTCATCTTCACCCCCATAGCAGTGCCCTGTGCCCCCTCAAAGCAGTGTCCTTGGTCCCCTATACACCCCCACTGTAGTCTCCTCTGCCCTCCAAAGCAATGTCCTCTGTCCCCTCCACACCCTCCATCCACTGTAGTGTCCTCTGCCCCCCCCAAAGCAATGTTATTTGTCCCCTTCACACCTCCCCCCAATGTAGTGTCCTCAGCCCCCCCCCCCCAATGCAATGTCCTCTGTCCCCATTCACTCCCCTCAATGCAGTGTCCTCTGTCCCCTTCACCCCTCCCCCCAACTGTAGCGTCCTCTGTCCCCTTTACCCCTCCCCCCAACTGTAGTATCCTCTGTCCCCTGTACATCCCCCCACCCTGACTTTAGTGTCCTCTACCCCCAATGCAATGTCCTATGCACCCTTCACCTCCCCTCCCCAACAGTAGTGTCCCCTGTCCCCTTTACATCTTTCCCCACCACCACTTTAGTGTCCTCTGCTCCCCCCTATGTGATGTCCTCTGTCCTCTACACACACACACACCCTCACCACTGTAGTGTCCTCTGTCTTCTGTGCACCAGTGTGTAGGTAGCACTCTCCTATGTTACACTGGTGTATAGCAGAGCGGAGAGCAGGAAGTATGACAATACAGGATAGAGGGCGGTCATTCCAGCAGCTCCTGCCTCCACCCTCTATTCGGTACTATGACTCTTCCAGCTCTCCGCTTTGCAGTGAAGAGGAGAGCGGCAGAGGCTGGGGGAAGGACTGTGTGTGTAGGGCTGTGTTTCCGGTGGACAGCCGAAATGAGATATTATAAACCATGAGAGAGTTCAAGATATCACAAAGACATCTTCATCTGCTTGTACCTCTCTCTCTCTACACAAGGTGAATAAGTGTTCAGGCTTGGGCAGTAGTTGACTGGGGGGCCTAAAAGTTGTTTTCACACAGTCAGGGACACTTTGGTGGCCACCTCTGATCAAAAGCTCGTATTTAAAGCACTAAACAGCTCTTCCACTAGACTTCATGGTACAAAAAAATAGTAATTTTGGCCAGAGTTCTATTCTAATTCTCAACAATATAATTTCAAATAAAGATGAGTTAGCAGAAGGTGGCACCTTTCCGAAATACATTTAAGTGTATTCATCTCTGTAATGTCTCCAAGAAGCCCACGTGCCTCGCATTGCAGATACAAAGCTTTCATTTAGTGTTATTAGTCGGTGGCAAGGTAAGCACAGAGGCCTGAATTGATCTTCTGAGTAAGCATTTTTCCTTTCCTAATTAATGCTGACTTGCTTGTGATAAATTCAGACAGGGAAGTAATTGGATATGACTTCTGCAATGCTTTTCGGTTGATAAAACTGGGACTGCACCAGCTCATTGCTACAATGTACCATCGGAAAGCCAGAGAATGGTCACTCTGAACCTGATTTGTGCTTTTATTTTCTGAAGTGATTTCATTAGGAAAGAGGTGCTGGAAGTTCAAAGCATTCCGCTGACATCCTTCTCTTCCCAAGATTAAATAGTATGTATATCTTTCATCTTTTTAGGCCCTCCACAGATAAAATACTATGTGCTGTAGATTAAAGACAGAAATTCCCACACCCAAGACCAGTGAGTAGCGATTTATGTACGTCTTCAAGAGGAACTGACATCATTTTTCAAGCACTATTTATTGATTATATAATTGCTTGACTACCAGGGGATTTTAAAGAGCAAGCAAGGCCGCTATCTGACATAAAATATATAAAATATTACGCAGGGAGCTGAAGTGTTTACATTTACTAAATATGCCCTTTGTTTAAAATTATTTTCTATCTTCCATCACTCTTCAGTGTGAGCTCAGTGGCATGCGTTGTGACAAAAATGACAAGGCTTGCTGCTGGATTTAAACTGGCACGCAGGGGCGTAACGATAGGGGTTGCAGGGGTTGCAATTGCAACCGGGCCCCATGGTCCAGGGGGCCCATGTGCCTCCCCTGTACACCTGAATAGGAGGGATGGCGGGGGTGGCATTTAGAGGACCCAATCGCCTCCATTTTCCTCTATCCAGTTTACTTGTCTTCTGCTGTTCCCAGGGCCCCTGTGTGCTTCCCTGGTCACCCTGGGGCTTGCTGCAGAACTTGTGAAAGGGCCCCACTGCAGTACCGTAATAAAGGGACCCACAATAGGTGTAAAGGGCCCCAGGATCAGTGGGAAGAGGGAAGGGCCCTGGCCAGGGGTCAGGGGGCCCTTCATAATTTCTTGCACCGGGGCCCTGAAGGTTCTAGTTACGCCTCTGCTGGCACGCTGTGATTCCGATAGGCCTTTCTCTTAGTCTTCTATCGGATCCAGCAGGGATTTTGTGGGCATGTTTTAACATTACCATCACACAAGTTAGTAACTAGAATTTTTTTTTTTTTTTAAATAAACCAAATCGCTAAAAATCTAGCTTTGAAATCTGCTCCTCACGTTAACCTCTTTACATCCAGTTGTTGTAACTAAATTGTTGCAAAGAAGGGACACATGGAAAAAGGGCTGCACACCCCAAGTATACTAGATTTGGGATAGTTTCCCCATGGGGTTTTTAGCAGCTTACAAATACTCAATGACAAGTTTGTGCAAAATTCATTCTTTTTATTATGCAAAAAACATTTTTTATAGATTAAAAAAGCTTTTTGCCGATACTAAAATGAGCTTTGGTCTACATATTCAAGATACATAAAAAAGCATAGTGTTTATTGCACACTACTAGATTTAGGCATTAAAAGGTTTTTTAATGCACTGTAGTCCAACGCGTTTGACCTATATCATAATGGTTTTCCTCAGGGGGATTGTTTGTATCTGTAGTTGTGCCTCAAAGGAAAAGAGAATTCACAATCATTACGTACATTTAAATTAGCATTATTTTTTCACTATAATTTGTTTACCACTATTATGGGAGAGTTATGCTGCCAAAGCTTCTGCATCCAGTGGTCCTGAGTCCTCCTGTCCCTCTCATCCCCACTTTGGGGACCCAGTTCCCACGTTTTTCCCCCTTCTGTTCCCCCCCCCTCCCTTTTTCCTTCCCTTTCCCTTTTTTCCTCCCCCTTTCTTTTCTTTGCGCAACCTGATGTCACGTAATTTTTTGGAAAATTACGGATTTA
>BLSH010469276.1:222695-233154 GCA_018402905.1 Glandirana rugosa
CAAACGTCCATTTTACAGTAAAAAAAACCGAAATATTTACAGTAATAACGACATCGTCCGAGATATGTACCATGTCTACGTGGTGAAATGTCCGGCCTGATTCCCCTGGGGGTCCGTGATATATCCTTAAAAATTAAAAATAAAGTGTAAAAATACCAAAGTAAAATTCGTAGTCATTTAGTGACGAGTAAATTTTTAATACAAAAAATGTATGAAACACAAGTAACTATGTACAGGGGGTCTAGTCATGGGCCTGGGGGAATGGGAAACATACGGGTTAATGAATGTATATAGGCCGATTGACCCTCAGTTCATTTCATGGCAGAACTTTCGAACATTGCAAAAGTTCGGGACCGAATAACAAACCCCATTGAAGTCTATGGCACCCAAACTGGAGAAATCAAAAGTGCCCATTTTGAAGGCTTATATGTAAGTAATTGGGCATACAAAGGGTAAGGGGGTCCGGGTACTGATCTGGGGGACATGTATCAATGAACACAAAGTATGTAAAAAACATAATTTTTAAATGAGCAGTGATTTACTGATGCTTAAAATGAAACCATAAAAATGTGAAATAAAAATTAAAAATTCCTATATAGTGCCTGGGGGTCCCCTTAGTCCGGCCTGTAAAGTGGTGCATCTGTACCATGTATAGAGCCTGCTACAGCAATAATGACATTTATAAAGCCAAAAAAAATGACATTTTACCTGCAAACTTTCTTTATTTTGTAAACAATGGCTTGGGGAGCCAGTCTGTATGATGAGGCCACAATTTAGTGCACTCAGAACAAGATTAGAGATTTTTTGGATACATTCTGGTGTCTCTTTAGCAGACTTTGGATAGAAGTAACAGGTGTGTAAAAATTGGTCTTTGGGTGTTGGTGGTGCCAGGACACTGTAACCCTATAGAGGTACTCTTGATGAAAGCAAGAATTGGCCTGGCTGTAAAAAATTGAAATGATAAGCACCTGTCAAACAGCTGTCACAAAACCTCTGGCAGCACTAAATGCCTGTTCGCAATGCGCGCTGGATGCAGGGAAGCCCAGCAGCTCAATTGCATACTGGGCAAGTTCTGGCCAGCAGTCTATTCTCATGACCCAGTAACTGGTTGATGATCCACTGGAAAAGCTTTGAGAGGCCTCGAGAGGAAAGGAAGTCCTCCTCTTCCTCCCGCTGCTCTGCCTCAAGTGCCCTGTCCATAATGCCATGCAGAGTTTCCTCGAGCAGGGACACAAGAGGGATTGTGTCACTGATACATGCATTATCACGGATCACCATTCTTGTGGCCTCCTCAAATGGTGACAGTACATACATCTTTTATCAGCAGCCATTGGAGTGGGGAAAAAAAGCAGAGCTGGCCTGTCATTTTGCCATACTCACATAGGTACTCGTTGACAACCATCTGCTGTATGTGCAGCCACTGTAGCATTGCCTAAGTCAAGTTCCACCTTGTGGGCATGTCACAAATCAGGCGGTTTACGGGCAAGTGGAATTCTCGCTGAATTTCAGCCAACCAAGCACTGGCTGTGTATGACCGCCTGAAATGACTACAGACTCTTCTGGCCTGCTTTAGCAGATCTTCCAACCCTGGGTACCTGCTTAAGAAATGCTGCACTGCCAAAATGAGGACATGTGCAAGGCATGGCACATGTGTCAACTTTCTTGTCTAAGGGCGGACAGGAGGTTTGTGCCATTATCGCACATCACCATTCCTGGTTCCAGCTTTCGTGGCGTGAACCACCTCTGGGCCTGGGCCTGCCCCTGCAGAGCTGTAAGAATCTCTGCTCCGGTGTGACTCCTGTTCCCTACACAAACCAGCTGAAGCACTGCATGGCACCTTTTAGCCTGACTCATGGAAGAGCCCCTTGAACACTTAGGGGGTACTGTGAAGCTGCAGCACTGAGCCCTGTCATGCATCCTTCCGAGTTGCAAGCAGAGTTACGCAGTGTGCTGTGAACTAAATATAGCATCCCTGTCCATGCTTGCTGGACCATGTGTCAGCAGTAACGTGGACCTTGCAGCTGACTGCCTTGCCCAATGATGCCACAACATTGCCTTTCACGTGATGGCACAGAGCTGGAATGGCCTTACGTAAAAAAGAAATAGCAACTGGGAATCTGCCATTGTTGTACAGCACATTCTGCAAAATCATGGAAGGGGCAGAATCCACCAGATGGAAAGGCAGAAGTTGTAAAGCCAGCAGCTTTGACAAACTTGAATTTAGACGCTGGGCATGTGGGTCGCAGTGACTGTATTTTTTTCTTCACTGCAGCAGATGGGGCAGAGAGATTTGTCTGCTATAATCTACAGCTGGTGGTGTGCTACTGGCAGATGTGCTGCGAGGACCTGTGACACCCTCTGCTATACCATCATCCCAGTCAGTGGAGGCTGCTTAAACATGCAGTAATGTACTGCAATATACTGCAGTAAACATGCACCAACGCACTGAAATATACTGCGTTAAACATGCAGTAATGCCCTGAAATATACTGCTTAAACACGCAGTAACGCACTGCAATACACTGTGGTAAACGTGCACCAAGGCACTGAAATATACTGCGTTAAATGTGCACTAACATACTGCAGTATACTGAGGTAAACCTGCAATAACACACTGAAATATACTGCGTTAAACGTGTACTGCCGCACTGCAATATACTGCTGTAAACCTGCAATAATGCTCTGAAACATGCTGTGTTAAACGTGCCGTAATGCTCTGCAACATACTGTGGTATATGTGCAATAACGCACTGAAATATACTGCATTTAACATGCACTAACGCACTGCAATATACTGCAGTAAACCTGCAGTAACGCACTGAAGTATACTGCGTTAAACATGCAGTAACACACTGCAATATACTGTGGTAAACGTCCAATAACGCACTGAAATGTGCTGCGATAAACCTGCAATAACGGACTGCAATATACTGCAAGAAACCTGCCCCGACAAAATAAAATGACACTAAACACTAAAGTAAAAATGAATGGTCACACTGCACTATCACTAGATTCACACTAAACTGACACTAAAGTAAAAATGAATGGTCACACTACTCTCACACTGAACTATCACTAGATTCACACTAAACTGAAACTCTACACTGAACAGAGCCCTGTTCTATCTCTCTCCATGCCGATATCACACTGAAATGGCCACAATGGGAAGAATATTTTTATAGTGTGGGTTGTGACTAAGAGCAATGAGCCATGATTGGATAGAGTCATCATCAGTGTCCAGTCATGGCTCTGACAGTGCTACGTGCCCTGATTGGGCAAAGCTTTCATTGCTTCAGCTAATTAGGGCTTCCAATGCACTGTGCGGTGGGGCAGTGAATTGTGGTTACGGCGGGCTAACGCCTCAATAATTCCGGTGTTCATTGAACAGGCGAACAGCCAATGTTCAACCCGAACCCAAGCTTGGACCTAACTGTTCGCACAACTCTAGTGCTGGACGTCCTCCACCCAGGAAATAAGATGGACTGATTTGCTCACAGTGTGCAGTGAACTCAGAGTAAAGGAGCTTGTGTAATTGTGCAAGATTGAAAGCAAGGGTGGAGTTCAGCTTCAAAGTCAGTGTAGCAATATGTCAGCCAAGCAACCAGCATTTTAATAAGGCCAGATTAAATACAGCTCATGTTATTCTCAGAGCACAGCCTTACTTTAAAAATGGGTAAAATATTATTTGTGCGTTTGTAGGAAGTTCAGCCTCTTCTGGCTAATGCACATGGTCATTCCCAAACGAGAGCCAGTGCATTCCGTCAGATCTGCATTACAGCATGGCCAAGTGCCGGCCTGCACTGCATTAATAGATTAGTTATTTGGAAATCATCAGGCAGTCAGACAAAAGACTGCACTCAGCAGATTCAGCCTCTAGTATCCATATTGAACAGCTCAGTAATTATGAACAAAAAAACCCATAAATTACACAAAGTGTTAGGTGTTTACCATTTTATGTGCATAGGTGCATCTCCTTCTGAAGTAAACCTTGTCAATGTCCCTTACATTAAAATGAATCCACTACTGCACTGCAATGATATATGTATATGGTGGAAACTCCACAATAAATATAGCTAGAAGGATGGCCTGCTAACTCGGTTCAGTTACTAAAGAAATACAGGCAGATATTGATCATTCCTGCTAGTCCATATATTTAGTTAATGTACAACTGCTAAATGTGCCTTTAAACTTTATCTACCGATAATTCTTTGAACTCCCAGAATTGCTTATACACCAGCTGAAATGCCAAATCAGGCTGACAATGTGAGTGCATGTCTTGGATGCTGAAATGAAAACTTCCTCTGTCTTTGAAAAAAATAATAACATACAATATCTCACAAAAGTGAGTACACCCCTCACATTTTTGTAAACATTTTATTCTATCTTTTCATGTGACAACACTGAAGAATTGACACTTTGCTACAATGTAAAGTAGTGAGTGTACAGCTTGTATAACAGTGTAAATTTGCTGTCCCCTCAAAATAACTTAATGTTTAAACAAGGGCAATGAAAGTGAGTACACCATTACGTGAAAATGTCCAAATTGGGCCCAATTAGCCATTTTCCCTCCCTGGTGCCATGTGACTCATTAGTGTTACGAGGTCTCAGGTGTGAATGGGGAGCAAGTGTGTTAAATTTGGTGTTATCACTCTCACTCTCTCATACTGGTCACTGGAAGTTCAACATTGCACCTCATGTCAAAGAATACTCTGAGGATCTGAAAAAAAAAGTTGTTGCTCTACATAAAGATGGCCTAGGCTATAAGAAGATTGTCAAGACCCTGAAACTGAGCTGCAGCAGGGTCACCGAGACCATACAGCGGTTTAACAGGACAGGCACCACTCAGAAAAGGCCTCATCATGGTTGACCAAAGAAGTTGAGAGCATGTGCTCAGCGTCATATCCAGAGGTTGTCTTTGGCAAATAGACGTATGAGTGCTGCCAGCATTGCTGCAGAGGTTGAAGGGGTGGGGGGTCAGCCTGTCAGTGCTCAGACCATACACCGCACACTGCATCAAATTGGTCTGCATGGCTGTTGTCCCAGAAGGAAGCCTCTTCTATAGATGATGCACAAGAAAGCCCGCAAACAGTTTGTGGAAGACAAGCAGACTAAGGACATGAATTACTGGAACCATGTCCTGTGGTCTGATGAGACCAAGATAAACTTTTTTGGTTCAGATGGTGTCAAGTGTGTGTGGCGGCAACCAGGTGAGGAGTACAAAGACAAGTGTGTCTTGCCTACAGTCAAGCATGGTGGTGGGAGTGTCATGGTCTGGGGCTGCATGAGTGCTGCCAGCACTGGGAAGCTGCAGTTCATTGAGGGAACCATGAATGCTAACATGTACTGTGACATACTGAAGCAGAGCATGATCCCTTCCCTTTGGGGACTGGCTCGCAAGGCAGTATTCCAACATGAAAACGACCCCAAACACACCTCCAAGATGACCACTGCCTTGCTAAAGAAGCTGAGGGTAAAAGTGATGGACTGGCTAAGCATGTCTCCAGACCCAACCCCTATTGAGCATCTGTGTGGCATCCTCAAACCGAAGGTGGAGGAGCGCAAGGTCTCGAACATCCACCAGCTCCCTGATGTCATCATGGAGGAGTGGAAGAGGACTCCAGTGGCAACTGGTGAACGCTGTGCCCAAGAGGGTTAAGGCAGTACTGGAAAATAATGGAGGCCACACAAAATATTGACACTTTGGGCCCAATTTGGACACTTTCACTTAGGGGTGTACTCACTTTTGTTGCCAGCAGTTTAGACATTAATGGCTGTGTGTTGAGTTATTTTGTATACAAGCTGTGCACTCACTACTTTACATTGTAGCAAAGTATAATTTCTTCAGTGTTGTCACATGAAAAGATAGAATAAAATATTTACAAAAATGTGAGGGGTGTACTCAGTTTTGTGAGATACTGTACGTAATTGTCATGGCAAACCTTGCTTTAAATATGTTTGGTTTTTTTTAATGCATCTTGCCATGCGAATATGAAGTCAGATATGATTTTCTATAAAAATTTTATTTAAAAGTTGTCAACAAACAAATGTCGCCTGCCTGCACACTCCCTTGGCATATGGTGAATTTCTCTTGATGGGAGATAGCTTCAGCTTGGTTTCCTACCCATTGGAGAACCCCCTAATGCGTTTTACCCAGTAGGGGCTTAATCATAGAGGCCAAAGTTAAAAGTTGTCAACTTACACTATTACTAATTTGTCTGCTTTTGTGATTGGTTCACTGTTTGAATGTGAAGCATGTTGTACGCATGTGCGTGGGTAGACGCCAGTGCACAGAACCATCATCATTTACATGAGTATTGCTACATACAACCATTCCTTGGATGTATGCAGAACCTGTGGCTCCCCCCGGTGTGGAGAAAACACTACCAAATTACACATTTCAAGCCACCGCAAATATGCTGTAAACAATACAATTTACAGATAAATATAACAAGGTTTCTTAACTAAAGATATTTAAAGTGAAAGTGGTTTAGTAGGGGCTGATATATTGAAAACTCATAAAGATCTGTAAGCACGTAGTCGTAAATGTTATTGATAATGAAACATTAATAATTTTATTCTCTGCTAAGTGACCAGTCAAGCCTTTATGTGAATGGATGGATGCATCTGTACAAGTTTAAAAACTTCTTTTGATGACACTGCCGGCACATCTCCAAAACTCATATACAAGATGAATTTCTGGTTTCAGGGAAAGGAGCAAATAAAAATAACAAGTTCATTCATCAGTATGACTGCAGGATCGATAAGAACTGTTCAGAAAGAGCGATACGCACTTCACTGCCATGTCTCTGTAATATTTTAGGCTGGTTGCACATGGGGGTGTCTATGCTATGCCAGAGTTTTAGTGCTCCAGGAGGCACAGGTGCAGCATCCAGCCTGTACGCTGCTACTGGATGGGGTCGAACGCTGTACCGAGTGGTGCTTGTGCTTAAGGTACTATGCGTACAGGGACAAATGCTCACAATGCAGAATACCTGAGTTCTGGGCATTTGTCTCTGAATACTTAAGGTTAACTTTAGTTTCTGAACCTGAACTCCAGGTAAAATGCTCTCTTGTAGTGGGGATGCCCCTGTAGTATGAAGGTTAAATGCTCGTTTAGGTCTACAGCCGTGGCCAAAAGTTTTGAGAATGACACAAATATTAATTTTCACAAAGTCTGCTGCTTCAGTCTTTTAGAACTTTTTATCAGCTGTTACTATGGTATACTGAAGTATGATTACAAACATTTCATAAGTGCCAAAGGTTTTTATTGACAATTACGTTAAGTTTATGCAAAGAGTCAATATTTGCAGTTTAGACCCTTCTTTTTCAAGACCTCTGCAATTCACCCTGGCATGCTCTCAATCAACTTCTGGGCCACATCCTGACTGATGGCTGCCCATTCTTGCATAATCAATGCTTGGAATTTGTCAGAAGTTGTGGGGGGTTTTTTGGTCTCATGCCTCTTGAGAATTGACCACACAAGGATTGACCTCTCAAAAGTTCTCAGTGGGATTAAGGCCTGGGGAGTTTCCTAGCCATGGACCCAAAATTTCAATGTTTTGTTCCTCAAGCTACTTAGTAATCACTTTTGCCTTACGACAAGGTGCTCCACCAAGCTGGAAAAGGCAATGTGGATGATTTACTAAAACTGGAGAGTGCAAAAGCTGATGCAACTGTGTGTAAAAATCAGCTTCCATTTTTTTTATGAAAGCTTAACCCCTTGCCGACCGCCGATCGGCATTTGACGGCGGCAAGGTGGCTCGTGAGCGCAAATCGCCGTCATATGACGGCGGCCGCGCTCACTGTGTTCGGGGAGGGCCGGGGAGCGGGTGCGGCGGCTTCGATTGCCGCCGGCCACCCGCGATGCCCCCCCCGGAGTGAAAGAGCGGAGGTCCGTGTATGTAAACACGGGCCTCCGCTCTGTGTGAGGGGGAAGGGCTGTGATCACAGCCTTCCTTTACGTGAAGGCTGTGATAACTTCCCTTCCCCAGATAGGCAAGTCCCCATACAGTTAGAACACGCCCAGGGAACATAGTTAACCCTTAGCGCGCCCCCTGCAGGTTAACCCCTTCACTGCCAATGGCATTTACACAGTAATCAGTGCATTTTTATAGCACGGATCGCTGTATAAATGCCAATGGTCCCAAAAAAGTGTCAAAATAGTCCGACATGTCCGCTGAAATATCGCAGTACCGCAAAAAATCGCAGATCGCCGCCATTACTAGTAAAAAAAAAAAAAAAAAAAAACCCAAAAATGAATTCTCATCATCCGTAAACGCGACCACTTTTGCGCAAACCAATCAATAAACGCCGATTGCGATTTTTTTTTATCGCAAATATGAGGAAGAAATAAATCGGCCAAAAACGGTGAAAAAAAATGTTTTTTTATATTTTTTTTTTGGATTTGTATTCTAGCAAAAAGTAAGAAATTTGGGTTTTTTTGCAAAATTGTCGCTCTTCTTTTGTTTATAGCGGCGATCAGAAATGACGCAGAGGTGATCAAATACCACCAAAAGAAAGCTCTGTTTGTGGGAAAAAAAGGACGCAAATTTCGTTTGGGTACAACGTCGCACGACCGCGCAATTGTCAGTTAAAGCGACGCATCGCCGAATCGCAAAAAGGGCTCCGGTCCTAAAGCAGCAAATCCTTCCGGGGCTGAAGTGGTTAATTGAACAAGCTGGAGTTCAAAGCTGATTGGCTACCATGCACAGCTGCACCAGATTTTTCACTCTCCAGTTTTAGTAAATCAACCCCATTGCTCGTCACAAAACTGTTCTTGGATGGTTGGGAGAAGTTGCTTTCAGAGGATGTTTTTGTACCATTTTTTATTAATGGCTGTGTTCTTAGGCAAAATTGTGAGAGTGAGCCCACTCTCTTGGCTAAGAAGCAACCCCACACATGAATGGTCTCAGGATGCTTTACTGTTGGCATGACACAGGACTGATGGTAGCGCTCATCTTTTCTTCTCCGGACAAGGTTTATTCCGGATGTCCCAAACAAACGGAAAGGGGATTCATCAGAGAAAATGACTTTACCCCAGTCCTCAGCAGTCCAATCCCTGTACCTTTTTCAGAATATCAATCAGTCCCTGAAGTTTTTCCTGGAGGGAAGTGGCTTCTTTTCTGCCCTTCTTGACACCAGGCCATCCTCCAAAAGTATTCTCTTCACTTTGTGTAGAGAGGCACTCACACCTGCCTGCTGCCATTCCTGAGAAACTTCAGCTGTAGGAGACGGACCTGGCGCTTGCTGGACTTTCTTGGGCGCCTTGAAGCCTTCTTCACAAATGCAGTGGAATTTTTTTTTTTTTATGGGATTAGGTTCATTTTCATGACAAAGAGGGACTTTGCAATTAATTGCAATTCATCTGATCATTCTTTATAACAATATGGAGTATATTCAAATTACCATCATAAACACTGAGGCAGCAGACTTTGTAAAAATTAATATTTGTGTAATTCTCAAAACTTTTGGCCACAGTTATAGGTGGCCAAAAAGCAGTTTTACTTGCTGAATTCTCTGGTCTGCAGGCTCCCTCTAGTTTCTAAGACTGGTTCACACAGCCTCTTCCCTCCTACGGTCAGCAGTCACAAGTCCTCTGACTTCATCAAGTCTAATGCAGAGCCCATTGCCTCACACTAGACGTGACCATGCCGAGGAAAAGTCCACCGAAGAAGGGTAAGGGAATAGACAAGAATGCTGGCCACAAGAGGAGTGGAAAATGGGGTAAATAAAAGAGCTTTTTGTGCCCCCTAGATCTACTGTAAACAAGCATTTAACCCTTGCAGTGCAGG
Source organism: Glandirana rugosa (assembly GCA_018402905.1). NCBI lineage: Eukaryota > Metazoa > Chordata > Amphibia > Anura > Ranidae > Glandirana > Glandirana rugosa. The sequence goes on from BLSH010469276.1 coordinate 232,487, forward strand.
AACAGCCCAACTTCAAGGGAACATTTTTCCTTTGTAACAAACAAATGGCCCCTGCCCCTAACTATAACTGGCCTTCACTGCAAGGAGCACATGGAAGGGCAACACATGCGAAACAGAGAAACCAGAGAAAATTTCCAGCTAATCTCACCAACCAGTCTGCTTACCAAGGTAATATAAGTGGGTGCAGGAGCCATTTGTTACCGATGTAATATTGGTGAGGGGATGCACTGGACATCTTTGCTGCCATTGTGCTGTACCGTGTACCCCTGTGCCTTTAACCACTTGACAACTGGGCACTTAAACCCCCTTAACAACCAGACCGATTTTCAGCTTTCAGCGCTCTCACACTTTGAATGACAATTACTCAGTCATGCAACACTGTAGTGTCCCCATGTGCCATGTCGTGTTACCGTCGTTTCTACAGGTCACGTAGGGGAGTGGTTATAATGTAGCCATTGTTTACCGAGGACGTGGGTGAATATAATGGAACCATTCGTCTGACCAACCACTCTAATCGACCTTTAAAAGAGACCAAAGAGACAAAGCGTACACAACGGGAAGGTACACGAGGAACGTCACTTCCGGTCAATATCAATCCCCGTCCCCGGTAAACAAACAATGTTTCCTTTTTACAAGGGAACTTCAACCCGACAAGGACGTGACGTTCC
>BLSH010469276.1:234973-261849 GCA_018402905.1 Glandirana rugosa
GGGTTGTAAGTGGTTGATGGGGGGTGTTTTATGTCACTAGGCAGCGCTGTGGGCATTGCACATCGCCCACAGCGCTGCAGCACCTCCTCTCTCCCCCCTCTCTCCTCTCACACTGCACCGATCGGTGCGGAGAGGAGAGAAAAGCCGGCGCTTCCGCCGGCTTGTTTACATGTGATCACGCCGTCATTTGACGGCGCGATCACGTGGTGAAAGGCCGCTCACAGCGGCCATTCACCGCGATCCGTGATCAGTCGGGTCCCCCGGACCCGACGGTCACGGATGTTCCCGTGTGCGCGCCCCAGGGGGCGCGCGGGAAGCGCGATTCTGGGAGGATGTCAATAGACGTCCTCCCAGAATTAAGCAACCGCCCTGTAGACGTCATTTGTCTATAGGGCGGTTGTTAAGTGGTTAAGAAGGGATGGGCTCCCTCCAGGCTCACCTTTACAAGAGATAGGACTGCAGATAATAATGGGGTGTCGTGAGGTGGCCTTGCAGCTTATATTTGCAAATGTGTGCAAACTAAACCCCTGTTTTTAACACATACTGTTGGACAGGTTAATTTGATTGGTAAGCAGACTGGTTGGTGAGTTGAACTGGGAATTTTCTCTGGTTTTGTTTAACATTTTTCCTTTCCCTAGAGATGGACTTAACTAATCTTGCAGTCTGCCACCACTACACGTGCTTAAATGAGTTGGAGGTATTTAGGCAGTGTGTCACCTTCATTTTATATTTTATAAGACTTAGATCTGTTAAAAGAAAAAAAGTTCAGCAACATTATAGTTGTATTAAACCATGGGTGCTCAACCTGTGGCCCTCCAGCTGCTGTGGAACTACAAGTCCCATGAAGCATTGCAAGCCATGCATGACTCCCAAAGGCAGAGGCATGATGGAACTTGTAGTTCCTCAACAGCTGGAGGGCCAAAGGTTGAGCGCCCATGTATTAAACCCTCAGCGCTTTTTAGCTTTAACCCACTGAGCACAATAGCATAAACATTCCTTACTTAACTATTTGTTAAATTCTTATCCCAGCCCTTGCAGTTTACAAAGCTGCTGATTCCTGCTCTCTCAGTGCTGCTTCCCTGAACTTCCAGTCTTCACAGGAAAAGTTTACAGTGACAGTGCAGTCTCCGGGCAGTCTGTTGACATGGAAAAGAGAGGGGGCGGAGGAGGGAGGAGCAATGGAGTGCCTTGCTATCTTAGGCTATGGGCTGCGTGTTTCTATTGATGTGTGCAGTGTAGAGAGACACAACTCTAGTCCCTGCATGCAAGGGTGTCTCCATAGGACGCTGCAAGAGAAAGGAGCCACCCTGAAACAGGAAATCTAGGACGGCAGTCATGACACCAGCTTAAAATTATTATTATTAAACAGGATTTATATAGCGCCAACAGTTAGCGCAGCGCTTTACAATAAAGAAGGGAGACAGTACAATTACAATACAGTTCAATACAGAAGGAATAGGAGGGCCCTGCTTCTGGAGCTAACAATCTAAAGGGAGGGAGGAGGTGGTACAAAAGGTAATGGCTGCAGGGGATGATCTGATAGAGGCGACTCAAGCACAGTTCTTAGGTGGAGGTGGGGTAGGCTTCCCTGAATAAGTGAGTTTTCAAGGATTGCCTAAAGGCGGACAGGGTGGGGGCTGACCGGACATTCTGGGGTAGGGAGTTCCAGAGGATGGGAGAGGCTCTGGAGAAGTCCTATAGGCAAGCATGGGAGGAGGTAACAAGGGAGCTAGAGAACAGGAGGTCCCGAGAGGAGCGTAGAGGACGATTGGGGCAATATCAAATTAAATAAAGGCAACTATAAAGAAGTTGCATACTCATCAAGTAATTAAATCAGCTGCTGAAAGTGCTAAAAAAATGAGGGCTTACTATCACTTTAATTTTCAATACATTGCACTGTCAGACTTGTGTGCATGCTATCAAAAACAAGACACCGGATTTCAAATTATAACCTGGCAGTGTAGGAGCGCCCTTTCTGGTGACTGCAAGCAGAAGAGTCAGAATTATGTGAAAGAACCCCTATGCTTTTCGAAGGATGTAATTCTGTATATGAAGCACAGCAATTGTCCTCAGTGCTTGTGCTCAGTCATAGCAGGATTAGAGCAGGAACAGTAGTCTTGTCAAATCCAGGCAGATCTCTCCTTTTCCCATGATATCTTCCCATCTATGGGACAATGCTAGCCTGGCTGAACATTAAGTAATGTTGACAAGCGATATGATCCGTCTGATAGTGTGCTCAGGTAGAGAGATCTCTCACCAGCCTGGAATATGTCTTGTGACTATCTTGTGTATTAACTTTCCTGTAGAAAAATGGCACAATCTTTTTAATGTGCTGTATAGGAGTGAGTATGGTTGGTTGAACTAGCAGCATCTGGGGATAGAATAGAACAAGAGGGTCTCATTTTTTTTTATGACTGGGGTCCCCTGTGATTATTTTGTGGTATCCCTCAAAACTGCAATAGTAATCTAAGGCCTAATGTACACGGGAAGCTTTTTCAACCTCCCTGAATGATTTTTTTTGATAGCTAGAAACCAATGTTTAAAACGGCCATTTAGCAACGTTTTACATGCCGCGTTTGCATCTAGAAGCTCTTTTTTTTTTTTTTTTTAAATGACAAGCGCCTCTAAACAAAACGCTGCTTAACACAAGTTAGGCGTCTAGGCGCGTTTACAAGCTGTTACCGGCATTTGGCATTTCAAATGCCTCTGAACTTCCGTCTGAATGCATTTTTTTGCTTTCCAAAAAAACATCCATATACCAGCAGCAGTGTACATGAGGCCTTGTCAGCATGCATCTCACAGTACAACTAAATAGATTGAAGCCTTTACTTCAATTTTTGGACTCAAATTAATTTTGGGAGGCATTCTAGTTTGGGGGAATTTGTGGCAGTAACAATCAGGCTGCTGTGTAAAAATTGTGGAAATCTCAGACACCAACCTGTCATTTTCATAATGGTTTAGGGCTTCTTTGCACCAGTTGAGCTTGAACCCTGGTTCACACTTGTGCGATGCGGGACCCGACGCGATCCCAGAGTCGGTTCCCGCTTCACTCCCACAGACAGTTCACACTGCCTTCTGCAAACTGCTGCGGGTGTCATTAAAAAGTTAATGACACCCCCAGATTTGTTCACAGGTTGCAGAGCGAACTTTGAACTCGCAGGTAATCAGATCGCATAGGTGAGACCACCCATGCAATCTGATTCCAGTGCGGGGCAAAAAAAGGCTCCTGCACCTTTTTTGGTGCGAATATAATGCGAGTTCAGCCATACAACTGTATGGCTGAGCTCGCATTGCTCAGAGATCGCATGTGATCGGCACATGGGATCTCTGAGATGGCAGTAGTGTGAACCCGGTCTCACAGTGCCAGGATGGACAGAAAACAATTGTTCTCTATGCGCCCTGTTCGCACCACATTGCCCTGAGGGGTATTGCAGAAAAAATGGAGAAATGCTGTATTTTTCCACAATGCATTGGATCTAACCTATAGTCACCATTGTTCACCGCATCACAGCTCCATTGCAGTGTATACACATGCCTGAAATTGTCATTGCGACATTTTAATAAAGTTGAAGTGATACCAAACAGAGATGTGTTAATTGCCATGATTCATTCACATAAATCATATACTGTATATCATGCCACTGTATTTTGTTTTGTTTTTTAAATCCTCTAAGTACCCTATTCCTGTAGTGCTGTTGTGTGGTCGCATTATCTTTCCCTGCTCGTTGGCATTAGCAAGAAGAAATCTTTGAGAGGGGCTTCTATTACTGTAGTATGTCTGTCTCAGGCCAGCCCTGATTGGTGCTGTGCCAGTCACATGACAAAAAAAAGCACAGTTTCAGAAGAGCAATTTAAGTTAAATTATAAATAACAAAAAACTGTGTATTTCCCTATAAATCTTTATATGGTGTAGACAGAGTCAGAGATGATTGACACTAGCTTTCATTTTGTTCAGAAGGCATCTGCATACAAGGCTGTTTCGAGTTCACACCATTTCATTCCCGCACCAATGTGAACCTAGGCTCAGTGGTTTTGTATGAGAGAGTATGAACTCTCTGATATATACCATGTAATGAGAGTTTTCCATAGTCTGGGTTTAATGACACCTTAAGAAAAAGATAAACCATGCTTTGCATTGCAACAAACAAAGGAACTTCCCCCATCACCTGTACACGTCAGGCACCAGCTGCTTTACTTCTGCATGTAAACAAATGGCTGAGGATTCCTCATATATAACAACCCTTATCCTAGATTAAGGTCTGGTATAGATGTTTATTATGACCCTCCAAAAAAAAAAAAAAGAAAAGAAAAAAGGAAATGGTGTGGGGTTCCCCCCACAATTCATACCAAATCCTTCAGGTCTGGTGTGATTTTATAGGGAGCCCTTCACATATAAATGAAGTGGCGTTCCCCCCAAATTTTATAACCAATTTTTTGGGTCTGGTATGAATTTTAAGGGGGAACTCATGCAAAAATTGTTTTAAAAAATGTGTGGAATCCCCCACCAAAAAATCTATGCCAGACTCTTCTCTGACCATGCAGCCTAGCAGGCCAGAAAAGGGATAAATTGTGCACCATCCCCCTCCCCTCTTTAACCACGCTAATCCACATGTTCTCAGCATTGGGGGTATCTTGCCAAGGGGGACCTCCCTAGCAAAGCACCTTGTCCCCATGTTAATGAGGACAAAGTCCTCTTCCTCACAACCCTGGCCCAGCAGGTGTGACGGTCTGAAGGCTGAGAGGATTATTGGAATCTGGAAGCCATTTAACAATAAGGGGGCACTCAGATACCACCGCCCCCATGTCAATAAATAATAGGATTTTTTCATCATATTTACCTGTAAAATCCTTTTCTTTAAGTACATCATGGGACACAGAGTTAGGCTAATATTCATTACCTACTGGGTTATACTACATCATCATGTGAATGGACACTGGTAGACAAAGTCTTAGACAGGAAGTGATCCCCTATATAACCCCTCCCATACAGTAAGTATTTCAGTTTTGCAGCAAGCACTGAATACTCAAAAAGAGGGGAGGATGGGAGGCGCACAAGCCAGTGGTACAGGGTACATTGATCAGTACTGCAGCCTGTATTAAGCGAAAGATCCTGACGTGTGGAGGAACTTTTTGCCTGGCTGCGGAGCTTGGAGTGTGCCCATAAGGCCAGCCTTGCGCATGCTACCTACCAGGAGGTAAGGTAAGGTTAAGGGAAGAGCTCCTGTTAGGAGAAGACTGTGCTAAGGGTTAATTGCAGTTGGTTGTGGATTCCTCTAATTCCTGGATGAGCAGCCCTATTTAAACTTCCTGTTTCCTGTAAGCAAATGCTGTCCTTTCTACAGCGTATCCGTGTTCCTGAGCGACCCGTCCTGAGCTACCTGTTACCTGTGACCCGGCCTGAACCCGCATCTGCTTGAACTCTGCCTGCACCGACCCCAGCTTGCCTACGACCACTCTTCTGTCTGATCCCTGTGTACTTCAATCTGCCTGCCTGTTAACGACCCTGCCTGCACTTGACCATCCGACTGCCTGCTCCTCCTGTACTGCTCTGCCCGCATGTTATCGACCCGGCCTGTCTCACTACTCTTCCATCTTGCACGACCTTCTGGACGACATCTTACCATCACAAGTGTCCTATCCAGCCCTCGTGCTCCCCTGTGCTCCAGCGCTCCCTGTCTGCTCTATCAGGGGTTCTGGAACCAGGGCCGTAAGAGAGGTTGCCTTCTGCATAAGCCAGACTCCACCACCAGGTACGTGACAGCTCCATTCGCTGCTGTTCCACAAGACTTAGCAAAAACTAGCTTGGGTGCATCGTACAATGTATGAATTTTCAAATAAACCAGGTGCGATGCTAGCTCGGGCACTGCGAGGGCCCCGTAAGAGAACATATATTTCTCATATTGTGGACTCCTCCAGCCGGAGACTTGACACCTCCTCTGAAATGGCGGTGGAATTTAGATCCTTCTATGAGAACCTTTACAACATCAATGGTTGTTCATCTCCAGTTCCCACTGTAGGGGGTGATATCACTGCACAGTCCTATCTTGTCTCCTCGGTTATGCCGTCTTTTCCCGATGCAGTCCAGGAGGAACTGTAGAAGCCCATCACAGTAGAACAGTTGGAGGTTGCTTTGGTCCACTAAAAACCGAGGAAGGTTCTGGGTCCTGATGGCCTCATCCCGAGCTATTACAAGACCTTCTTCGAGATCTTGTCTGGGCCGCTGGTTTCTGCCCTTAACTCTGTCACAGATGGACAGTCTTTCCCGACTGACTCATTAAGAGCTTATATCTCCCTTATTCCCAAGGAAGGGAAGGACCCGCTGTGATGTGGGAATTACCACCCGAACACCGACTTAAAACTATTCGTGAAAATGCTGGCCAATAGGTTGCTTCAGCATATCCCGAGCCTTGTCCATAGAGACCAGGCTGGTTTCGTGCCCCTCAAAGAGCCATGCAATAATACCATCAGAGTAGTGAACTTGATACCTGCAGCTAGGTCATGAAAGAGGCCTCTTCTCTTGCTGTTTACAGATGCAGAGAAGGCCTTCGACTGGGTAAACTGGATCATAATGCAAGCCACTTTGGAACACATCAGCCTCCGGTCCTCCATGCTGAGGCGGATAATGTTCCTCTACTCCAACACCACAGCTGCAGTTAAAGTCAATGAGACGAGATCCGCTTTCTTTAACATTCATAATGGTACAAGACAGGGTTGTCCTCTGTCTCCCCTGATCTTTATACTTACTCTGGAACCCTTCCTGTGTACCGTGAGGGCAGATACTGACATAGCCAGTTACCGTAAAGCATCGGGGAGACATAAGGTGGCAGCCTTTGAGGAGGATTTGATTTTTTTTTTCTGACTAAAACCTCAACCTCCCTCCCGCAACTACAGGGTGGGCCATTTATATGGATACACCTTAATAAAATGGGAATGGTTGGTGATATTAACTTCCTGTTTGTGGCACATTAGTATATGTGAGGGGGGACACTTTTCAAGATGGGTGGTGACCATGGCGGCCATTTTGAAGTTGGCCGTTTTGAATCCAACTTTTGTTTTTTCAATAGGAAGAGGGTCATGTGACACATCAAACTTATTGGGATTTTCACAAGAAAAACAATGGTGTGCTTGGTTTTAATGTAACTGTATTCTTTCATGAGTTATTTACAAGTTTCTGACCACTTATAAAATGTGTTCAATGTGCTGCCTATTGTGTTGGATTGTCAATGCAACCCTCTTCTCCCACTCTTCACACACTGATAGCAACACCACAGGAGAAATGCTAGCACAGGCTTCCAGTATCCGTAGTTTCAGGTGCTGCACATCTCGTATCTTCACAGCATAGACAATTGCCTTCAGATGACCCCAAAGATAAAAGTCTAAGGGGGTCAGATCGGGAGACCTTGGGGGACATTCAACTGCATTGGTCGTCGTGGGCCAGTTGAATGGCCCCCAAGGTCTCCCGATCTGACCCCCTTAGACTTTTATCTTTGGGTCATCTGAAGGCAATTATCTATGCTGTGAAGATACGAGATGTGCAGCACCTGAAACTACGGATAATGGAAGCCTGTGCTAGCATTTCTCCTGCGGTGTTGCTATCAGTGTGTAAAGAGTGGGAGAAGAGGGTTGCATTGACAATCCAACACAATGGGCAGCACATTGAACACATTTTATAAGTGGTCAGAAACTTGTAAATAACTCATGAAAGAATACAGTTACCTTAAAACCAAGCACACCATTGTTTTTCTTGTGAAATTCCCAATAAGTTTGATGTGTCACATGACCCTCTTCCTATTGAAAAAACAAAAGTTGGATTCAAAATGGCCGACTTCAAAATGGCCGCCATGGTCACCACCCATCTTGAAAAGTGTCCCCCCTCACATATACTAATGTGCCACAAACAGGAAGTTAATAACACCAACCATTCCCATTTTATTAAGGTGTATCCATATAAATGTCCCACCTTGTACTTAGATCCTTGCAGGGCTGCGGTGCCCTCTCCTTTTTCAAGTGTTAAGAAGAAAATGGCAGCACATCCAGGATACTTCACAATGCTTTATTGAACCCCCTCGGTGACACCAAAGGTACCAGCAATACAACCACGTTCGTAGACTCGTTTCACACAAGGGATCTATGCTTAATCATTACAATGGTTGCCAGTCCCGTTCATGGTTAAGTACAGAACCAACCCCCTAATGGGGCGGGGGAAGATCCCACTCAACCAGGAGCAGGTGTGCACTCAGATCAACAGGGAGATGATTGCATTGTCAGTGCTGAGTGTGTGGCTATAGGGGAGTCAAATATTGTATCATCAAACACCTCCCAGCCCACACAAACCACACACTGGCCGATATAAACAAAATCGGTCAGGTGTGTACAGCAACCGTAGTGCAAGCAGCAGGTACCCACACATAATATAGTGCAATTAAAATCATTGACAAGCAAATACATAATTGAACGAACAGGTACAAAGATAAATGGGGGGGACCCAATTCCCACATAGAACACAGACTGATCGAATACAAAACAATGCAAGATGTACACATACACAAAAAGATTACAGATAAAACCAAAAAACATTGTATACAACCTCTTGTACATGACTACTACCAAAATACCTCTCACAGTCAATAGATAGTAAGTCAGATATCAGAAGTTTAGTTCAAACAAATAAGAGAGGGAGGAAGTACAAAAGAGTTTCTAACACTAAAAACCAAAGTGCATGTGTGGACATGGAGCAGAGATGGAAATCCAGCATCTCATCAAATGCTTCAAGAGAGGATGAGGTCAAAAGAGAAGGGCACAGGAGTCCTACTGTAAAAACACACATATTGGTGGAATCAGTGGTGGTCAGACATCCTCACAAGGCGGAATAATAAGAGTAAACTGGGTTAACTCGCACCAACCAAGGAAGAGCAAAACATAGTAAACCCCAATGTCCACCACCAAAATGCCCGCACAAAACACCGCCGTAAGCACAAAATAGTCAAACAGTGATGTATAAAATACAACATGTATTGGTATCAATAAAATGATAGACGTATTAAACACTGGTATGGCTAAACATGTAAGGGACAGCGTGGTAAAATGTTGGGGACCAGTGCCCACCAGAGCAACATCATGCCAATGTATTCCCTCCCCAAGTGCCAAATGAAAATCATCATACATATAAGTACATATAAGGAATTGGTGGCACTCAAGGGACACATGGGACAATGATGTAGCACAAACTGAAGGCAATTACCTCGCAGGGACCCTAACAGACCCAATCCCCGACCGGGGGGGGGGGGGGCGGAAAAAAAGGGGAGGGGGAGGATGGATGAAAATGGAGGGAGGTAGGGACATCATCTCCTTTTTCAAAGTCAGTTTGTCCAAGTCTTCCATCCTTAACATCACGGAGAACAGAGACGTGGCTAACTCCTTGTGCTCGAGGTTTCCTTTCCATTGGGCGACTGCCTCTATCCCCTATCTAGGGGTTGACATCACTCCAGACCCCTCTTCCTTGTATTCGACACAAATAATAAATACTGTCATGGCTGGATGTGATTGATTGCCATCATCCCAATTATGAACCAAATTATTGATTAAACCTCTAGAGAGTATTTTTGAGGCAATTATATTATAATACTCCGAATAGATAGTATAAAATTCTAAGCTTTATTATTATAGTTAAAATCTTTGACAAATATCATACAAACTAAACCAAAAGGAGAAACCAAAAAGAGAATACAGCCTTATATGTTATAAGGCTGTATTCTCTTTTTGGTTTCTCCTTTTGGTTTTATTTGTATATTTATCAAAGATTTTAACTTTAATAATAAAGAATATAATTTTATACTATCAATACAGAGTATTATAATATAATTGCCTCAAAAATCCCCTCAAGAGGTTTAATCAATAATCCTTGTTTTCGGCAAACTTGGCCCCGTTACTGGTTTGTCTCAGAGCGGATCTCCTCCTTTGGAATTCTCTTACAATAACATGGTTTGGCCGCTGTAATGCCCTTAAAATGACAGCTCTACCTAGGATACTGTATTTGCTGCAAGCCCTCCCCATTCATCTCCCGCCAGTTTTCTTTAATCAGATAAGCTCCATGTTTCGAGCCTTTGTCTGGTCACATCATAAGCCCCGCATAAAGATGCAGCTCCTTCATCTTGCAAAGCGCAGGGTCGGAGTGGGCCTTCCAGACGTAACGGCATACTATAGGTCGATACACCTCACTAGGCTAGTAGACTGGCATTGTCACTCAGAGGCGAAGCACTGGGTAGCCATGGAATTGGAGGATTCCGAGGGTACGGCCAAGAGCTGGACGTGGCCATAGATCGCCTTCTCCCCACCAAAATCAAGAGACGCCTTCCGTTACTCTCTGGGGTCGCCCCTACCATCTCTTATGGTGCCAGTACTTGCCAATCTGGAATTTCCTCCGGGCCTCCAGAGTCCCCACTTTCAACGACTGCACTCGATGGGGAAACATCATCTCTGTTATTTTGTGGGTTCCGATGGCTGACTCTCCTCCTCAACAGGGGCTTCGGCCACGGACCCCCCTTTGGATTTTTGGAGCGGATTACAGTTGCGGAACTTCCTTAGGAGATGCTTGAGGATCCCGGGCATTTCCTGACAGCTCACGGAACTGGAGCTTATTTGTCATCGGGGGAACCAGTTTGCCACAGTTTCTCACTAATCTATGCCATTCTAATTCGCCTGGCGGAGGGGTCTGTTCTACCCTTCCTATCTAAATGGGAATCAGATCCGGGCACTGAATTCAATGACACTCAGAAAGAAAAGATCCTTGACTTCGTCCAAAAGTCATCCATAGCTACCAGAGTACAGAAGACCTGTTATAAGGTCCTGACTAGGTGGTACAGGGTACCTACCATCTTGCATCGTTTCTTCCCCCAGGTTCCTAGCCTGTGCTGGAGGTGCGCCGCCAAAGAAACTATGCTCCACATCTTTTGGGACTGTTCCAAGCTCAGGCCCTTCTGGCAGGAGGCGATCTCCACAATTAAGCACCTGACCAATGTGGATCTGGAGGGGAACCCTGCGGCTTGTCTATTGCACTTCTGAGAGAGACCGATCGAGAAATACAAGGCATCTCTCCCAATTTAACTTTTTAATGCAGCCAAGGCATGCATTCCCCTTTGCTGGAGATCGGAAAACCTCCATCGAAATCCTTATGGTTTTCTGAAATACACAAACTCAGAGATATGGAAGACCCCACTGCGACCCTGCACAACTGAGAGGAGACATTTCGAGAGACCTGGAGGCCTTGGCACCACTTTATATTCACTGATCCATATTTACAGGAGATGGCACAATCAGGCTGATTTTCACAAACCAATCCTTTACCCTGGGCAGGTGACTGGTCTTATCCTTCTTTTCATCTACTCTCTTGTCTTTTTCTCAGTTTAATTGGTTCTTCCATGGTTTCATTTTTCTCGCTGATCATGCTCTTTTTCTGTCCCTGGGACGTCTGTTTCTCGAGCCCCAATCCCCATTTGCCAGTTTTTCTTCTACACCTTCTGGCTCTGCAAAGAACATTCAATTTAAATAAGTATATAGTTCTGTAACTGATCCTATTACCCATGTGCCCTATATAGGAGCCAAGCCAACCATGTGGTTGTTATGCCACCCGTTATATCATATAAAACTGTTGTGGTTCATTTCATATTGTTCCGTTTTAATATACACTGTTTGCATATCTGTACACATGGAGTGGGTCTTATATGCCCTTGCTCAATGATTCTCCTAGCTCTCTATACAGATGTCAATATCCGATACAGGATACTAGATCCAAGACTTGTCACATCGAGAACTGAGGATACTTGTTATAATACATTGTTGTGTAACCGTTTTTGCAGTACAACTTGATCGTTATATGCAAACTTTTCTCGAAATAAACACAGAATTATTAAAAAAAAAAAAAAAAAGAAGGAGGGGAGGGACCGCTGTGTCCATGATGTACTTAAACAAAAGTATTTTACAGGTCAGTATGACGAAAAAATCCTAATCTTTTTCATACATCATGGGACACAGAGTTAGGCTAATAATCATTAACTACTGGGACATCCCAGAGCAATAGCCTTGAGGGGAGGGAGAAACCCTGCCAAACAATAGCCATCAGACCTTATACGGCAGCCCTCAGTACACTACGGCCGAAAGCCGAATCCTCAGCTACTCGAACATCCACTTGATAAAATTTTGTGAACGTATGCACTGAAGACCAGGTAGCAGCCCTATAAATCTGAGCCACAGATACTTGATGGTGAAAAGCCCAGGAGGTTCCTACACTCCTGGTAGAATGAGCTCTCACCCTGAAGGGAGGAGCCTTACATTTTAGACCGTAGGCCTGAATGACCAGCTGGCAGACCCAATTGGCAATGGAAGCTTTGGAAGCTGCCTGCCCCTTCTTGGTTCCTTCTGGTAAAACAAAAAAGGAGTCTGATCCTGGGATCTCCACAGATCTAGACAAATAAACTCTGACTGCCCGGACAACGTCCAAGGAATGCAGTCGTCTTTCTTCTGCCAAACGAGGCTGAGAGAAAAAAGGCAAAACAATGTTCTGATTTAAATGAAAGGCTGACTCCACCTTTGGCAAGAAGGATGGAATAGTATGCAACACCACCTTGTCATGGTGAAGAATTAGGTATGGTTCCCTACATGAAAGAGCCGCCAATTCCGGCACTCTTCTAGCCGAGGTGATGGCCATCAGGAAGGCTAGCTTATGTGACAGCAAGACTAATGGAATCTCCTTGATAGGCTCAAATGGTCGTTTCTGTAACACAGACAGCACCAAATTTAAGTCCCAAGGACACATAGGTGACTTAATGGGGGGAAGCAAATGAGTTGCCCCCTGCATAATGGTTCAGACCCGGGAATGGGAGGCTAAAGGCCTTTGCAAGGATACTGACAGGGCCAAAATCTGACCTCTGATTGTACTCAAGGCCAATCTGATTTTCACAGCTGACTTTGGAAAAGAGAGAATTCTCCTAATCACGTATTTCCGAGGATGCCATTTTCTGGCTTCACACCAATCAATATAAGTCCTCCAGACCTTATGATATATCTTCCTAGTGACAGATTTCCTAGCATTCACTAGGGTTAACACCACCGGTCCTGAGATGCCATGATATTTAGGCACCCTGGTTTCAATAGCCATGGAGTCAAATTTAGGAAAATAGAACATTGAGACAGTAGATTGGGGTGGCGTGGAATTGTCCATGGCCCATCTATTGCCAATCTCACAATCTCTGGGAACCAGGGCCTTCTGGGGCAGGCTGGTGTTACCAGAATGACTGGAACTCCCTCTCTCCGAATCCTGTGCAACAAATGTGGAAGGAGAAAGATCAGGGGGAATGTATAAACCAGGGAGTACTGGTCCATTTGCCAGGGGATCCCTTGTTCGGGACACAAACTGCTGTAGCTTGTTGAACCTGGATGCCAATAGATCAAAATCTGACCATCCCCAATGGTGGAAAATTTCCTGGAGCCCTCTCGGGTGTAAGGACCATTCCCCCCAGCAGATCTGCTGGCGGCTGAGATAATCTGCATTCCATTTCTCTACCCCGGGATATGAACTACCGATAGAATTGGCACATGTCCTTCTGCCCAGTCTAGTATGTGGTTCACTTCTGAACGACTGCTGGTACCACCCTGTTGGTTTATATAGGCCACTGCAGTGGCATTGTTGGACTGAACCCTGATAGGGTAGTCCTGAAGCTCTAAAGTCCAGGACCGTAGGGCCAGACGTACTGCCCGCAGCTCCAAGATGTTGATGGGCAGGCTCTGTTCTGTCCTTGACCATCTCCCCTGAGCTGTGAGCCCCTCTAGGGTCGCTCCCCAGCCCGAGAGACTGGCGTCTGGGGTAAGTACTCTCCAAGACGCCGGGAGAAAGGATCTTTCCTTTAGCAGGTTCTGATTCTTCAACCACCAGCTTAGGCATAAGCATGCCTGGGGAGATAAGAACATGGGATAATCCAGGAAATGTCCTCTCCTGTTCCAAGCCGACAAGATGTCTTGTTGTATAGGCCTAGAATGGAACTGGGCATAGGGCACTGCCTCGAAGGAGGACACCTAGAAGACTCATACAGAGCCGAATGGAGGGTTGTCTGGTGGCCCTTATCTGATGCACCTGATCCTTCAGGGCACAGATCCTTGCGGGTGTCAGAAACACCTTTGCCCGAACCGTATCTAGGATCAGACCTAGATACTTGAGACTCTGAGCTGGTCTCAAGGCTGACTCTTCTGTATTTATGACCCAGCCCAGGCTTTCTAAATACTGCACTGTGCAGGCTACACTATGTTGCAGGGCCTGCAGTGAGTGATCTCTGAGCAGGAGGTCATCCAAGTATCCGAGCACCAAGATCTCCCGGGCCCTTAAAAGACCCAGTACAGGTGCTAGGATATTTGTAAACACCCAGGGTGCTGTGGCCACAAACTGAAAATGACATTCCTCTACTGAAAATCACAGAAACTTCTGATGAGTTTGATAGATAGGTACGTGTAAATACGCATCCTTGATATCGATGGAGGCTAAGAAATCTCCCATCTGGAGTGAGGCTACTACTGAGCGGACAGACTCCATCCGAAAGGACTGGATTAACCACTTCAGCCCCGGAAGAATTTCCCCAGTTAGGACCAGAGCACTTTTTGCGATTCGGCACTGCGTCGCTTTAACTGACAATTGCGCGGTTGTGCGACGTTGTACCCAAACGAAATTTGCGTCCTTTTTTTCCCACAAATAGAGCTTTCTTTTGGTGGTATTTGATCACCACTGCGTCATTTCTGATCGCCGCTATAAACAAAAGAAGAGCGACCAGTTTGCAAAAAAACCCCAAATTTCTTACTTTTTGCTAAAATACAAATCCAAAAAAATATATAAAAAAAAACATTTTTTTCATCGGTTTTGGCTGATTTATATTCTTCCTCATATTTGTGATAAAAAAAATCGCAATCGGCATTTATTGATTGGTTTGCGCAAAAGTGGCCACGTTTACGGATGGTGAGAATTAATTTCTGGGATTTTTATTTATTTATTTATTTTTTACTAGTAATGGCGGCGATCTGCGATTTTTAGCGGTACTGCAATATTGCAGCAGACATGTCGGACATTTTTGACACTTTTTTGGGACCAATGACATTTATACAGCGATCAGAAATTTAAATGTCCACTGATTACTGTATAAATGTCATTGGCAGGGAAGGGGTTAACCTGCAGGGGGAGATCTAGGGGTTAACTGTGTTCCCTGGGTGTGTTCTAACTGTGGGGGGGTTGGCCTACCATGGGCATGAGAGATCTAACTGATCAGTAGATCTCCTATGCCCCCACTAACAGAGTGGGGAACGGCCGTGTTTACATCGGCGGTTCCCCGTTCTTTGCCTGTCGCCGCTCATCGCGGCTCGCCGGCGGACATCGGGTCCGCCCGAGCCGCGAGCACACTCCTCAGGAGTGTGGCGGGCACGCACGCACACCCCCTAGCGGCCACTCACAGATTGACGCCCAGCGTCCACACTGCTGCCGTAAATAGACGGTGGGCGGTGTGGAACTGGTTAATAGATGTTGGTTCAGGGATGTTAGATCCAGAATGGGCCTTGTGTCCCTCTTTGGTTTCTCAACTGTGAACAGGTTTGAATAGAACCCTGCGCCCCATTCAGATACAGGAACCTGTATAATCACTCCTTGATGCGCTAAATGATCCAGTGCCTGAAATGATAAGTTTCTCTTTGGAGGATCCGAAGGAATGCTGGATCTTAGAAACCTCTGAGGAGGAAACCTCTGTAGTTCCAGCTTGTAACCGCAGGATACTGTCAAGGTGACCATTGGTCCCGAACCACTGTTCTCCAAATGTTCACAAAGTGCAGCAGTCTTCCCCCCACCTGATAGTGGAAGCATCCCCTCAAAAGGAGGGCTTGGTGATGGGTTTAAAAGAGTTTCTTCTGCCCCTGGCCCTGCGGCTTGCCTCTGGCTCTAGCACCCTGTTGGCGGCGGAACTGCCTTGGCGCAGAGACACTTGAGGAAGCGGAAATCGTTTGGATATATATGTCCAAATCATCACCAAAGGTAACCCATGAAAGGGGAATCCTGCCAATAACTTCTTACAAGGAAGCTCGGCTGACCAGTTTTTAAGCCATAGAGGTCTGCGCATGTGTACAGACAGGAGAGCCATACGCGAGGCTTGCGATATAGAATCCTTTAAGGCTGGGTTCACACTGTAGCGAGGCGGAGCGGCGCGGAGCGGCGCGATGCTGCGATCCAGGCGATCTCAAAGCGGCTTGCTAGGAGACTTCTATCATAGAAGTCAATGCAAGCCGCCTGAGATCGCCCTAAAAATAGTGCAGGGACCATTTTTCTAATGCGGAGCGAATCGGTTCGCTCCAATTAGAACGGTCCCATTTGCACAGCATTGAGGCGAATTGTCAGGCGACTCAAGTCGCCTGACAATTCGCCTAGATGTGAACGGGCTGTAAGGCAACTACAGCAAAACATAGCGCTCGAGGAATATCTGCCCTGTTTTCAGCAAGATCATCCTCCTGGTTAGGGCTGCCAGGCCATCTGACCAGATCCTTTAAGGACTGGCAGACACCCATTGCTGGAACAACTGGCTGAATAGCTGAACTGGCCAAAGAAAAGGAAGCCTTTAATAATGACTCCAATATCTTGTCAATAGGGTCTTTCAAGCCCTGTGAGTTATCCACTGGACAAGCTAATTCTTGTTTAAGGAAGAGACATTTATTGACAAACTTTTCCTCCATGGGATATGAAAAGGAAAACCTCTTAGGAGGAACGAAAATCCTGTCAGGATGTTTCCAATCAGCATACACTGCCTGTTCCAACAGCAGGTACAAGGGGAAAGCCTGTGCAGCCTGAGTAGGCTTCAGAGACCCCAAATAGGACTAGGGATGCTCAAAAACCTCTGCAGGAGGTAACTTAAATGCAGAACAAACCATCTCGGTAAGTCTGAATCAAAAGCCTCTGTGACTGATACCAACTGGACATCTTCTGGCCCAGATTCCTCAGAACCAGACTCATCTCCTGGGCCATCTCCTGAGTCCTTAGCATCTAGCTCTTCCCCATCCTCAACCCATTCCTGCTCCAAATTAGGAGGCTCAGGGGAGGGGGATCTGTCACGCTTCTGGCCACCCTGTGGGATGGAGGTAATCATGCCAGCAATCCTGTGCTCTAACCCGGCTAGGACTGAGGACAGTTCATCCCTGGTGATAAAGGGTGAAGCAGCAGCATTGACTGTAGGCACAATACCAGACAGGCACAGGGGCTCTGATTGCCTGGTCTTTCAGTGGATACAACACTAGGCATTTGAATAGGCTCCTCAGGAGCTACTGACGACATGGACGTGCCCTTCCCTGTAGAGTTAGTCCCGTTCCTCTTTTTTGAAGACATTGTAAGCCACAAAAAGGGAGTACCTGGGTTTAGTATTTACATACCGCAGAAGGGAGACCTTAACCTGCCAAGCAACACCTGGTGACTCATGTGACCCGGGTAAGGAGAAATTAACTGCTGAAAATGCCTGGTTCAGAGCCTGCTCTGTGTCTCACAGCTATCCCCTGGAAGCAGCACCTGCTTGGCTTACACAGCTTAAATGAGCTGGCTGTGCGCCGGAACGTACTACGCATGTATTCGCCTATGACTCAAATCTTCGTGCGCCCAGATTAGGCTATGGTGCATATGCAGCTCCGTGTGCATACAACGCCTGTGGTGAAGCAGCATGCGCCATGGCCACCAACAAACTTCCAAGCATCAGGCGACTGCACGTGCGCCATGGCGAATCGAGATGACAACAATACAAACAAGCTACCCTGCAAACACCCACAGCTAGCGCAAAACTTCCCTCTGTAGTCACTGCACAAAGGTGTCTAGCCTCTAGCTAGCTTGACTGTTACAATCACTGGGGCACGACACAATAATTATATAATAAATAAGGGAGCTTTCACCTACCCATCCGGGCACAGGGCAGCCTTAGAAACTAACCCAATCTTCACCCATCACGGCGGGTTCCTGTCACTTGAGGACCTTCAAGGACTGGGTACCCTTTCATGTTTAAGGGTCCACTCCCCTGGACCTATACAGCACTCTTCAGGAATGCCTTAGCCCTGTGGTGTCCAGGATTCACATTACAGGCAAAACTTTGCAGGATCCTTGCGTCTTCTTTGTGAAGCTTGGGTACCATTTATATAAGCATATAGCCTATGTCAAATGGATGTGATCTGTCAATCCCTTGATTCATTGAAGAACCGTTTTTGGGACTAGAGACCTGGAGCTCAGAGAGCTCAAACGTGCCCATCCACCTTGCAGACACTGGTAAAAAACTGAAGTTATATATTGGATCACTTCCTGTCTAAGACTTTATCCATTCACGTGATGATTAAGTATAACCCCGTAGGTAATGAATATTAGCCTAACTCTGTGTCCAATGATGTATGAAAAAGAAAAGGAGTACTAGGTGGTGCCGACAGGGCCACCCAAGGCTCAAATTTTGGACAATTCACAGTAATCAGCACACGTATGGTGTATACCCAATTGCGTACAACCATTCATTACTTTGGGCAGCTGTATACTGCATCTGCAAAAATATGCATTCAATATAATTTGTATGGCCGCATGTGCCCGTTATTGTTATAATAAAAGCTGTGAGTATTAAAAGCTTAATCATTTTAGTATTGTGAACTATGCTAATCTCACAACACTTCCATAAGAGTACCATTAGCTTCCAAACTTCCTGCTGAAGATTACGGGACTGATTTACAAAGTCCGGAACACAGAAACTGCAGCAAATTACTTGTTCTTTCTAAACAGAACAAGACATCTGACCGGTTGCTCCTGGCAAACTGATCCACTTTTATCTGGACCACTCTCTCTAAATCAGCCCCATTGGGAGACATTTATAAAGCTAGTGCAGGCTGAGAACTAGGCAATTTCCATGCTCTACAGAAGTACTCACACTTTGCTAAATATTTATCTTTTAGAGCATGAAAAAGCAAACGTTTCATAAAAAAAGTGGAGAATAAATATTCAGAGTGCAGACACTGTGTGTTTCGTTTTCTAAACACTTTGCAGTAAACAATTTAATGAAAGCCTTGATGTCCTGTAAGTAAAATAATACAGTAAAACCTCGGATTGCAAGTAACGCGGTTAATGAGCTTTTCGCAATACGAGCAGTTTATTTTCCAAAATTCTGACTCGGTTTGCGAGCGCTGTCTCGCATAACGAGCAGAATTAAGCCTCTGTGCATGCAATACCGCATGTGGCCAGAAGTGCGGGGGCGCTGGTGAGCCTTGGAGACACCTGGAAGCATTCGGAAATACCGATAGTGTAAACAGTTCCCCAGCATTTTCGTATGTTTCCGGCCTTTCTCAGCCTCACCAGCGCCTCCCCACCCCCGAGCACATATGGTATTGCATACACCAGGCACCCCCGGACCTCTGGCCACATACGGTACTGCATTGACAAGCTGTGCTGTGGCACAAATTAACTGAGTTTCCTATGGGGAATCATGCTTTGCTATATGAGTGCTTTGGATTAGAAGCATTCTCCTGGAATGGTTTATGCTCGTAATCCAAGGTTCCACTGTATTTTGAAGTTTAGCCTGGAAGCTTTTTTCATTGTTGGCGTACATATTCAAATGTATAGGATGCATCAGCCGAACGACATTGGTGTGGAGCTTAGGTAGCATCAGTAGGAATCTGTAGTCTTTTCAGTGTTTTTAGATAAACATGTAAGAGATCAGATTGATGCAAATTATTTTATCAATACGTCAATAGGTTGGTCTTCGTTGCTGAAAGATAGAAGCCAGTAGTTTGCTGTACAGAGCTCTGAGCTCAGACAGTAATACCCTACATCAGGGGTATTGAAATAAAACTCACAGTAGCCCACTCAGCAAAATTTTCTTCCAGCAGAGGTCTGAACCTCACGCTTTTCTATGACTCAGATTCTTCACATCATAGTCCCCCTTTTACATCAGGGTCTCCAGTTCTCCCTTAACATCACAGCCCCCCTTTTATATAAGTGTCCACTGCCCCCCCCCCCCCATATCGGTGTCCTCAGTAGTTCCCCCCTCACATCACAGTCCCCCATTCACATCAGTGTCCTCATTCCTCCCGTCTTTTCATCACAGTCCCCTTTTACATCATTGTCCTCAGCCGCCCCCCCCCTTCTCATCACAGTCCCCAATTCACATGAGTGTCATCAGTCCCCCCTTTTCATCACAGCTTACCCCCCCCCTCACATCCCAGCCCCCCCTTTACATCACTGTCCTCAGTCCCCCTTTCACATCACAGCACTCTTCCCACCTTTACATCACAAACATCATAGCCCGCCTCTCCCCCTTACATCACAGTCCTCTCTTCATTTCAGTTCCCTCAACCCCCTTTACATCAAATCCCCCTTCCTTCACAACCTTACGTTAAAGGGGTTGTAAACCCTCGCTGTTTTTCACCTTAATGCATTCTATACATTAAGGTTAAAAACCTTTTCTACTATAGCAGCCCCCCAGAGTCACTGTTTTACTTACCTGACCCCGATCGTTCCAGCCGCTGACTCGCATCCTTATTGGCTAGATTGATAGCAGTGGGAACATTGGCTCCCGCTGCTGTCAATCAAGTCTAGTGACGCGGGAGCCGAGGTCGAGTCCTGCTGTCTGTGTTGATGGACGCAACAACAGGACTCGGGAGCGCGCGTGTGCACGGCTGCCCCCAGGGAAAGCGCTTCCCTGAGGGGACAAGAAGTGGAGGAGCCACTGCACAGAGGAGGTAAGTATAACATGATTGTTATTTTTTTTTTTTTTTAAATAACCTTTAGTATCACTTTAAGCTGGCCATACACTAGTATTTGTTTTGAAATATTTCGTTTTAAGAACAATTTCAGTCAATTTTCGAATCGTTAGTGGGATCAAAACAACAAGAAATTGACAAACATTTGGAGGAGCAGTATGGAAGATTTTGCTCGAACTAAGGAAGCCCTCACCGTGAATGTATTTTTTTATTTGGGAAATTACATTCATTGCAAAATTGAAATGGTAAAAACAAATATTTATAAATACATTTGAATAACATTCACCAAGTCGTCAAATATACTGAGAATTTCTGTATGAATGTTCCTGCAAATATCAATAATATACTATACTGGAGTATGACCAGCTTAACGCAGCAGAATAGAGGGTGGGAGGCGCAGCAAGTCTGAGCAGAGGGTGGGAGCTGCTCAACTTTTCATGTTAAAGAGGAGCTCCAGTCTGTAAAAAAAAAAAAATAACTAAATAAAAGTCAGCAGCTACAAATACTGTAGCTGCTGACTTTTAATATAAGGACACTTACCTGTTCAGGGACCCCACAATGTCGGCACCCGGAGCTGATTCATCAAAGGGCTTTAGGTGCAAGCACCGGCATTGTAAGCCTTCAGGCTTCACAGCCAGTTTCCTACTGCGCATGCGTGAGTCGCACTGCACTTTCTAAATGGTCCCGCCATCTTCTGGGACCTGTGTGTGTCCCAAAAGGCAGGGGGGTGAAGGGTGAGGGGCAGAAAATGTCGTAGATCGCCAATCTTACCTGGAAGTGGGAGCCAGTACCTGTCAAAACCTGGTACCCGCTCCCTCCCAAAAAGTGCCAAATGTGGCAGTGGAGGGTGCGAACAAATGATTGGTTGCCAGGACTGTCCCACAACTTGAAATATCAGGCATCTCTTACCCTCTGTCCAGACCTGCCATGTCTCCCATCCTTTGCCTTGCTGTGAGGATGACAGCGGCTGTAGTGGTGGGACAGGGGAGAGGACACCCAGGCTGTTAAGTGGCATTGCTGCGGCGTTCCAAGCATGACAGTCTCTCAGTCTGGGTCCGGACTGTGGTCCACCATTTATTGATACCTGCTACCACTAGCATTATACCTGTACCACAGGCACCACTAAATGCCTGCTCATAGCACTGTTTTGTAACTGCACTACATCATGTGTTCACTCAACACCAAAGCCACAGGGACAATTGATTTCTTTAGAATTTATGGGGCTATTCACACTGGGGCCCTGTGTTACAGTACAGTGTATCATGGTGATTATTTTTAGTAGTACTATCATTAGTAAACAGGATCTATCAGGCCTGTACTGGCCATTGGGACTACCGGGAGTTTCCCGGTGGGCCGATGGCTCAGTGGGCCGGTCAGGGTGATAGCGGAGCAGGAGCGGAGGTAGAGCTGGCGGGGACTCCCATACCCTGTCCAGCAATAAACGAATCCCCTGCTGTGCAGCTGTTTAGAAAGAAAATTTCTCCGGGCTCCCTGTGTTTAGCGGAGGCCGGGGGACAGAGTGCGGACAATTTTTTCACTTTTGGCAGATTAAACCGCTGAAGCGCACTATACAGGTGAAGGCCGGTACTATATCAGTACACTGGAGCCGGCCAGGACCGATGTGGCGGATTAATTCCCCTAAAACCGAAAGTAGTGAAATAGCCCGTGCTCTGTCCCCGACCCCCCGTTAATGGGCACTGGTTAGGCTGCATTAATGGACACTGGTGTGGCTGCATTAATTGGCACTGGTCAGGCTGCATTAATGGGCACTGGTGTAGCTATGCCCTGTCCTATGCCCAATAGTGGAATTATTTTACTTATTTTTTTTTTTTTTGCACAGTTGCGTATAGTTTATATACTGTTTTTGTGCGTATTTGCAAATTTATAGTGGGCCGGTCTGGATGAAGTCCAGTGCCAAATTTTGGTCCCAGTCCAGCCCTGAGATCTATATAGCACCAACAGTATGTACAGTGCATTACAATATAAGGCAGACAGTACAGTCACAATACATTCAATACAAGAGGGTTAGGAGGGCCCTGTTCAAAAGAGCTTTACAAACTATTTGGGAGCGACAAGTGGTACAAAAGGTACCAACTGTGAGGGAATCAGGTGCTGGAAGATATAAAAATTCAGTACTTCCTGAATTTCTAAGGAATTATGCTCGCTGGAAAAACACATGCAAGTCCCTTTTCACACCTGTGTGGTTTGTCCCACTTTGGACGTTGTGTGAAAATGGAATCCTATTATTGTCTATGGGGCCCGTTCACACCTATGCAACATGCTTCTGTGTGACTTGGAAAAGGGTAGATTATCCTTTTGATCTAGAGATGCACTGAAATTTCGGCAGCCAAAACATATCGGCCGATAATGCTGTTTTCGGAAAAATATAACGGCGCCGAAAATGCACTCGATTTTACCAAAATTTTACTGTGCTTATGGTGTGTTTTTCATAGGTCATGTGACTCAAAAACCGCAATTAAAAAAATGTAACACGGGTGCGTTATTGGAGCATTCTTGCTGCATTTTCAATGCATTTCAATGGGGAGGTGCGTTTTGGTGCATTTTTTTTTGACCAACCCCAAAGGAAGCACAATGGACCAGTGTGAAGAAATATGTAGAATTTTTAAGGGCTTGAGCTTTTCTTGCACTAAAGCCACCAAAGCTGCCGATAATAGCCAACAAATAATAATAACAACCAATAAATACATTTTCATTTAAATTCATAAAATATTTATTAAAAAGTAGCATATAATACAATTATATATAAAAAATATATATATTTTTTTTTAAAATTGCCATTTTCAGCCAAGTGCATCCTGCATTTTCGGTTTCAGCACCAAAATTTCTATTCAGTTCCCCTCTATTTGATGTATGAATGTATGTATCTATTTGATATATGCATGAAAAAAAACACATGAAAAAGCATCAAAAGCACAAAAAAGGCATTAAAATGCAGACGCACAAGTATTTATTTATTTCAAGTACTTATATAGCGCCGTCAATTTACGCAGCGCTTTACATATACATTGTACATTCACATCAGTCCCTACCCTCAAGGGTCCCTAACTCACATTCATACATGCACATACTAGGGCTGATTTAGACAGGAGCCAATTAACCTACCAGCATGTCTTTTGAGTGTGGGAGGAACATTTCCATTGGGAAAGAAAAAAAAAATGCATGTAAAATGCACTTTGCTTTGCGCTTAATTTAAAGGGGTTGTAAGCCCTCGCAATTTTCACCTTAATGCTTTCTATGCATTAAGGTGAAATACCTCCTGTGATGCACCAGCCCCCCCAGAGCCCCCCTTTTACTTACCTGAACACGATCGTTCCTGCAATGGGGACGAGCACACCCGCTCCAGCTGGTGTCTCGGGTCCTGATTGGATAGATTGACAGCAGTGGGAGCCAATGGCTCAGCTGCTATCAATCAAATTCAATGACACAGAGCCGAGTCCTGCTGTCTGTGTCAATGGATGCAGCAGCAGGACATGGGAGTGTGCCCGTGCGAGCGCCCCAAGGGACATCGCTTTTCCGACGGGGCACTCGAGAAGAGGAGGAGCCAGGAGCGCCGCTGAGGGACCCCAAAAGAGGAGGATCGGGGCCACTCTGAGCAAAACCAACTGCACAGAGGAGGTAAGTATAACATGTTTGTTTTTAAAGAAACCCCCGAATCTTTACATATCCTTTAACTGCCAGGCAATAAAAACACAAAGGCATTTTCATAACAAAGTACATTGGCATTGAATCCACTGGTGTTGATGGGTTCTAAGGACTGCTAGATACCTAGATATTACCTTGTAAAAGCAGAGCTGTGGCAGGGATCCAACAGGCTCCACCCACTACGTGGAGGCAAGACCAGTCACCCGACACAAGGACAGAGAGTAGCTGTGACTGGTCTTTATTACAGGAAGCTCCTTCATAGAGGTGAAGTCTCACACTGGATTATTGCACAGATCTGGAAGAAGTACACAAAGCACTCCAAGGTTCAAAGAAGCATTTCAGCATGTAAAAGGCCTTGGCATCAGTGTTGAAGTGATTTACAGCAGGGAAATGAAACTAGCGGAACTACAGCTGTTGCAAAACTACAAGTCCCATCATGCCTCTGCTTCTGTCATGCTTGTGGCTGTCAAAGTCTTGCAATGTGTCATGGGATTTGTAGTTCTGCAACAGCTGGAGGTCCGCTAATTGCATAACCCTGATTTACAGTATACAGTGCAGTACAAAGGGAAAGAAGCCAATGTCCCGAGTCCATTTCTTCATACAGCTGCTCCGCTCACACTTGCAGTATCAACTGCACAGCCGTTTACGACACCCAACTGGCCATCAAATGGCACTTAAAGGGTCTAGATCTCTCTCAAGGGAAAATTGTAACAGATTCTCACTACAATCACAGTCATCTGACAGGACAGCTGGGACATTTGCTGGACATGACCATTTCACCTTTGTAGCTCATAAAGTTTACAATGTATCACTTCCCAAACTTTAGGCTGGTACCTGAAACATATAGTATATAAAAATAAAGTACATCTTTGTCTTCTTGAGGCTCCATTCACACTTGTAGGACTCCAAAGTTACACCGACTTTGGAGTGCAACTTTGGATGGGTGCAACTTGCATACGACTTTGGCTTTGACCAGCGATAATGGACAACTGTTGCACACAAGTTGCATTGTATAACATTCAGGTACAACTTTCATGCAACTTCTGAGGGTTAACATTGAAGTCTATGGCCCTCAAGTTGCATGAAAATTGAACCAAAGTAGTGCATGAACTACTTTGAAGCTGCTGCAACTTTAAAGTTCCCCATATATGAATGGTTATCATTGGAAAACACGGGGAACAACTTGTCATGCAACTTTGATGTCCAAAGTTGCATGACAAGTCACACAAGTTTGAATGGAGCCTTTAGAATTGACATTGCATCACTTCCATCCAAGTATAAATAGATGCATTTAGGCTAGGTTTTCCACTATTGTGGGCCAAAAGTCATGCGAGTGCGACTTTGTGTGAAGCTTTGATCCAGCTTTACACTCTCCAGATCAAAGTTGCATCAAAAGTGAGAAAAAGTAGTGAAAGAACCTTTTTTGGAGTCGCTGCGACTTGAGTCACACCAATTTGAACGGGGACCATTGAAACACATGGATTTTGACTTGGCATGCGACTTCACGTGTCAAGTCGCACAACAACTCACAGTAGTGGAAACAGAGCCTAAAAGGAGAAGTACAGCCAAAGCTCATTCTCTTGTGGATCACAGGAGACCGGGGGCTCAAGCCCGCTGTCGGCTGACTTCACAGAGCCGGTCCAGGCTCGGGCAAGATCATGACCATATGGTCAGAATCCGGCTACAACCCTCGAATGGCACCCAGCTCAGCCTCTCAGCGAGCCTCTGAGACCCTGAGCCGGCCACTCCACAGTCCAGCGCTTCACTGAGCAAGGAGAGGGCAGAGCAGACAGCGGTGACTGACAGTCACCAGCTCTCTCTTCAGGTAACTGAGAACCGAGCTATCAGTTCTCGGTGTTAGAAATGGCAGGGGACAGATGCAGAATCGGACCAAAACTGCATCCACCTGGGCAGGTATGATTCTTAAAAAAACGACTTCTCTTTTAACCTGGAAACAGCCTCTTGAAATGCACTGTACAGCAGAGCTTACACAGGACGAGCGTAAAATTCAGCTGCAGTGCGAGAATTGCTCATGGGATGAAGGATTAGAGCGACAGATAGATGAGCTCAATGGTGTGCTGCTTCTCAACTGTCATGTCACAGATTTAGGGAAGGACAAGACATGTAAGTTTTACTTAACTACTTCAGCCCCGGAAGGATTTGCCCCCTTTCTGACCAGAGCACTTTTTGCAATTTGGCACTGTGTCGCTTTAACTGACAATTGCGCGATCGTGCGATGTTGTACCCAAATGAAATTGATGTCCTTTTTTCCCACAAATAGAGCTTTCTTTTGTTGGTATTTGATCACCTCTGCGGTTTTTATTTTTTGCACTATAAACAAAAAAAAAAAAAAGCAACAATTTTGAAAATATATACATATATATATATACATATATTATATATATACATATATATATATACATATATAAAAGTTT
>BLSH010469276.1:261859-300248 GCA_018402905.1 Glandirana rugosa
AAAAAAAAAAAAAAAAAAAAAAAAAAAAAAAAAAAGGTGTTTAACATCTTAAAAAAAAAAAAAAAAAAAAAAAAAAAAAAAAAAATCGCAATTGGCGTATATTGATTGGTTTGCACAAAAGTTGCCACAGTTATAAACCATTCATTTATAGCATTTTTACTATTTTTTTTTTAACTAGTAATGGCAGCGATCTGCAATTTTTATCGGGACTGGGGACTGCGATATTGTGGCGGCCATATCGGACATTTTTGACACTTTTTTGGGACCATTGACATTTATACAGCGATCAGATCTAAAAATAGTCACTGATTACTGTGTAAATGTCACTGGCAGGGGAGGGGTTAACCTCCCCTGCAATCAAGGGGTTAACTGTGTTCCCTGGGTGTGTTCTGTGTGGGGGATGGGCTGGCAGGAGCATGACAGATCTAACTGATCCCGATCACAGGGATCAGTAAATCACTGTCATGCTGCCTGACAGAGCGGGGAACTGCCGTGTTTACATCAGCGGTTCCCTGCTTTTCTGCTGTACCAAGCATTTGCGGGTCGCTGACGGACATCGTGTCTGCCCAACCCGCGGCTGCGCTCACGCAGAGTGTGGCGGGCCCGCAATTGCGCAGATCGCCGTTCCTGCAGTGTTATCTCATATCATTCCGGCCCAGGCCTACTCTGTCAATTACTAAACAACGCCCCTATATAATGCAGATAAGGAGAGGAGGAGATGTTCTGTAGTCCTAACACACTTCCTGTGCTAGAACCAGGACATTGCCCCTCCAT
This sequence comes from Glandirana rugosa, assembly GCA_018402905.1. NCBI lineage: Eukaryota > Metazoa > Chordata > Amphibia > Anura > Ranidae > Glandirana > Glandirana rugosa. Next base: position 262,634 of record BLSH010469276.1, read on the forward strand.
TGATGCAGTATAGTGGAGTGAGCGTTGTCAAAGAACAATGTAATGCAGTCACCACATCTAAGGATTGTCAGCTGCAATAAATGAAATGTTTGATTTTGGCATTAGATGCCTTTACCTGTCACAGGGAAAAATCAGGTCTCCTGCTGTGCTGTGTATATCATAGGACTGGATGGACAGGGAGATTAATCGTTTAGCAGGTAAAAAACTCTTTTAGTCCCCTTTCACACAGCCAGTTTGCTGTGGCCACTAGATTCCTGTGGCAAGAAACTGCAGCCAATCGCTTTTTTAGTGGTCACCACTCCAGCCGCTTCCATTACTGGCTGCGGTAGGGGGCAGTGTGGTGCTTGATTTAGCGCATCACATGGCTTTCTTTTTGTATTGTACAAACTTTATTTGAAATGTACAAAATGCATACTTCATTCACAGCAATATGCTGCATTGCTGTACATTGCTGTGTGATTCGGCACGGTTTGCTGCGATAAAATACAGCATGTCGGCATTTTATTACATCCATAAGCTGCGCTACAGGGTGAATGGGACACCTAGGAAACAATAGTTCCCTATATGTCCCTGCAGTGACAGATGTCTTACCACAACGTAAAATGCTTGTGACCGCATATAGCGTGAATTAGCCCTTAAACTCCAAACCTTTAACATACAATACATTAGCATGTTCCACTGGCGCTACAATTGGGAAACCCTTCCTCAGAAATGACATGCAACTGTCACTGTAGATGTGAAGTGGCTGCAGAAGATCAGCAGCCCCAAGATACAACAAAATATAGGGGGAAAAAAAAGGGGAAAAGATTTTTGTTAGAAAAGCCTTTTATTTCTGATACACAGCACTTTATCAAACTAAATGTCACTACTTTGTGGTGGGGCAATCCCCAGCACATAGAAGAGAAGACGAGGAGAAGAGAAGTGAAAAGAGAAGATAAAAGAAGGGGAAGGAAACCAAGTAGAAGAAAGAAGAAGTGAACAGAAGTGTGAAGAAGAAGGAGAATAAAATAAATTAAAATGAAGAGATAGAGAACAGGAGAAGTAAAAGGAGAAGAGAGAAAAACAGGAGAAGAGATAGAGGACAGGAGAAGTAAAAGGAGAAGAGATAGAGGACAGGAGAAGTAAAAGGAGAAGAGATAGAAGACAGGAGAAGTAAAAGGAGAAGAGATAGAAGACAGGAGAAGTAAAAGGAGAAGAGATAGAGGACAGGAGAAGTAAAGGAGGAGAAGAGATAGAGGACAGGAGAAGTAAAGGAGGAGAAGAGATAGAGGACAGGAGAAGTAAAGGAGGAGAAGAGATAGAGAACAGGAGAAGTAAAGGAGAAAAGATAGGAACGAGGAAGAAAAAAAGAAGGTGGCAGAGGAAAAGAAATAAAAAAGAGAATAGGAAAAAAAGAGAAAGAAAAAGAGAAAGAAAAGGAGAAGATAAGAGAAAATGAGAGAGAAGAGAAATATAAAAATTAGAGAAAGAGAAGAGGAAGAAAAGAGGAAGATAAAAGGGAAGAGAGGGGAAAGAGAGGAGGATGAGAAGATAAAAATAGAGAGAAAAAGAAATGGAAAATGAAAGGAAAGAAGTAAATGGGGGTAGAGAAGAGCACCCATGAGAAGAGAAGGATAAGAAGTAGAAGAAAAGGGAGAAGAATAAGAAGAGGCAATGAGAAGTAGTGGAGGGGAGAGGAGAGGAGCCCCGGCGGTTGCACCTCTCTGCAGTCAGCTCACGTTGCTCCGATTATCCATTAACCTGATGTGAGGCGCATTTCCTGGAGGTGGCGTCCTGCTCTGGTTTGGGATGATCAGGGAGGAGGACAGAGCCGACACCCCCCCCCCCCCCTTCTTATCAGCAATTCAGATTGCATGCAAATCCCCCGCAGGCAGCAGGCAGTGAGAACTCCCATCGCCCCCTCCTCCTCCTCCTCCTCCCGGGTGGGTTTGTCTTCTCCCCGGACTCGGTGCAGAGGGTCTCCTCCTCGCTGTAGATTCGTCTCCTCGTCCTCTGGATGCGCTGTCCTTGCTGTGGCCATGCGGAGAAGGTGGAGGAGCATGCAGCCTCTGTGCACTTTAGCGGCTCTGCTGGCCGTGTGTGTGGGGACGGTCCGGGGACTTTGTCCGGAGAGAGAGCTGGAGAGGAGGGAGGAACAGGCGAACATCGTACTCACCGGGACGGTGGAGGAGATACTCAACGTGGACCCGGTACACCACACCTACTCGTGTAAGGTAAGCGGGAGAGGGGGCGGGGCCTCAAACTTCACCAACTACCCGGATAGAGCCTTCAATGTGCGGCACCGGTACTGCCGGTCAATGCCTGGGGCACCGTGATTGCGGGTCACTTATCAATGCCTGGGGCACCGGTACTGCCGGTCAATGCCTGGGGCACCGTGATTGCGGGTCACTTATCAATGCCTGGGGCACCGTGATTGCTGATCAGTGATCAATGCCTGCGGCACCGGCACTGTTGATTACTGATCAGTGTTTGGGGCACTGCCACTGCTGGTCACTGATCAATTCTTGGGGGCATCGGTACTGCTGATCATTTCTTGGGGCCATCGGTACTGCTGATCAATTCTTGGGGGCATCAGTACTGCTGATCATTCCTTGGGGGCATCAGTACTGCTGATCATTCCTTGGGGGCATCGGTACTGCTGATCAATTCTTGGGGGCATCAGTACTGCTGATCATTTCTTGGGGGCATCAGTACTGCTGATCATTTCTTGGGGGCATCAGTACTGCTGATCATTTCTTGGGGGCATCAGTACTGCTGATCATTTCTTGGGGGCATCAGTACTGCTGATCAATTCTTGGGGGCATCGGTACTGCTGATCAATTCTTGGGGGCATCGGTACTGCTGATCATTTCTTGGGGGCATCGGTACTGCTGATCATTTCTTGGGGGCATCGGTACTGCTGATCATTTCTTGGGGGCATCGGTACTGCTGATCATTTCTTGGGGGCATCGGTACCGCTGATCATTTCTTGGGGGCATCGGTACCGCTGATCATTTCTTGGGGGCATCGGTACTGCTGATCATTTCTTGGGGGCATCGGTACTGCTGATCATTTCTTGGGGGCATCGGTACTGCTGATCAATTCTTGGGGGCACCAGTACTGCTGGTCACTGATTAATGCTTGGGGCATCGGTATTGCTGATCAGTGATCAATGCCTGCAGCATCGGCACTGTTGATTACTGATCAGTGTTTGGGGCACTGCCACTGCTGGTCACTGATCAATGCTTGGGGAACCTGTACTGCTGGTCACTGATCAATGCTTGGAGCACCGGTATTGCTGATCAGTGATCAATGCTTGGGGCATTGGTATTGCTGGTCACTGATCAGTGCTTGGGGCACTGGCACTGCCAGTCAACGATCAATGTGCAGGCACTGATATTGCTGGTTACTGATCAATGCTTGGGGCATCGGTACTGCTGGTCACTGATCAATGCTTGGGGCAAGGGTACTGCTAGTCACTGATCAATGCTTGGGGCAAGGGTACTGCTGGTCACTGATCAATGCATGGGGCAAGGGTACTGCTGGTCACTGATCAATGCATGGGGCAAGGGTACTGCTGGTCACTGATCAATGCATGGGGCAATAGTACTGCTGGTCACTGATCAATGCATGGGGCAATAGTACTGCTGGTCACTGATCAATGCATGGGGCAATAGTACTGCTGGTCACTGATCAATGCTTGGTGCAAGGGTACTGCTGGTCACTGATCAATGCATGGGGCAGGGGTACTGCTGGTCACTGATCAATGCATGGGGCAGGGGTACTGCTGGTCACTGATCAATGCATGGGGCAGGGGTACTGCTGGTCACTGATCAATGCTTGGGGTGGGGGTACTGCTGGTCACTCATCAATGCTTGGAGCACCAGTATTGCTGATCAGTGATTAATGCTTGGGGCACTGGCACTGCCAGTCAATGATCAATGTGCAGGCACTGGTACTGCTGGTCACTGATCAATGCTTGGGGCACTGGCACTGCCAGTCAATGATAAATGGGCGGGATCTGGTACTGCTGGTTACTGATCAATGCATGTGGCACCGGTACTGCTGATCAGTGAATATAATGCTTGGAGTACCGGTACGGTGCTGCTGATCAGTGATCAATGTGGAACTGATACTATTGATCATTGATCAATGCTGATAGTACTGATGATCGATGCTGCAGGCACTGGTACTGGAGATCTAAAATCAGTGCTTCAGTGACTATTAGTGCTGATTAGTGATCAATGTGAGATCACTGCAGAAAGCACTGGTATTACTGATCAGTGATTAAAGGGCGGCCACTGGCACTATTGATCAATGCTTTGGGCACAGGTATTGGCAGTCAAAATCAATGTGCACCACCGGAACCACTCATCAGTGATCGGTGCTGATGATCTAAAATCAGGGCTGCAGGCACAATTATTGCTGATCATTGATCAATCTGAGATCAGTGCTGAGGGCACTGGCATTGCTGGTCTGCAGTCAGTGCTGCAGCTCTCTCTGGCCACCAGGGTCACCCAGGGCCGGTGTTGGTTTCCAGGGACAGTCTCAGCAGGATCTGGTCCTGGAAAAATACTTTGAGGTTTTTGGGTTCAACTTGTTTTGCACTCGGAGTATTAAGTTTACCGTGCCACATTAAGCAAATCTAGACACATTCACCCGACCATTCGCCACGCACATTTATGATTTATAAAACCTAAGCTTCAAAAAGTGGATTCTGAGCATTGCAAATGAGGAATTTTAAGGTGAAAATCGAAATCAGCATGGAGTCAGATGGCAGATGAATTTGGGGGGGTTGGGGAATGTGGGTAAATCCTTGATAAAAATCTACAAATTATCCTCTCTGATCTGAATGTCCAAGGGTGGCATGTGTCCCGGGGTGGTAACATTCGCCATTCATCAATGTAGTGATTCTTACTGAGACTTGAATTTGCCATTGGAGAATGTGAAATATAGGGGTGCAGCGAATGCGACCCCAAAGAAATAATGCAGCCAGCGAATTATCAGATTATAAATGTGCCCCTTAGATATTGCTCTCTGTTTGTGTTGTCTTTAGAGTTTGGGTATTTATAAATATATAAATCTGGAATGTGTGTATAATAATGAGGTGTAGTATGGAGGGCGCTTGTAGTCCTTGCTCCCAGGACTGTATTGTAAGCACAGAGAGCAGAGGCGTAACTAGAACCTTCAGGGCCCCGGTGCAAGAAATTATGAAGGGCCCCCTGACCCCTGGCCAGGGCCCTTCCCTCTTCCCACTGATCCTGGGGCCCATTACTCCTATCGTGGGTCCCTTTATTACGGTACTGCAGTGGGGCCCTTTCACAAGTTCTGCAGCAGGCCCCAGGAGGGCCAGGGAAGCACACAGGGGCCCTGGGAACAACAGAAGACAAGTAAACTGGATAGAGGAAAATGGAGGAGATTGGGTCCTCTAAATGCCACCCCCGGCATCCCTCCTATCTAGGTGTACAAGGGAGGCACATGGGCCCCCTGGACCATGGGGCCCGGTTGCAATTGCAACCCCTGCAACCCCTATCGTTACGCCCCTGACAGAGAGAATGAGTCCCTGGGAATAGTTGTCAGCTCTGCTCACGTCATTGTGTATTTGCACCGTTACTAGCCATAGACATCAGATGTACGTCCTCTGATATGGACCTGATTGTTCAGGCATCTGCATACTGATGGTGCAGGAACCACCACAGCCGGTGGCCTTGGCCTCAGAGAAAAATTGATCAGACGCGCTTGAATATTCCAGATGGCCGTGGTCGTTTCAAAGATATGAATCTTAATGTTTATGTGAAAGTTATGCAGTGCGGAATATTTGGCATTGGTAGCGCATACAAATCAGATAAAAAATCAGGGACACCCGACCAGTCCTTTTTATTGTGATTTCATCCATTAGTGGCAGTTGGTCATCGCTGTCCAATGCTATCGGCCAATTCTGTCTGCGATGCTTATGGAGCAGGCGAAATCTTTAATTCAGTCTTTTTAGAATAAAGCATCGATTGCTATCTTGTGGCTGTGGTATCTTTACCCTGTGTGTTCATTTAATGATCCTTTTGTAGGATTTTACAGAAAAGTTGGAAGAGTCGGACGGTTTGCCGTAGAACTGACTTGTTGCCTTCCTTGTCATCATAATTTAGTACCCGCTGCAGTGATACTGCATGGAAATGCTGCCAACCCAACCATGTCAACTCTCCCAGCCTGCCTGCTCATTAGATTTTATGTGTAGCACATCACCCAATCAATGCACCAAGGGGTCCTTCCTTGTTTGCATGCCGTGATCTGGCATGAAGGGGTTAAAGTACATGTAACTCCTAACTGACATTTTATTTTGCTAATGCACTGGGTACTGTAAACAATTGGTATTTTTTTCTTTTAATAAAAAGTACTTGGTTTTCCTTGTTTTCTTTCTTTGTGGCATTTCAGTGCTACAGATCTCCTGCAGCTCATTTGCAGCCACTTCATGTATTCATAAACCCCAGTGATGGCTGCATGGCATTCCTAAAGGTGGCTTTCCTGATGGTGACAACAGTGCGTAATGTGTTCATGAGGCAACTTCTAGTTCCCCTAAGAAACCTGTGTGATAGAATAAAGCTGGGTATGTATGCCCTGTGAGTTTGTCTTTTCATTCAGCCAGTGGACTGAATAAAAATATTCACAGATTCGGGCATCCACACAAGTGATGAAGGGATCTCCCCCGCTGCGCTGTTGTATTCTGACAGCAGGGAGCCCCCCACTTCCCAATTTAAAGAGGAGCTCCAGTCTTAAAAAAATACAATAAAATAAAAGTCAGCAGCTACAAATACTGTAGCTGCTGACTTTTATTATAAAGACACTTACCTGTCTAGGGATCCCACGATGCGCACCAAGCATTGCTTTACCTCTCCACAACTGGGAGCGCTTTATAGGCCCCTTTCACACTTGTGCGACTTGTCCTGTGACTTGGGACTGCAAAGTCGCATGACAAGTCGTACCCCATGATTTCCAGTGAGTAACATTCATATCTGTGCGACTCCAAGTTGCACCGACTTTAAAGTACTCCCTGCACTACTTTGGTCTGACTTTGATGCGACTTGAGGTTCATAGGCCTCAGGGTTACATAGGCATTGCTTCAAGTTGCATCAAAATCGTGACAAAAAATTGCAACATAATCGCGGTAAAATTGCACAACTTTCAAGTCGCACAAGTGTGAAAGGGGCCATACAGAGCATATTAACACATGCCTGCTGGTGTGAATAGGCCCTAATAGGAAATGATGTTTTATCGGCTCTTGGAGTTTAATCATGCTTCTCCGAGAGACACACGGGGGTAATTCTTTAAAGCACTGTAACAGCAGAAGTTGGTGGTGTTGGCACGCCATGACACACAGACCAGTCGCTCTGTGTCTGCTACTCCTCTCTGTCAATCCCTCCAATGGCTTCCACTCACCCAACAAATTAAATTCAAAATACTAACAACTACTTACAAAGCCATCCACAACTCTGCCCCCAGCTACATCACTAACCTGGTCTCAAAATACCAACCAAATCGTCCTCTTCGTGCTCTCTAGCTCCCTCATCACCTCCTTCTATGCACGCCTCCAGGACTTTTCCAGAGCCTCTCCAATCCTATGGAACTCCTTACCCCAATCTGTCAGATTATCTCCTACTCCTACTGTATTTTTATTTTCTCCATCTGATCATCCCCCACAGTTATTACCTTTTGTTCCACTTGACCCTCCCTTCTAGATTTTAAGCTCTAATGAGCAGGGCCCCCTGATTCGTCCTGTATTGATTTGTATTGTATTGAGTTGTAATGTAACTGTACTACTACTGTCTGCCCCCATGTTGTAAAGCGCTGCGCAAACTGTTGGCGCTTTATAAATCCTGTATAATAATAAAAATAGATGGCATCTCACAGTATTTTGGCCATCATTCTCTGCATGATGCAGACACAACAGCACAGCATAGCATTTTGCGAAGTTCATTCAGTGAGCCCCATTCACACGAGCGTTTTTAGCCAATTTCTAAGCTTGTATTTGCACCTTCTTTCATGTGTTTTTTTAAGGTATTTTCAGGCTTAAATGTTTTTTCTTCAGCCATTAGAAAATATACTAGGAGGAGGTGAGGGTTTTTAGATAGTAAATTGTGTGAAAAACACATTACATGTTTTCGGGAGCTCCCTTGAAATTCTTTTGGGGCCAAGCTCATGTAGTTTTTCTTTTTTTTTTTTTTTTTTGCAAATGTTTTATTTATATAAAGTAAGGTTCCAACAAAACAATAGCGTCTCACTAAAGAAAAAAAAATCCTACAAGAATAAGATGTCCGGGCATTTATAGAGGACAAAGAGTGCAAAAGTGCCAAACGAATACCATAGACATAAATGACGCTCGTGTTTTGTGAGTGACAAAGTGAGATGATGCTCAGGTTTGCACAATGGGAATCTTCTTGTTGAGTGTTAAAGTTCTTCTGGAAAACACTCAGGTGTGAATGGGGGGCTGAATGAGGTACTACGTTTTTTATTGCTGATCACTGAACAAGCCCAATATTTCACTGAACAAGCCCAATATTTCACTGAACGAGGAACTTCGATAGTTTCTGGAAAAAGTTAAGCCAGCAGCTACAAATATTGCAGCTGCTGACTTATAATAAACTGACACTTACCTGTCCAGAAGTTCAGCCCTGTGTTCACCCAGGCCGATTCTTCACCAGTCTTCAGGTCCCCAACATCGCCATCTTGGATGTGGGAATCCAGCTGTGACTTCCTGGTGTTTCACAGCCAGTTCCCCGCTGCGCATGCACTTTCTGAATGGACCAACAGTTTCCTGGGACATAAGACGTGTTCTAGGAGGTTGGGGATGGGAGGGGGAGCCAAACTTCTGCTCGGATCGTCTAGACCAGGCTTTTTCAACCAGGGTGCCTTGAGGTTTCTCCAGGGGTGCCTTGAGGTTTCTTCAGGGGTGCCTTGAGGCTTCTTCAGGGGTGCCTTGAGGCTTCTTCAGGGGTGCCTTGAGGCTTCTTCAGGGATGCCTATAGGCTTCTTCAGGGATGCCTATAGGCTTCTTCAGGGATGCCTATAGGCTTCTTTAGGGGTGCCTTGAGGCTTCTTTAGGGGTGCCTTGAGGCTTCTTTAGGGGTGCCTTGAGGCTTCTTTAGGGGTGCCTTTAGGCTTCTTCAGGGGTGCCTTTAGGCTTCTTCAGGGGTGCCTTTAGGCTTCTTCAGGGGTGCCTTGAGGCTTCTTCAGGGATGCCTTGGAAAAATGCATAAAAAAAATGATCAAAAAATTGTAGAGCCAGCAGATGGATCAAGCCTGCCTTTTTTAGTGACACAAAGCCACAGGTTTTCATTATGCACCATTGACTTTCTAGCCACTGCCATCCTAACAGCCAATGACATCATCAGTTGATAAGGAGGATGTCTGTTGCCTCCACAGCATCCTTGTTTGACCCTCCTGTGCCCCTCTCCCTCAGCACTGGGGCCACATTAGCTGACTGATGGAGAAAAACTGAGGGAGAAGAGAAACACAGGAATACTAGTCAGTACTAGAATTCAAAAGTGTATTTGCTTTGGAAGAATAAATCACCTCTAACGTTGAGTGTCTTACGTGTGGATGTTGCTGCATTATGTAAAGCTATTAGAATAGTTTTTTACATTTTAGATTGGGGTTCCGAGACTATCCATAATTTTAAAGGGTGCCTTGACTGAAAAAAGGTTGAGAAACCCTGATCTAGACAAGCAGAGCGGAAGAGGGAGCAGGTACCCCCCAAAGAAATGTTCACTATAAGGCCTCTTGCACACTGTACTGATGTTTGAGCATCTGCTTTTTTGGATGCAATTTCAGGCATTTGTTTTGCGCATTTGCATGCATAATATATTCCTGGGGAAAATGCATTAATATTTATGCTTATATGCACATATTTGCACGCATTTGCACGTTTTTGCAAGTACTGATGCAAAATACTGATGCAGATTTTTCTTTTAGTTTTTGCTTATATACACAGCGCTTATCTGTGTGCCTGTGTGTACAGGCACATTGTAAACAGTGGGCTGCATTTTAGATAAATATAATAAAAACGCTGTATTGAGCTTTTTCAAGCTGCAGCGTGCAAGAGGCTTAATAAGAATGGGGGGGGGGGGGGAACAGACATTCTAACATCCCAGCCATACCCCATTTCAATCCTTTGTGAGCGCAATAAGCTCTCCAGGCACTTAAAAGCGTCGCGGACATGTGTTTTCTGTTGTGATGCTCCAGAGAAGCGTATAATTTTTGATATTTTTAGATGGTATAAAAGTGCAGCATTTGTGTCTGTCAGATCTTTGCAGCACGCAGTCTGTTATTAAGGTTACAGAACTACACAGAGAAGTGCCCATTTTGTAAATATACCTATAGGAAAAGCTCTGCATTTCCAGCACTTGGATTAAAGTTACTTTTTTTTTTTCCTCCTCTGAGAGGGTTGAAGGCTCCAATTCTTCATCAGCGCTCAGCTCCAGCGAGATTACAGTGGACTTAACCCATTGTAGCAGAGAAGGAATGTGTCTGTGCATGTTTGCCATTTTGCAGATTTTTGCAATGGGAAAGATTTATGGCTTCGCTAACAAGTTTCTTCATGTCTCTAATGTGGTACAAATCAATAGGAAATCTCAAGGGATTTAATGGCCGCCAAGTTTTCTAATGAGTCTCAGGCTAGGGAACAAATTAGGCCAGAATTAGGGGGTTTTGGCTGTCATCAGAGAAGCAAAGGCGTTAGCTTCAGCAACCTTTGATGAAGGATCTGTGGTATATTGTATCCTATTACTGATGTGCATTGCCTCCCAGCCCCCTATCATGGACTCCTGCCGGCTTGGATTACTTTTAGAACACTGATTCCCCCCCACCCCCCCCCCCCATCCCACTCCTGTAATCACCGACGTGTTTGATGTGGCGATACACCTGCTGAAATGCCTTCCTTTAGGCCTCATTCACACGAGCAACATGCACCCCCCCAACCCAGTCTAAGGCCTCATGCACACTGCTGCTTCTAACCGGACGTTTAGAGGCATTTGGGCATTTTTTCCCAGCTGCCCCTGAACTCATCTAATGTTCTCTTATCAGTACATATACACAGGGTAGTTTAAAGCGGAGTTCCACCCAAAAGTGGAACTTCCGCTTTAGGGGAAGGTGACCCCCCCCCCCGACATGTCTATTGGCATGTAATTTTTTTGGGGGGGGTCCACTTCCTCTCCTGGTGTCATGGAACCAGAAGGAAGTTCACCTTCCTCCCCCTCCCTCTCGGCGATCTTCTAAGACACGTCACAGGTCCCAGAAGATATGCTGGCCATTCACAGCGCGCCATGCGCAGTGCACACCAACTTTGAAGCCAAAGCTGGGTGCCCACACTTGTGATGCCGGTGCCACCGAAGGGAGGGGGAGAAGAGCGATGCCGCGGGCAGCTGCATGGCTTGACCCTGGGACAAGGTGAGTGTCTGATTATTAAAAGTCAGCAGCTACACTTTTTGTAGCTGCTGACTTTTAATACAGTGGAACACCGCTTTAAGGTCGTTTCCAGGCAGTTGAGTTTAGAAGCAGTTCTTGGAAAGCAAAAAAAATGCGTTCCAGACGGATGTTCAGAGGCATTTGAAACGTCAAATGCCTGTAACAGCTTGTAAACACGCCTAAATGCGGTCACTCATGTCTAGGAGCGTTTAGTTTACAGGCATTTCCATTAAAAAAAAAAATGCTCCTAGATGCGAACGCGGCTAAACACAGCATGCAAAACATGGCAAAACTGACTTTTTTAGACGTCAGTTTCTAGCTGTCAAGATTACACTTTCAGGGGAGGTTGAGAAGCGTCCCGTGTACATGAAGACCTTAATCGTACCCTACATCTCCCCAATGTATACTCCTCTCTCTCTCTGTGGCAGTGATGGCCTCCTGTGGTATTTGAGAAGGAAGAGATGTGACCGCACATAGGTGGAACTTGAAATGTAAAACGATTTATTTGTAATCCATACGTAATAAGGTTACAGAGGAGTGCAGACACATACAGCAGACGGGCAAAGATTGACGCGTTTCATGAACTACATGTTCGCTTAGTCATAATCAGACTAACCGCTTCAACAGTCATTAAATAACAAAATCACATGTGTAGATGCTTATCTGTCTGGTGATGCTAATTAACCCTCCATCCCTAGACACTCCCAGAAGAACCTGGATCATGCTAGGGACATATTAACCACTTGCCGACCGCAGTCTGACAGCGACAAAGTGTCGCGTCGCTGGAGGGGGGGGCGGAGAGCAGGTAGGGCGGATTCGATCGCCGCTGGCTACCCGCGATGGCCCCCCCACAGTGAGAGAGCAGAGGTGGGGGGACCCCCCCCACAGTGAGAGAGCAGAGGTCCGTGAATGTAAACACGGATCTCCGTTCTCATAGAGGGGGAAGGGCAATGATCACAAAATGTTTTTTTATTTATATATTTTTTTTTTTGGATTTTTATTTTAGCAAAAAGTAAGAAATTCGTTTTTTTTTTTTTTGCAAAATTGTCGCTATTCTTTTGTTTATAGCAGCAATCAGAAATGACGCAGAGGGGATCAAATACCACCAAAAGAAAGCTCTATTTGTGGGGAAAAAAGGACGCAAATTTAGTTTGGGTACAACGTCGCACGACTGTGCAATTGTCAGTTAAAACGACGCAGTGCCGAATCGCAAAAAGTGCTCTGGTCCTAATGTGGTTAAAAAACATTTTGTGTGTAAAAAAGAAAAGGAACAATCTGAGACCATGATAGTAGCAAATCCTGCTAACATACAGGTATTAAGTGAGCAAAACGTAGCAAAGAGGGATACACCGATCACATGTAGGCACTAACAAAGATTCCCAATATATAGTAAAAAATGCATAGATCCATTGTACTATACCTGTAGTGAACGTTTTAACACAATAACTTGGGAAGAAACAGGAGGAAAAAACGTTTTTGCTCCTGTTTCTTGAGCGGCTCATTCCCTTTTTCCTGTTCTCCTGTGGTATTTGAACCTTCAGTGCAGAGATTTTCTGAATCACCGTCTGCTCAGTAACTCCGCGTAGACTTGAATAGGGCAAAACTCCCAATGTCTATATCAGCCATTCTCAACCATTCCTCTAGATATTGCTAGGGGTTCTTTGAGCTGTGGTTTATTGACCTCCCATTTCTTGGTGCCTGCATAGTTCTAGGGCCAATGCCACTTGGTAGAGCCAGCTGCATGACACCCTGGCTCTTTTTAGTTGCCTGAAAGGGTGGCATTCTGACCACCACTGTAAGGACACTTTTTCATATGGGCCTACCACCCTCAGAAAAATTATCTGTGGTGGCGAGCCTGCTGCATTCTGGATATACTTTTTTTTTTTCTTTTCTTTAATCCCTAGGGGGATTTTATATAATAGATACACTATATTGTCAAAAGTATTGGGATACCTACCTTTACACATGAACTTTAAAGAGGAAGTAAATCCTGATGTATTCCCCTGAAAAGTAGATTCATAATGGATTCAGCTCTTCCTTCCTGGAAGAGCTGAAGCTGTTATAGCTGCAAATGGTGGGCCAACTTAATATTGAACCCTACGGACTAAGACTGGGATACCATTAGTTCATGTGCATGTAAAGCCAGGCGTCCCAATACTTTTGGCAGTACAGTGTGTGATGCATTCTTCCTGCTGTCCACCAATGTAAGATCCCCAATGAACCAGGTTTAGCAAGAGTTCCCCAAGACCTGAAAATTATTTCAAAGTTTATTCTTGGACAAAAAGGTTAAGTAAGGAAGGTCTATACTGTACACATGTGGCTTCTTTCAAGTCTATCAGCTTGGTGTAAAATATTGTCTATTTCATTGTTCTCACTGATCCACAAGATGAGCAATCTGATCCTAATGATTTCTCTATGGAAGCATACATTTATTTTCTTTACTTTGCACATCAACTTTGCCCTCATGTATTGCATTTTACTTGTGATCTTTGAATGACTTCAGGCATCCTTATATTTTACTCTTGGGGGCTTATTCAAAAACATTGCAAAGAGCCAAGCACAGAATCAAATAGTCCAAAGTAGCTAGTAAGAATTCACTTTGCCGAAGCTAGATCAGCAAAGATGGATTCTGATTGTTGGCTGTCAAAATTACACTGTACTTTTTGAGCCATTTTACCTTAAAGTGAAACTTCCGCTAAAAGGGAAGATGACCCCCTGTCATGCCACAATTGGCATATCATATTTTGGGAAGGGGGGGGGCCTTGTTTTCACAGGGCCCCAAGTCCCACTTCCTCCCCTGGCGGTGCGGAGCTGGAAGGAAATTCATCCCCCTCGGTGATCTTCTGGTTCAAGTCACAGGTCCCAGAAAACACGTCGGCCATTCGCAACAATACTCGTGCATGCGCAGTGCGCACCCGGCTTTGAACACACTTATGATGCTGGTGCCGTATGGAGGATGGGAAGAAGAGTGACGCTGCGGGCAGCTGCATTGCTGGAGCCTGGGACAGGTGAGTGTCCGATTTATTAAAAGTCAGCAGCTACACTTTTTGTAGCTGCCAACTTTTAATAGGGTGGAACTCCGCTTTAATGATCTAAACTTAAACTGAAGTAAACTGCATCAGAGCACCACAAACAAGAAACGCTGTTTAATTCATTTTTAATATTCAAAGCAAAATCACCCATACATTCTTGTTTCCATGCCCATTTTTGCTGAGAAATCACTTTGAAAAACACCCCCTAGCATTTCTGGCTCTGGCCATCTTGAGTAAAGAGGATCTGGAGGTATAGATGGGTGTCAGAAAACTGGTACAGTCCTAATCCATAAAATACAAAAATATATATAGTTTTGTGATGCCGGAGCATGACACAAATACCCCTCACGGATTTTGCAGGACAGAACAAGTGTTAAGAAGTACAAAAAGTATTTATTATACAAAAAGATACATATAGGTGCAGAATATACAAATGCAAAAATATACATGAATATATAAAAGCATAATTGCCCCCATTCCCCTTTCACAATATAAATTTAGAGAGCCCCCCCCCCCAACACTGCTAGGCGCTTAATTCCATTTTATTGGAAAAGCTTGCACATTCCGAGTGAAGCAGAGTGGAGTGGATGAGGAAGGTGGGAGAGATCATGGATGCAGAAGAGTGGCTTGCCACCTGTAGAGGTACTCGGAAGAGATTCAACTCCACCTGGGCTTCTTGTAACGATCATATTTCAGAGACGCCCGCAGTGTCTTCTAGCTTAGATATGGCCTTGTTCGCTTTAGCTGATCCTAAATTTAAGCAGTTGGTCATGGCGAACCAGAACCCCCTAGGCGATAACCCTCGGCCTGTTGGGTCTATCCAGTTATTGGACCAGGGGTGAACATAGCAAATGTATAGTTCTCTTTGTACACACAGCAAATGGAATTTGACTTACATCCAGTCATCAGCGTCGCTAGGTTTACAATTACGCTGTGAGTTCAGTGTTGGCAAAATGTTATTTGCTGTTAGCAGGGCCCTCATTCTCCCCTCTTGGCGCGAGGGGAGAGTCCAGGGCACAGGGGAACCTTTTTATTTTGGTACTAAAGGATTTTTTGATATAGCCCGCTGGTAACATAGTTGTCTTTTAGACATGCTGACAATGATGACTACTTTGTCCCTTCTTTCCATGTTTTTATTTGCCTTCTTGGCTTATACGTGTTCTGTAAGACACTTTATAACACTTTAAAATAAAGATTATCTTAAAAAAAAAAAAAAGCATAATTGCATATACCCAACATAAACATACTGGATACCGAGCAGTGTATACCCCTTGGCATAGAAGCGGGGTTCACCGCTGACTGTTCCAGACATAGACACCTGACATATTTCGGACCTCCCAGGGTCCTTCTTTTGAGGTTTAAGTCAGTTGGGTGTTAGTTTCTAGAATATTAAAAAATGTTCAATTAATGACAGCTCTATAGTTTATCACATTTACAAATAACTGAGTGTTCCAGTTTTTACAGCAATAATTTGTAGAGAAGAACATACTTCCAAAAAACGATATACAAATTTACATTCAATCTATCAGCCCAGGATCTCCCATAATGGGATGGATGGATGGATACCAAACGATCACAGCAGGGCTCATGTGGAGAAATGCAGCTTAGGTTCACACTACCATTTAAAGCGGAGTTCCGCCGTATTAAAAGTCAGTAGCTACTAAAAGTGTAGCTGCTGACTTTTAATATTCGGACACATACCTGTCCCAGGCTCCAGCGATGCACCCGGCTCTGGCCTCAAAGCTGGGCGAGCGCTGCGCTCTGTGAATGGCCAGCGTATCTTCTGGGACCTGTGACGTGTCCTAAAAGATCGGCGAGAGGGAGGGATGAGGTGAACTCTAGGAGAGGAAGTGGACCTGGGACCCCCCCCCCAAAACAATGACATGCCAATTCTGGCATGTCAGGGGATCACCTTCCCTTTAAAGCGCAAGTTCCACTTTTGGGTGGAACTCGGCTTTAAGTTGAATGGGCTAATGCCAGAAATGCAGGGAGAATGTCCCTGCAGCATTTCAGAAATGGCAGTCCACAATGGAAACACAAGTGAGGTGCGTTTCCCAGTGCGGGAGTGATTTCCAGTGCGTGCCATTAGGATTAATAGTACCCACACGCATCCACTGCATTTCATTGTTCGGGTGGTTGTGGCTGCAGGAATGGGACCCGCAGCAGGAACCACCCGCACAAGTGTGAACCTAGGCTTAATAAGAGCCTAGTTGCCAACAAATCCAGGGTACATTAGTGTATATAGTGTGTATACAGTATTGGCATTAGTATGATTTTCTTTTGAAATAATCTAAATGTATTGACAGGTGCATTTGAGCTGCAGTTGATCAGCTTCTGATCTGTATTGGGCTTCAAGGGGATGTTGCATTCCCATAGACTTGTATAGGAATGCAAAACGCCCTTGAAGCAAAAAGAAACTCTGTCACAGGCCCTTATTGTGACTTGCATTTTCCATGGGTTAACGTTGGACCTATCTTCCCTTTACCTTACTATTGGTCAGTGAGGCCATCAGTCATAATTATTAGATAATAGTGGGCCACAGAAAGGGGCATACTGAGCTCAACTTCAGAAAGTTTGGCTACCACTCCTTCTGATCTTTAAAGGTATGCTTAGGCCTCATACACACGGGCGTATATAAAATAATAAACAAAACGTCGGGCCCGACGTCAAGGAAAAAAAGTAGACGTTTTTCGGCGTTATGCATTGGCGTTTTTGAGCGCTAGTGAGCGTCGGCGTCAATAGACTTTTTTTTAAAAAAATCATTCCTCTGCTATTTTTCAACCTAAAAACGTCGGCGTCAAAAAACGCCAGAAAACGCCGCTACAATATTAGGTGGCGTTTGTTGGCGTCTCGTGGCGTTTTGCGGCGCTTTTTGACGTCGATGCAGCCAAGGAACGCGCTGGTCGTGGGTTCTCTGATACGCCGACGCCATCTATAGCTCAAAAACGCCGACGTTTTTTATGTGGCCATTGACTAACATGGGGAGCAGAAAAAAACGTCAGTAGACGCTGGCGTCAAAAAACGCCCGTGTGTATGAGGCCTTAGGCGCCTCTATATGCCTCCTATGCAATAATAAAAGCAATTAAATATGCTTTGCATGACTACAGGTATACTTTTATTTCCCTTTTATGTAATGGCATCACAACTCGCCAGTTATTAAGATTTGATTAATAGATTTTCTGATTGCAGTGCCCACCTCATCTATCCCTAGTAACCTCATGCTGATTCTAATACATGATGTATAACAAGGTTTCTCTTATTTTTATACAGTTGTAACAATATACCCAACAGTTGATAATTAACTGCACAAATATATCACTTTATTGGTTCATTGATGCAACAGTCAGCACATTGCATTATATATTGTGTTGGGGTGGTTAACATAGAGCAGATAATTAGCCTTCCAGAGTTAGGAGAGTAGATGTGGAAGAAAACTGTGAGTATGGATCGTGATAAATTCAACCCTGGTTAAAGGTTAATAGACTGAATAAAACAGATTGCCTCCATGGTAATTGTGCCCATAGGTAATGTCTCTACTATGTTATTTATCGGGGGTCTTGTCCTTTATGGTTTATTTATGAAGGTGTCAGTTGTTGGTGCTGTGAATTACACCAACACTATCTGTAAATCCTACTAATGTTTAGGCTTTCTTGTATAGTAAAAGACCTTGAGAGCTTAGTGTATCATAAAGCTTAGCTTTAACCTGTAATTCATATAAGAGGCTGCTATGTACTGATAAGCGCAGGGGAAGATACTGGTGCTGCTTGTATCAATAATGGCACCCTAGTATGACCATAGACAACGTAAAACCTCATTTTTCTAATGCATTTTAGAAGTAAAAAATAGCAGTGATCCTCCTGAGAAAATGAAGAAGCGGACTGCTCCACAAAACACGTCAAAATGAAAATTGTCGGAAGCCGTTTTTTATTTTATTTTATTTTTTTTTTCAACTTGATGACAATATGGTAACATGTAATATCTATGAAAAAAGTGCTTTGTGGTTCTCTGCACTGGAAAAAGGGTACAGGTGTGTAACGTGTGTTCAAGATGAATGCACCACGCCATTGTCAATCCGGCTGCTGACCTGTGCTGTAGCAGCTCTTTTGTATGCAACCTCTTTATTTGTAAATATAAAATTGCAAAGATACTTAGTAAGACTTCCAGAAATGTACAATGTTTCTTTGAAGAACAATTCTGCTCTGCTGCCCCTCCTGTTCAGTTCCATAGTGATTCTTCAGCAAGGATTCACTCCACCTGTAACATTTCTTATGGTGCTTGGATGTCTGGTAATGATTCCAGCAATCCACAATCTTTCTTTTTAAAGAGCAATTCCAGGCAACAGTTGAAATCAATCAGTGAGCTACTAATGCTTTTCAGCACATTGCAGCTGTGCTAAAATCCAAGACGTTAACTTTATTTAACCAAGTAGAATAATTCTCAGCTCTTCTCCATCATTGCAACATCTGCAAGCTCCCTTGCTGGTGCCGACATCTTTATTTGGATTTCTTCCAGGTTTAGAATCTGTAGCCGTTTTTTTATTGGCTATGCCAGGATGGTGTTTCCTCTGCATACGTGGGAGTTTATTCTTCTCAGCAGATGCTGAAAGTTTACACTGAGCTGTGCATGCGCACCTAATGTACATTATCAAGAGGATTGCAACCAGGTAGGTAAGAATCCTTTACTGCAGAAGAGACAGTTTTGGGAATTCAAAAATAGTGTCTACAAAACCCGTGGAAATGGGTACATGAATATGGGGCAAGCTCCAACATTTGTTGTCCTGAAGCTCAGCTCCCTTGGAATGCGCAACAGCGCAGTGACCAAGGAGCTGTGTGGGCACAGCCTAATGGGGATTGAGACACACTAGATCCCCACCAGGTCCACCCCCCTTGGGATTCACTATTAGGTGGATCCATAGACAGCTTGTTATTGGGTACAGAATCTGCATACTGCCCACTTTCACAAAAAGGAGAGAGCTGACCTAATCAGGAATTAGTTCCTCAGCTTCCCCATCAGGCTGCACCTATTGGTGTTGCCATTGGTAGGAGCCTTGTGGATGTGACACTGGCAGCATCCTTGACAACCAGTAACAGGTGGGGTGGGGGTAGTGGTGGCAAACTTGCCACCTTGCTACACAGCTTGCAAAGACAGACCTTCTGCCTGTCTCTGTATACCAAGTTACAGTTGGTCTTAAAGAAGGTTTTAACTTTCTCCCAAAACGGTTACATTCAAGGCATGCTGTGAATGATAACTGTCACAGCTGCTTTTGCTCTCAACTGGGCTGTCAAGCCATCAAATGGCTGGTGCGATAACTGATCACATGAGCAGCACCACATCAACTGTAGATCAAGGTGGCAGCTTTATTGGCTGTAAAGGATAGGAAGGTTTATTTCTAATTTTAATTACCTCCAGTTTCCTTATCTAGAAACTGGAGGTAATTTTTTTTTATATATTTATTAATTTGGTGCAGCCAAACTACCTGAATCCGTTGCAGGTTTTGGTAAAGCTACCGGAACTAGAGGTAGGGCTTTTGGAGTCTGTCGCAGGACCTTTTAAAGGGCTATAATGTCAGAAAAGCAGGGCAAGTGCTTTATTTAATCCCCGCAGTATGTCTCTCCTGCAATTAAAAGCTCGCTCAATTGCAGTTTTTAAATTTGTAAAGTTCCACTTTACTGTAATCCAGTGCAGCTGCTGTTGCAGAATCATTTTAAGTTTCTGCAACTCGCATGATCTTTGGGTAAACCTGTCTCCTGTAGATAGTAGCGGGTCTCTTTTAGATTTGTTAACATTTCCCAAAAGTTATTGTCTGCAGAGAATGTTTTTCCAGCCATATGGGTAATTATTTTAAGGAATATTTCCTATTCTTATTATTAACAGTTGTTTCTGCACCTTAAATGATATGATTGCGTGGTCTATTACATTTTTTATTTGAAAAAGAAAATTTGGCCTGGGCCTAGACTGTCAGACACAGACAGACTACAAGCTACTATAGAACCCCCAATTGGGACTTTAAAGGGCAAGAACTACAAAAAGATATAGAGAATATAATAAAAATGCATACATTTTCTTTGAATATATTAAAACGGAGAAAATCAAGACAAAGCATGGTGAATAATGATAAATATAACCACAGTGTTCTGTTGTTGGAGGCAGAGTGTACCCAACACGTTTCAAGTTATGCGATTAATGCACTTCATCAGGGATAAGTGGTTAAGATGATCACAATATTGTCATAAATGTAAAACATCACATCCAAGACCGCATCAGTTAAAAGGACATATGCAAAGGTATTTTGCCGCTCAATGTCCATCCAGTGACCCTCTTAGGTTGCGTGTGGTGCCCTTTGTGGTCAAGACAGGTGGGTGTCATCTACTCCTCCACTCTATGGATCCTGGAAGGACATTGAGAAGCAAAATTCCTTTTGTATATGTCCTTTTAACTGATGCAGTCTATGATGTGATGTTTTACATTTATGACATTATTGTTATCATCATAACAACTTATCCCTGATGAAGAGCATTAATCGCATAACTTGAAATGCGTTGGGTACACTCTGCCTCCAACAACAGAGCACTGTGGTTATATTTATTTTTGCCATTTTAAACCTTGATTTTTCTCTGTTTTAATATTTTCACATAAAATGTATACATTTTTATGATATTCTCTATACCTTTTTGGAGTTCTTGCCCTTTAAAGTCCCAATTGAGGGTTCTTTTTTAGCTTGTAGTATCTAGGGATGTGGGCATTTTCTCAGTTTTCTAGATCAACACTAGCATCTTTAAACTGACACAGACAGACTGATCACTCATGTATGATTGCCCATCATCAAATTAAAGCGGAGTTCCACCCAAAAGTGGAACTTCCACTTTAAAGGAAGGTGACCCCCTGACATGCCACAATTTGGCATGTCATTTTTTTTGGGGGGGGGGGGGCAGCTGGGACCCTGTTTTCAGGGTCCCAGGTCCACTTCCTCTCCTAGAGCCGCAGCTCTGGAAGGAAGTTCAGCCCCCCCACCCTCTCTGCGATCTTCTGGGACACTTCACAGGTCCCAGAAGATATGCCGGTCATTGACAAGGTGCAGCCAAAGCTGGGTACCCACACTTGTGATGCCAGTGCCGCCGAGGGGAGGGGGAGAAGAGCGAGCCCTCTGGCGACCGCGTTGCTGAAACCTGGGACAGGTGAGTGTCCGATTGTTAAAAGTCAGCAGCTACACTTTTTGTAGCTGCTGACTTTTAATTGGGTGGAACTTTGTCCTGTGCCAGACCCACCACAACCCTTTTTTACAACTAAGGGTCCTTTCACATGAGCGGAGCCCGTCCTGTCACAGCTCCATTCTCCTCAATGGAGGATCAGATGGACACGGACCGTCTGTCTGTGTTCATCTGATCCGATCTGCCAGACGGATGAAAAATAGGGTTTCCATCCGTCTGCTTTTGGCGGATCGGGTGTCAGCGGACATGTCACCGCTGACATCCGTTGCTCCATAGAGAGCAATGGAGCGTCCGTTTGGGACTGCCTGAAAAACTGACAGGCGGACCCGAACCATCTGCTCGTGTGAAAGGGGCCTAACATGGGGTTCCCAGGCAATTTCTAAAGAAAGTGTTTCTTTTTCTTTAAAGAGAAGGGAGTATTTATCAATAAACATACATTTTATTTCAGTTAATTACCCCCTGCATACCACAGTTGTCACAAGCAAGGTTTTAATAGGTCATGTGGTATGACATTGCTGGGCTTAAAATATCTTTAGTGAGATAACCACACTGAGAGCGCAATAATTGCCGTTTTGACAAGATGCCTGATAATACTCTAGTCTAATTATGGTCATTACTTTACTGAGTGGAATGCAAATTTACCAAGTAGAGTTTCACTATTGTCTTGTTATCTACAACCAGGCCCAGTGTGGTGTTAAAGATGTCAAGAGTCACAAGCATTTGGTTGGGTTGTTAACCACCAAACATTATACCTAATCACACTGCCACCATAGGAGACATTTAGCCAGGTAATGTAGCTTATGTGGATTATGATGTCTGACACTGATCCTTCTGAATTATATGTTTAGGTTATCCAATGCTGCACAGAGAACTTTTATCTTTTTTTTTTTTTATCTTTTTTAATTTTCCTAGCACATATATACAAATGTTAGTAAAAAGAGCGTGCAGTTGTAATAATGCCTATGTGTAACATTTTACATGACCATAACAATTAACCCTACACTAATATACTATCAGTAGGTTTAAGGTGCAGAAGGTTTCAGTGCCCCCTCTACATGCCAGGCTGTTGTCATTTGGCAAAGCTCTGGCCTTTCTGCCTCTGGAAGAGCTTGCCTGATGATGCCCACACACTCCTGTTGGCCAGGGAGACAGCCGATCATAGTTATGGGACAGTAGGAATGCATAAATGCGGGAGGGAGCAGGCAAGCTCTGCCATTAATGGCAGCCTCTGTCATTACCAGGGATCATTAGAGCTTTGCACGATCAGTGGCCCAACACACGGCATAGATGGAATTGGAAAGAAGTGAGATCAAACGCCCCTGCTATAGAAGAGCTTTTATACTCATTTCTCTGGGGGTCTGTGTCTTCTACCTTCCCTCTGTTGGGGCATTAAAGCCTTTATAGGTCTCTTGGCATTACACTTACTTCTCATGCACTGTGCATTGTAGTTTCATCCTCGGAACCCTACTTCACCATAGGACTCAGCGGTGATATAGGGGTCCAAGGAAGGAACCATGGCACAAGGCATGGAAGTTTTGAATGCTTTACAATCATATGGAGGCTACAGTGCTGGAATAAAAGGGAGGTGTCCTATACACAACCTATGTTGTGATCACATTGCAAGTAACACATGATTATTGATTTGTCTGCCATATACACGTCCACACAACACAAGGTCCAATTTACATAAAAGCCAATTAATCAACAAATATGTTTTTGAATGCTGGACAGAAGTGGGAGACCCAGATGGATCCTGCACAGGACGAATACCCAAGTACACATACTGTAGATTGGGCCATGTGAGGTTTTAGGCCAGGTTCCCAACTTCAGAGCAGCAGTACTAAAAGTACTAAGTGCTGTGCTGCCTGTCCTTACTTTGTAGTTGGATCCGCCACATTGCACACAACCCCTATGCTATACTTGCACCCCCCCCCCCTTAATAATTGCTATCACACTTTTCCCCACACAAATCATAACCTTTATTTTCCAACCTTCCTACTGTTCCAATCAGCATGGGCTACATTCTATTTCACTGGCTCACAATGGTAGATGAAGTATGGACAGAGAGGACAGCTGCTCTTTAAAAATTATGATTTAAATCAAGCCTTTTAACTAGTGATTTAAATTGACTTGACTTAAATCAAATCCACCCTGCCAGAGACCGAAATTGGGTTACTATTTGCTGCTGGGTGTGAAGGGGGTTTAGGCGACGATTCACACCAGAACCAGTACTATACAAAGCATGCACTGATGCCCATGGTGACATGTTGTTTTACACAGCCAATTGAAAACAAACAGCCTGAAATGCACATTAATAGAATCTGGGGGCAGGTTGCATTTTGTTAACAGTGCAGCAAATCCATGGACACAGAACCCAAGCATTGTGCTGCACAGTGGTGTGTTGCAGTATGCATACTTTTTGAAGGAGTTTTGGATTGCTGTTCACCACGAATCGCACTGCAGTGCACCAAAGCAGAGAGTTACTGAAACGCAGGCGATATACATGTACCCTTAAGCAAACCTGCTTTTTTTTTTTTTTTTTCGCCCTCAATGGACTAAGTAAAGATTTGCTTTAAGACTCCCACAGGGATTAGATGTTCGCCTGCTGATCTGGCCATTTTCAGATGGATTAGGAGACAATGTAATGTCAGTGGGACACCAGCAGACCCCACCAGAAAATCAAATGTACAGAATATGTGAAGGACACACAAACGGTTGCCTATGATCTCAGTTTTGGAGGAAGATTGGAGATCATGTTTTATGATCCCTGCTCTATTGCAAAGACCTCATGACCAAGTGTTTGGACCTTGATTAATGAAGCTGGTTCTAGAAGGAACCTGGAGCAGCAATTTATTAAATAAGGGTGTTTTAGCTTTTACACTCCACACATCCCTGTGAGACTGTTAACATGGATCTAGGTCAGGGATATGCAATTAGCGGACCTCCAGATGTTGCAGAACTACAAATCCCATGAGGCATTGCAAGACTCTGACAGCCACGAGCAATGACACACCAGAGGCAGAGGCATGATGGGACTTGTAGTTTTGCAACAGCTGGAGGTCCGCTAATTGCTTATCCCTGATAGGTTAACGTTTGAGGAAAAATACACTTGGCATTGTTTAGAATCCCAGCAATGTGAGTAAACTCGCACAAGACAGCACAGTGAATGCATTCCAATTCCCAACCAGAAAATTACAACCTGATGGGCCATAGATCTACTTTTCTCCATTTTTCTGAATAAGGTACCTTTCTACATATACAGTGAGTACGGAAAGTATTCAGACCCCCTTACATTTTTCACTCTTTGTTATATTGCAGCCATTTGCTAAAATCATTTAAGTTCATGTATTTCCCTCATTAATGTACACACAGCACCCCATATTGACAGAAAAACACATAATTGTTGACATTTTTGCAGATTTATTAACCGCTTGCCGACCGCTGATCGGCAATTGACGGCGACAAGGTGGCTCGTGAGCGCAAATCGCCGTCATATGACGGCGGCCGCGCTCACGAGCCTAGTGAGCGCGCGCGCGCCGCCAGAGGCGCGCCCGCGCGCTCACTGTGTTCGGGGAGGGCCAGGGAGCGGGTGCGGCGGCTTCGATTGCCGCCGGCTACCCGCGATGGCCCCCCCGGAGCGAAGGAGCGGAGGTCCGTGTATGTAAACACGGACCTCCGCTCCGTGTGAGGGGGAAGGGATGTGATCACAGCCTTCCTGTATACGAAGGCTGTGACCACTTCCCTTCCCCAGCTAGGCAAGTCCCGCTACAGTAAGAACACGCCCAGGGAACACAGTTAACCCTTAGAGCGCCCCCTGCAGGTTAACCCCTTCACTGCCAATGGCATTTACACAGTAATCAGTGCATTTTTATAGCACTGATCGCTGTATAAATGCCAATGGTCCCAAAAAAGTGTCAAAATAGTCCGACATGTCCGCTGAAATATCGCAGTACCGCTAAAAATCGCAGATCGCCGCCATTACTAGTAAAAAAAAATAAAATAATAAAAACCCCAAAAATGAATTCTCATCATCCGTAAACGCGACCACTTTTGCGCAAACCAATCAATAAACGCCGATTGCGATTTTTTTTATCGCAAATATGAGGAAGAATATAAATCGGCCAAAAACGGTGAAAAAAAATGTTTTTTATATTTTTTTTTTGGATTTGTATTTTAGCAAAAAGTAAGAAATTTGGGTTTATTTGCAAAATGGTCGCTCTTCTTTTGTTTATAGCGGCGATCAGAAATGACGCAGAGGGGATCAAATACCACCAAAAGAAAGCTCTATTTGTGAGAAAAAAAGGACGCAAATTTCGTTTGGGTACAACGTCGCACGACCGCGCAATTGTCAGTTAAAGCGGCGCATCGCCGAATCGCAAAAAGGGCTCCGGTCCTAAAGCAGCAAATCCTTCCGGGGCTGAAGTGGTTAAAGAAAAACTGATATATCACATGGTCCTAAGTATTCAGACACTTTGCTGTGACACTCATAGATTTAACTCAGGTGCTGTCCATTTCTTCTGATCATCCTTGAGATGGTTCTACACCTTCATTTGAGTCCAGCTGCGTTTGATTATACCGATTGGACTTGATTAGGAAAGACACACACCTGTCTATATAAGACCTTACAGCTCACAGTGCATGTCAGAGCAAATGAGAATCATGAGGTCAAAGGAACTGCCCGAAGAGCTCAGAGACAGAATTGTGGCAGTGAGCTCTGATTTTTCCAGCAGCCTCTGCCGGATCGTCGGAGCGCATGCGCCGTGACGTCAGCTGGCTGAATGCGGAGCAAATATCTCCTAAACCAGTGGTTCTCAGCTCCGGTCCTCAGGACCCACTAACAGGCCAGATTTTAAGTATTACCTTGAGGAGATGCAGACTAGAATGCTGCAATCACTGAGCAGCAAATATCACCTGTGATATATTTCACTTATCCTGCAAACCTGGCCTGTTAGTGGGTCCTGAGGACCGGAGTTGAGAACCACTGTCCTAAACCATACAGGTTTAGGAGATATTAATTTTACCTACAGGTAAGCCTTATTATAGGCTTACCTGTAGGTAAAAACCACATTAGGGGGTGTACAACCACTTTAATGGATTCCCTGCATTAAGGTAAAAAATGTTTAGGTAATATTACCCCTCAACCCCCTTATACCTACCTGAGCCCTCACTTGATCCAGCGCTTTGCCTGTTTGTAGCTCCTCTCACATGCTTTGCTAAGGCAATAGGAGCCCCCACTGCTTCCAGTCGAATCCTGTAAAAAAGGAGTGAGTGAGGACTGAGTCTTAAGCCCCATACACACGGAGCAATGGTCGTATGAAAACGGTAGTTTGACCACTTGTTGTACGATCATCCGACCGTTCGTACGCGCGAGTAGAACAGCCGACGTGCGGCGGTCGTACAACAGGAGTTGGATGAGCAGACTAGAAAACATTGGTTGTACATAGGGTTGCCACATCATCCCTTTAATCCAGGACACATATGAATTACACAGGTTGTTCTGAGACTAATTTAATACAGATGAGGCACCAAGTGAGTTTAATTACCACCTTAATCATCCACAGAACCTGTGTAATTAATATGTGTCCTGGATTAAAGGGATGATGAGGCAAACTCTAGTTGTACAACAAGCGGTTGTACGACCATTGTATCGTGTGTACAGAGAAGTTGGTCCAACAAGTTGTATTGTGCAAAAACACGCATGCTCAGAAGTCAGGAACGCCCGGAAGTGTCCATTCATGTAAACCTACATTCCTAATTCACAAATCGCATTCACCCGAACTTCCTCTTTATACACTCATAACATGTCACTATGTTCCGCTTGGTCGTGCGATCGCTTACTGCATGTCAGTACGCGAGATACAACAGCCAACATCCGATTTTGGCCATTTGGTCGTACGACCGTCACACCGTTTGTACGAGGCTTTAGAGGTGGGCTGACGATGTCACAATCTATGAGTCAGAGAAAGCTTTGTATTCATTAATAGAATATAAAGTTGCCTATGGACGGCTGAGCGCCGCTCACACCAACGCTATTTTGTTCCGGGTATGAGACAGGAAGGTCTTGTTTCACACCCAGAACATGGAGCTGTATACTGGATGTAGCCTCAGCTGCCGCACGTTAGTGAGCGAAATAGTTCATTTGGGCCAGCTTGGCCTAAACAAACTATTTAAACTGAAACTAAAGCCCACAGCGCATGGCATGTAATCCTGTGATGGCTGAATGCCATTTCTCATGATGGACCATGCCTGTGTAATGTTATTTGAAAGGGTCATTTGTAGCCTGTGTGACAATATAGGAGCACAATTGGTGAACAAGCACAGTCATCCCATAGCAGCAAGTTCCAGAACAAAGATTTTCATTGCAGAATTATTAAAAGCAGTTGATTTGAAAATAACTAAAAACGCTTGAAATAACATTACCACGTGTAAAGCTTTTATTAGATTTTAGTGATTGGGTTTAAACTACTTACACACACTTTAAGCTCCTCCTGATGGAATCTCATTATCACCCCTATGGTAGCTGAAGTGTTGCATAGCACCACTGAACCGAGGGCATGACAGAGCCATTTTGGCCATCTAATTCTAAATCATATCTGCTACTAATTAAGGTGTAAATGATCTGAAAGGGGCCAAATCACCGTAAAATTGTTTAAGAGCCGGTTCACACCGGGGCGATTCAACTTCAGGGGCGACTCTGAGCCGTCCCACACAGCGCGGCCTGCAAACTACTTCTGTAATAGAAGTCAATGCAAGTCGCCTGAAGTCACCCCCAAATTAGTTCAGGAACCTTTTTCTAAGTCGGAGAAACTTGAGTCGCTTCTATTAGAATGATTCCTTTGCAATGCATGAAGTGCGACTTGTCAGGAGACTCAAGTCGCCCCTGTGTGAACCGGCTATTAGTTGCATAAAACGATTGCAAAATGTAAGTTACTATCACTTGTTCCCTTATGATCACATAAGCCTGAAGATATAAAATCCATGTTGAAGCTTACAATAATCTTCCCGTAGAAGACCAGCCTAGGCGTCACCTTTGTTCATTTGTTCAAGCAAAGATACATTTTTCTTATCTAGACAGCGAAGCAGACAGTATGCCAATTACTTAAAGGTTAACTTAATTTTTAACACATCCTCCCACACATCCATCCATCAAACATGTCTAAGCAATTTTGTAAACAGAGCCACCTATCTGTTTTTTCCCTGCACAAGTTGCAGCTACTTTTTATCTCCTGAGAACATTTTTTTTTCTTGCCATCATTGAATCAACTAATTTCATTTGAAAGCCTTTAAAATTTCTCCTAGACCTGTAAGCTGGCCATACATGGCCTGGCTGAACAAAAATAAAAAAACTGCATGGATTGCAGCATCCACACATTTAGGGCCAGTTCACACCATAGAAACGCAGTCCAGATGCGTTTCGGATGCTTTTCTGCATGCACGTTTTTGACGCGTTTCCAGTCCGTTCCGATGCGTTTTTGATGCAGTCCGGTGCAGTTTTTCCACCTTTTTTTCTTAGGACATATGTGTTCCAGTGCGTTTTTTGGTGCATGTAGGTGCGTTCCAGTGCGTTTTTTGGTGCATGTAGGTGCATTCCAGTGCGTTTTGGTGCATGTAGGTGCATTTTTGATGTGTTTTAGCGCGTTCCAGTACAGTACAGTTCAGTGCATGAAAAATGCAGCATGTTCTACTTTTTTTCTGGAGCTGGAACGTACCTGAGCTGACAGCACTGGTATGAACTAAGCCATTGAAAGCCATATAACCTACTTTACATGTGTTTTTCATCCAGAAAAAAACGCACTGGACTGTGGTGTGAACTGGCCCTTAGGCTGGATTCACACCATTGCAGTGCAAATTCCAGCCTGTCTGCTGCCGAGAAGGGGCAGAGCCGGCGTTTGGCGGCTCCTGTCCATTCTCGCAGTGCAGCAGCTGCGGGGGGAGGGAGGGGGAGGAGCAGCGAGCAGGGGGAAAGATCCCCGTTCAGTGCGGATCACATTTCCGTGTTAGATGCGTTTCCATTGAACTTAATAGGCTGAGAATCCACACCGCACACGTTTTCTGTGCAATGCGAAGTACGAATGCACCCTACCTATGTGAACCGGACACAATGTGTTTTCAACTGTCATACGAATTGCATCCAATTCGCATAGGTGTAAACCCAGCCTGAAGGTGGATGGGGAAATTCTCCGGATCCTGCTGAAGGGGCCAAATTTTGATCCATGTATACCCAGCCTTAGATGTATTACACAGGTTTTATTACTGAATGAAAACCACTTTTGACAGTTAGAATTTTGTTTGGAAGGAAAAATGTTCATCCCACTCCTTCGAATTTTCTTGTCACTTCAGTTGATAACGACTGTAGATTTGACGGCATAAATCATTCTAAAATTGAAATAACCTTCCAAAAACAAATATTTTTTAAACAAAATTCTACTGGTGTATGGCCAGCTTTAGGCCAGGTTCACATATGCTTTGGCCGCGGTTGACAGCATGGGGTCCGGTGTGTCTTTGGTTCAGATTCAGGTGTGAATTCAAGCAATAATTTGGACTTGATTCGCACCTCAATCTGAACCAAAGACACACAGGACCCTTGTTAAATGCAGACTGCGGCTGCCCCGGAGCTGTGTGAACCGGCTCCATTGAGGTCTCCTGTCATGTGAATTGGATGCGGTGAAACGCTCATCCAATTCGCATATGTGTGAACCCGGCCTTCGAGTTCAGTATCCTCAAGTAAATAGCAGAAAATGTTATACAATTAAGTAATTATTCAGATATCCAGCATTATAATGCATCAACTAAAAGCTGAGAATAAAAGTAGTTAGTCAAGCACTACTAAGAGGAGAAAGAAATACCCAGTCCTTACGGTTAAAAGAGAAGCATAGAGTTTTTCTTTCTTTCCCAAATCATACTTACCTAGGTGGTATCTGTCCCCCGCCAGCTCGAACACTGAGACCCGAGCCATCAAACACTGCCGATCGCTTGGGGCTCCCTGAGCAGAGAGCTGAGGGCTATCAGTCACCGAATCTCTGCTCTGCCTCCCCCTCGCTCACTGGAGCGCTGGGCTATGGAGGGGGTGGGAGCAGCTGGCTCAGGCTCTCAGCATCTCACTGAGATGCTGAGCCGGGTACCGGTCCAGGCATGTGGGTGGATCCTGACCATATGGTTGGGAAATTTCCCGATTCTGGACCGGCACTGTGACATCAGCCATCAGTGGGCTTCAGCCTGCTGAAAATGGGTCACAGGAGTGCAGAACGAACTGCACTCCTGTGATCCACAGGAGAGGTACAGCAAAGCGAGCTTTGGCTGTACTTCTTTAAGGTAAAGTGTGTGACTCAACCATTGGACCAGCGCTGGATCAGGCAGCATCTTCACAGGCAATCTGTGTGAACTACAGGCCCTTTCACACTGATCAGTTTGAAAAATGTGTGACCATTAAACCCTATGGCACCTCCCCATTGAAATGAATGGAAAATGCATCAAAAACATACCCACAGTTGTGTGTTTGGTGCGTTTTTTTGAGTCGCATGCCCTTTTTTTCACAGGTACAAAATGCATCAAAAATGCATATGCTTTTTTACTGTGTTTTTTACAATGGAGCAGTGTGAAAGCAGCCCACTACTCTGCATCAGTGGAGTGAAAGAAAGGCTACCATCTGGCTAAACACTGGTTTAAAAAAAAGATGTATGTGTTCTTAAGTCAGGGAGTACCTTCTATTGCTCTCAGCTTCTTCCATATCCATGTTCTGGCCTCCTGTAAGAAGGTGCCCACATTCAGAAGAATTTCCTGAGATGGACTATGGGATGTGTAGTGTCCATAGAGCAGTGCACATGAACACAACTAAAGCTCACTGCTTGCTCCAATCAAACAAGTGAGAAGGGAAAAGAGGCTTGGAAGCTCATGGAAAATGTTACAAGGTGGCAGAAAAACACAAAAAGAAACGATTTAACAAATAATATATTACAGGGCCATTAAGTAGTGGATGTGTATGGATTATCATTTAATGCCACTTGAAATGGAACCTATTGCTTTACCCTGCACTGGCAAGGTGCAGATTAAAGTGGTTGTCTACCCTATTTTCTGACCTTTACCTACAGGTGAGCCTATAATAAGCCTTTCCTGTAGGTAAAATGAATATCTCCTAAACCTATACGGTTTAGGAGATATTCCCCCTCTAAACAGCTTCGGCGTTATGGCGCATGCACCGTGTATGTCCCGGCAATAGGGCGGGACCTTGCCGGAAAGACGGGTCCCGCGTGCATGCACGGGAGTGACATCTCGCGGCTCCGGCTAGTCACAGCGCCGGAGCCGCGTACCCGGAAGCAAGATCCGAGGGAAGATTCCCGCTCCCTCAGAGGGGACCGAGCAGCCCGGTCGGATCTTCATTTCAAGGTAAGCATTTCATAATGAGCTAGTATGCGGTGCATGCTAGCTCATTATGCTATTGTCTTGCTGGTTTTTATTTTTTTAAATGGGTAGACAACTGCTTTAATTTTAAGACCAGCCTTAGCTGCGAAGATTTAGTTTCTTATATTTAGTGTTGTCACTAGAAGGAACTGCGTTCCGTTGCCAGTCTCTAACATCACAATTTTCTTGTTCAGAATCATCTCTGCAAAGCAAACTTGAACAGAGCATTTTAAATAATAAATGCTAGGTAGAGGCCCAGAGGAAAAAGCATGATAATTCTCTCGACTTGGCCTAGAAAATGAGGGTGGGGTGGCTTAGCTAGATAACAATACTTGGGATATTTCATTGTAACCAAGGCTTGATCCGACCCCCATATAGAGTTTTTATTTTGTAGGTACTAAGTGTAGCCCAAAGGCAGTTGTGCTCGGTGGGATGTGTAATCATATGAATGGTTTGATGGAGCCGGTGAAAGAGATGGGGGAGAGTCTAATCCACCTGTTGGTGTGACTCACATATCTGTAAGCAGTGTCCCCTTTCAGTGCACCTGCCCTCCCCATACGATACACCTGAGTGCTCCCAATAGCCAAGGAAAATGTTAGCAGTCCCTGTTCTCCATCGTCTGCTAATTCACTGCTATTTTATATCCTCTTCATCTCCTCAGGAACCAAGGCTGGACAGTAGCCAGGGATGATTAACTCGTTGTGCTGTATGCGCCTTTTACGGGAATCACTAGGTTTTTTGCAGACATGAAAGGAGCTCGTTCTGCTTCTCAATGTACAACCCATAATCTGATGGAATGCTTGACTTGCAGATACTTCTGCATTCCCTCACTTGTGTGGCACAGGCTAATATATTTATTATATTTACTACCACTGTTTAGTTTTAGTTGGCTGTGGCTAAAGGTCTCTCCTAATGATTATCTAAAGAAAAACTTCATTTTAGAGCTTTGTTGATTGACTTCCAAGGCCAAAAGTAGGATACAGTCATCTGAGAGATGCATCAGCATCCATTTTTTTTTTTTTTGGGCCCATGCTGACTTCATTGATGGTCAACACCAGAGTGAATTGCAATTATCTGTCAAGGTTTGCCGTGACTGGCCAGATCTGTCGCAAATCAGGCCAAATGTGACAACGGGATACAACATGATTAAAATAGAAACATTAAAAGCACTGGTGATGTGAATTTTTTTTTTCTGATGCCAAAATACATGGATTTTTACCAGGTGTGTTTAACCACTTCAATACCATGCACTTAGAACACTTTCTTACCAGACCGATTTTCAGCTTTCAGTGCTGTTGCGCTTTGAATGACAATTGCGCGGTTGTGTGACGCTGTACCCAAACAAAAAAAAATTTCTCTGTTCTTGTAACAAAACTTTGTAAATAAGTAAATTTTCTCTATCACTGATGGGCACTGATGAGGCTACACTGACGGGCACTGATGAGGCAGTACTGAGTGGCACTGATGAGGTGGCACTGATGTTGAGGCACTTATATGCAGCAATGATGAGCACTGTTAGGCGGCACTGATAAGCAGCACTGATGGACACTGATAGGTGGCACTGATATGCGCACTGACAGACACTGATAAGCGGCATTGATGGGCACTCATAGACGGCACTGATTGGCATTCATAGGCGGCACTGATGGGCACTGATATGTGGCACTGGTATGCACTGATTGGGGCACTGGTACACACTGATAGGGGCACTGGTGGGCAGATGCACTTATAGGGGCCCATTCCCTGGTGGTCTAGGGTGGCATCTGAAGGTGGCACTGAGTGCCATCTATATTGGGCTCTGTGCCCCTTACAGGGTGGTCTCCCTGGTGGTCCTGATCAGTTCCCTGGTGGTCCCTGGTCGGCTCCCTGGTGGTCCTGGATGGGCACATCCCTGGTGGTCCCTAGGCAGGCTCCCTGGTGGTCTAACATCAAGGAAAAGCAAACACCGCTCAGGCTGTTTGAAGGTGAACCTGTATGTAGATCTGGGTGCCTGCCTCGGCCCGCCGCCGTGCATCAATCAGGAAACAAACAATTCGGCAGCACTCCAGGGATAAACTTTTAAAGCTTGCAGTTTTATTCCAAAAAAAGGCACATGTAGGTACAGGAAGGTACAGGTAGACGTGTTTCACTCAATAACAACAAGCTTAACCACTTCAGCCCCAGAAGAATTTCCCACTTTAGGACCAGAGCACTTTTTGCGATTCGGCGCTGCGTCGCTTTAACTGACAATTGCGCGGTCGTGCGACGTTGTACCCAAACAAAATTTGCGTCCTTTTTTTCCCACAAATAGAGCTTTCTTTTGGTGGTATTTGATCGCCTCTGCATCATTTCTGATCGCCGCTATAAACAAAAGAAGAGCGACCATTTTGCAAAAAAACCCAAATTTCTTACTTTTTGCTAAAATTCAAATCCCAAAAAAAATATAAAAAAACTTTTTTTTTCACCGTTTTTGGCCGATTTATATTCTTCCTCATATTTGCGATAAAAAAAAATCGCAATCGGCGTTTATTGATTGGTTTGCGCAAAAGTGGCCGCGTTTACGGATGATGAGAATTCATTTCTGGGGTTTTTATTTTTTTTTTATTTTTTACTAGTAATGGCGGCGATCTGCGATTTTTAGCGGTAATGCGATATTGGGGGGGACATGTCGGAACATTTTGACACTTTTTTGGGACCAATGACATTTATTCAGCGATCAGAAATTTAAATGTCCACTGATTACTGTATAAATGTCATTGGCAGTGAAGGGGTTAACCTGCAGGGGGAGATCTAGGGGTTAACTGTGTTCCCTGGGTGTGTTCTTACTGTGGGGGGGTTGGGCTAACATGGGCATGAGAGATCTAACTGATCCCAGTGACAGGGATCAGTAGATCTCTCATGCCCCACTGACAGGGCGGGGAACCGCCGTGTTTACATCGGCGGTTCCCCGTTCTTTCTCTGTAGCCGCTCAGCGCGGCCCGCCGGCGGACATCGGGTCCGCCCGAGCCACGGGCACACTCCCCAGGAGTGCGGCGGGTGCGCGCGCCCCCTGGTGGCCAAATGCGAATCGCCGCTTATTTACGGCGATTCGCGCAGGGCTCCCCCACTGCCGCCGTAAAAAGACGGCGCACGGTGGGGAACCGGTTAAACATTACCCTGGTGGTCTAGTGTGGCGATCCTGGGGGGGGCTGTGCTGATAAACCATCAGCACAAACCCCCCCCCCCCCGTCAGGAGAGCAGCCGTTCGGCTCTCCTCTACTCAGGTCTGCAGACCCAAGTACAGGAAAAGCCGATAAACGGCTGTCCTGTGTTGCACTGTGACCCGCCGTGATTGGTCATGGCTGATCACATGGTAAAGTGCTTTCTGATAGAAGCGCTTGACCGAGATCGGTAATGTGGGGGGTCCGACTGACAATGCGCACCCCGGCATGTTATCCTGAGGACGTCATATGACGCTCAGTCAGGATAACGGAACCAATTCCTGGCCGTCATTCTGCATACGGCGGTTGGGAAGTGGTTAAAGTGCATGTAAACGTTAAGGCTCCCTGCACACTGGGCTTAAAAAAACAAAGTCTGTTCTCTTGGGATTAAAAAACGCTCATATAGAGCTTTTTCTTTTTTTTACAAAGTTTAGACTAGTTTAGGAGAGTTTTACGTTTTTTCTGCCAGTAAGCTCCAATCAGAAACGCGAACCAGAAGGGTTTTTTTTCCTGCCTCAAAATATTCCTCTAAATATCCTAATGTGCATGGACACATAGGATAATATTGAGTAGCTTCTATAGGCAAAACACAATACTCCTGTAGAAGCAATGTTTTTTAAGCCATTGTGCATGGAGCCTAAGACCCCTTTCACACTAGAGGCGCTTTACAGGCGTTTTTTCGCTAAAAACAGCGCCTCTAAACTGTCTCCTAATGCACACCATTGCCAAAGCCTGAGTGCTTTCACACTGGGGCAGTATGCTTGCAGGACGGTAAAAAATCTCCTGCAAGCCGCATCTACAGGGCAGTGTGGGAGCCATGTATACACCACTCCTCCACCGCCCCTGCCCATTGAAATGAATGGGCAGCGCTCCCGAAGCGGCTGTATACCGCTTCGGGAGTGCTGCTAGACGGCACTTTTAACCCCTTTTGGGGGGGGGTTAAAAGTGCACCGCTGCAGCCCAGATAGCGGCACCTTAGCGCTGCTAAAAGCGCCGCAAATTAGCGGTTTTACTGCTAACGCTCGGGCGGCATAGGTGTGAAAGTAGCCTATTTGATGACATTCAGTTTGCTAAAGCATTGTGTATCATAATCAATTTGCCATTTTTTAATGAAATACTTTTTTCAGCCTCTGTGCATCTCAGTCCTGTTGATCTCCTACAGCCTCTTTGCAGCCTCCTTTGGTCTACACCAGCTTTTCTTAAACATTTTAACATGGAGAAACCATTGAAATGACTTTCTGGGCTGAGGGAACCCCAGCTAACAATTACTATATTTACAGCTCACAGTAGCTTATTGTGATAGTCCCTTACTTATAAGAATGCTCCTTGCATTCATGGTCATTGGGAACAATCCCCCTTACAGGTAGCTAAAAATATTATTAGTGTCATGATTACTTATCTTAAATCAGAAAAACGCTGGCTATTTAGTTCTCATCGACAGAAGCAGTGCTTATGGCGTACAGAATGCTTCCTAGTTGCACATTGATGGAGCATGTGCCCACCCACTTGGCAGTGCTGGACCAATCAGTATTGCTGCCTGTGACCCCTGTGAAGAGTTTCTCTGTCATTTTCTGTTCTGGTGACAGGGGCAGGATGTGATTGGAAATTGTTCCAATGGTGACAAAGGCGCAACAAAAACACATTTTCTATAAGGCTCCATTCACATCTAGGCGTTGCTATTTTACAGGCGTATTTCCAGATGCCGTTTTTGCAGCGGTTTTGTACAGGCGATTTGGCCGTAAGCAGTAAAATGCCTGTAATCTGCCAAAAAAAGAAGGTCATGTACTTTTTTGAGCAACTGGTGTTTTGCTTAAAAGGGTAAGTTCACCTTTACAGAAAAATCTGTAAGGAGAACTTACACAGCACGCCCTCCTCACCCCCCCGGTCCCGGCCCCGATCTCCTGTTCTGAGCCCTGCTATGGCCGCCTCATGGCTCCGGGGCTCAGAAATCTTTGGAGCTTAATCTCCTAAACGTTCCCCGTCAGGAGGGACATTTAGGAGCATTCTAATTGGTCGGCACCGTCACATTGGTGGCGCCAAACAATCAGAACCTGCATAACCCGCCCTCTCAGCGGGGAAGAAGATGCGTGAATGCAGGGGACTTTTCTAAGCCCTGGAGCCGTGAGGCGGCTATAACAGGGCTCAGGACGGGATATCGCCGCACTGCAGGTCACCGGGACCGTGAGGGGGGGTTGAGGAGGGCGTGCTGTGTAAGTTTACCTTACAGATTTTTCTGTACAGGTGAACTTACCCTTTAAGGTGACAGACTGCTCAGATGTGAACGAGGGCCAGTGAAATGAATGGAATTTGTCTTGTGTGGGTGTTTTTAGAGCTGAGGCCTGGAGCAGAAAATTACCCAAAAACGCCT